>JAPQRQ010000018.1:29072218-29089804 GCA_037367365.1 Apogon talboti | reverse complement strand
CATACATATGGATAGCTATGTAGAGTTTGCAATAAGAAAGTATCCTTTGGTCTATGAAATTTAATAAAAAGCACTGTTTTATTTTGTACTTTAATCGTATGCATGTACATTTATGATCTGACACTAACAAGCCAGACCTCAGTACAAAGTCAAATAACTGAATCAGTGTAAATTTTAAGAATGACAACACGTGAAACGGCCGCTTTCAGCCATCTGTCTGTTTAATTTTCCATGTTACGTTCGTGCAGAATGATGCAGTGGCGATGATGAATCATATATAATTACTGCTAACAGACAGCTCTGTATGTGATGCAGTCGGAACAGGGGCGACATTGCTCTATAAAATGGGATTGCGTTGGACTTGCACCGAACAGTTTCATGGACCTCCATCCTGGATTAAGAGCAGAATCTCTTTGGATTACAGTTTATGATGACCATTAAGAGTTTTATCCTGGGGGTACTTAAAACACAGTCCGACCACATTAAAACCTGCTCAGAGAAGATTGCAGGGATTTGGACCTTTTCGACGGTTTAAAGTTCAGGCATTTAGAGCACTTATCACTCACTCGGCATAAGCGTGGAAGCCGGCCTAGTACATAGAGCGTATTTAGTCATGATGATGGAAGGAAGTGGGGTACTTTGTACTGAGGGATTTGTTCTTCCTGATGGCTTATACTGTCATGTTGATCTCATTATACACTCATTTCCTACCACAAACTGTCAGATAATTTAACATTAAGCTCCAAGGCACTTTCTAATCTTTACACAACATTTACCTTCGATTAATGCACTAGCATATTACAGAAACTATATGTGAGAAATATCAGGATTATTTCCATGTGATTTCCATAAAAGATTATTTGTGGCTTGAAATACTTTTTCTTTTCTACTTTATTTACTCTTTGCCATGTATTACTTACTGTGATGTCTGCCAGACCACCTCAGTAAAGCATATTCAACATTTATATGGACAAAGGCTCCATGTCATCTCGGATATACTGTAGCTAAAGAACTGTAGCTAATTTAAAGGGGTTATATGTAGTACTGATATTCCAAACTTTCAACAGCATTGGGAAGTCATGTAGCAGAACACAGGTAGCACAGCCAAAACCACCAATGAATCAACACTTTGTATCCGCAGACTGTATCACCCACTGAATAAAGATACAGCTCATCGTTTACACACATCTGTATTATGTGTCTTATAATCTTCACGTGATGCGTCAGCTGATAGTTTACATTATAGCTCTGTTAGCGTAGCTCTGTTTTTAGACAGAAAACAGCCACATTAAAACCACAAATCTTCTGTGTTTTCTTAGCAATTTGAGTTGTCAGTAGCTGCACTAGAGATCTATTTGGAATCATCAAACAAGGTCAGAACTGTCACAGTTTATTCTGAGCCATGGATTAATAAACAATCAATTTAGCCAAGTTAATATCACATTATAACTTTATACCTTTATAAGCCTCATAATCAAACTCATCTGTGTATAAAAACATTTTCTTCGCAGCTCTCATCCCATATCACCACTTTCTGACTTTTTGGTCAAAGGCCCCATGGTGTTAGTTTTCATCACCATAAGAGACTGGCAGAGTGACTCACTACTCCCTCTAGTGGTCATATAAATCTATTGGCCCATTGGGCTTTTATTGTTTTATTATGTAATTTCTTGACACTGGTTTCTTTGGCTGAGCTTCATATGTGTTTATTCTCAACACTCCAATTATAATTTGTGCTCTATTTTTTTTATATTTGAAAGTAAAAATACTACATTTAGTCCCTTTAATGGATATGAGCCAAGTTTGCCTTTAGTTTAGTTAAGCTGTTTGCTGCCACAATTGTCACCTGCTTTGTGTGGATTATAAATTATCATTATTGCAGCTACAGAAAAAATAGTGTGATTGGACTCGTCTCAATAGTGAATGTGGTTTTAACTTGACAGTCATAAAAGACATCAATAAATTACCTTAACCTCAGATTTTTTTCCTGCTTTGTTTTTTGTAATTATATGTATTTATGCTATACTAAACACACTGTCAAGATTTTAGTTTCTACCCTCCTGATAGAGTCATTAGAAGTAGTTATAGGTAGGAAAACCGACAAGATATTTCTATGAATGAGTCAAAGCCAATTCAATTTTTGTCAGCTCTTTTGTTGAACACCAATGCAAAGCAAATGGAAATAATTATGTTCATTCTTTTTTTTTTTTAATCCATACAATAACAACACAAAATTATCACATTTAAGCATTTTTGCACCTTATTCAGGATGCAGAAAACTATTTGTAGCCCCTTGGCTGTGTTCGTGAGGAATGTGATGCACAATTACATAGTGGATGAAGAAAGTTGGACAGCAGGTCCTGCTTAGGGCAGATTAACTGACCTCCTCCATAAGAGACTACAGTCCATCCATGTTTCTCAGCAGAAGCCCACTTCTACAGATGCATCAGGCAAATTCTCCCTCCCTCCCTCCCTCTCTCTCTCTCTCACGCTGTCTGTCTCCTTCTCTCTCGCTGGCTCACAGCTCCTACAGCTTGGTAGGGATGAGGCCACAGCCACAGTGCTGTGACGGCAGATGGCAACTGGCTCAAAAAGGTTGGCTCGTCATCGGGAAATGTGCTGCACCAAAGATGTCCTTTTTAATTAAAAGATTTTGATCTGTGGTGTACTGCAGAATGTTGGAAAAATGAAAGACAGCATGTGGTTAGAAGTAGACATGATATGACAGGATAATAAAGAAATGTACTGTATACTCCCCTGTGAGTATATAGTAAAAACAGAGCATATATGCTGTCTTATTTAACCCATAAAGAGCCAGTGTTACTTTTGTGGTAGTTCTGAAATGAAATTTTCTCTCTATTTAACCTTTTTTTAAGTGATTTATTACCATTTATTATAATATTATCCTGTGTATTTAGCATTTTTTCAATAAAAATCAGGTATTTTGTCATATTTAATTTACTGATCATGTAGATGTTCATAAAAGCTCACATTAAAGGTAAAGGTATCAGAAAACAGAGAAAAATGAAGAAATTTGGACTTTTCAACAAAATGTATCATCAACCGCATATAAATCAAGTGTGTCCATCCACTGTCATTGATCCAACTCCATGGGTTTTACTGGTGAATCATGTTAGAGGAGATGACGGTGTTTCCACAGTACCTACAGAGCCTCTGAACATCCAAATGGGTCATATTTGATGACCATGAAAAGATAGAAACTGCATTTTACACCAGTTATTTACATGGACTGATAGGATTAGTGGACCAGAAGTTATTAAACATTTTATATTGGTAGATGATTTTGTAGCCAGTGGTTGTTTGTGTCTTTATGGGTTAACACTGAAGAGCCTAAAAGAACAGATACTGAATGGGATGGGAAGTGTGTTAAAATATTCAAGAAAATCATCCTTATTCATTTGTCTTATGAAGCTGTTTATGTCTTCCCTAGTGACTGTACCAACACAGGTCACATCTTACATCTTTAGATTTTTACGTCGTGATTTAAAGTATATGGCAGCACATCTTTATTTAACAAGCACTTAGAAAAGGCTGTCAGCACCGATGTCGTGACATTTGACCAGCAGCTGCTTGGCAGCCACCAGGGAGTCCCTGACGCTCAGGTCGGGCTGCAGATCTCCAGAGTCAGATGGACACGGTGTGAGTGCTGCGCTTCATTCCAGGAGGCACAAAGACAGATGGCTAACAATATAGTGTGCGCATGCTGTACCCACTAGAGATGCCGACTGGCTCATGGTACACCGTGCACAGTCACGGAGTAGCGCGGGTTTGGCTTTTAACATGTTTGCACTTG
Source organism: Apogon talboti (assembly GCA_037367365.1). Taxonomy (NCBI): domain Eukaryota; kingdom Metazoa; phylum Chordata; class Actinopteri; order Kurtiformes; family Apogonidae; genus Apogon; species Apogon talboti. The sequence continues at coordinate 29,085,990 of JAPQRQ010000018.1, read as the reverse complement.
TCTTGGTAAATCAAAGAAACAGCCCCAACTACTGCTTTCGACATGTCACCTAACATAGTACACGTCAGGATAAATCAGCAGACGAGCCCCACGCCTCGACGAAGACAGACACTTGGGCTGAGTCCTGTGGGTCACCGGGGCCCCAGGAAGTACTATGGTCTGGTTTCATGGAAGCACAGTTGCTCACATGTGGATTATTCTGTCTGTCGCTAACATTTATTGATTTGACAGCAGCTGATTTTAGCGCAGTCTCTCCGGACTAGTCTTGGGCTCTGTCTTACATTTAACATGCAAGGTAGACTGTATAGTTCACAGAGACGTACAGAGGAAAGGTGATTAGTCAAAGAACAAAGTGCTGTGGAGCATTTTCTATCACCGAGGCCGGCTTTAGTGCATACAGTCATATCGTGCTCACTTTGCAGCTGTATGTACTAAGGGATTAATATTCACGTCAAGTTCACACATTTGTTTATCTTAACTACTTTCCCATTCCCTAAAAGTATTTGTGAATTGGCACGTTTGTGGTTTTGTCACTTTGTGTGGATATTTCTCATGCTGTTCTAGCAAACTGTTTTTCGCCAAGGAATACGCAAACAGCATGTTTCAGCTGGACTAGGAGATTGTGTGAGTTTGTTTATTGTATTTACCAGCTTGTACAAATCATAATTACCCCGACAACAACCGAAAATATTGTAAGACACTCACAAAGATGTTTAAATTCTGTACTTGTATACTTTCCACCGGGTGGTTTCTTATACTAAGAACAAAAAAAGGTGTTTTTTCAGCACCTTCACCAATGACCCATATAAGCATTTTCTGCTCTGACACCCCTGTGATTAAGGTGTGACTATGTTTAGGCAACTAAAACTACCTAGTTAAGATCACCTTCATGGTCAGAAGAAGCCATGCTTGAAAGGACAGTCAGTAAAGCTTGTTCATCACAGCAATTGTTCCCATGTTCCCAAGGCTTTTTTACTGCCACGATTGTTTTTTCTTTCAGCACTACCCAAAGCATGACAACATTTCCAACATTCTTAATATAATTTAATTGATATAGAGATTAAATTCATTTTGAAAGTAAAGACCAGCACAACTTTAACCACCATCAACAACAATATTTCATTGTCAATAAAGATGTCAGATCTGCCTAAAATATACCACAGTATTATTCATGGGTTAGTAGCTCAAGACTGAACCACTTAAAATGCAAAACAAAATTTAAACACTATATATGTTGTAAATAATTATTGGTGTTGCAAATACTTTTCTATATATTTCTGATTAATTGTGCTTTTTGGATGTTTAATGCACATTTTAGTTATGTTTTGTTATAATTACAGCCTCTTAGTGTTTTTTTCAGACTTGTGTATAACAAGTTGTCTGCGATTCCACCCACCGTATTATGTTCAAGTAAGAAAGAGTCCTTGTGATGTTTCTATCCATTAGATGAAACTGGTTCAGCTGCTCCACAAAGCTTAAGTGCATGTAAAACTTAATTCCTACTAGCAACTGCAGGTAAGCATAAAAAAAAGGAGGAAAAAACACACACTGCTCTCTAAAAAGTACAAAAGGCCCTATGTGATAAGCAGCAGCCGTGCATTATAAGAATACAGTGCAAATATGCCATCACATAAAGGAAATGTAATGCATGCAAAGTATGTACTGTATATAGGCATATGATAATTATAATCCCTGTCAATCATAACCTCTGACTGTCGAGAGTGTGTGTACCCTCATCACGCAGCTCTATAGAAGTGAGTGACTCCGGTTACACTGCTGTTTCCTTTCTCGGCTTTAGTGTTGGTTTGTTGCAGGTGTGTGTGACTGCGAGGCAATGCACAGAATTACATCTCCTTCATTCTGTCCTTTACAGTTGTGTGAAAGGAAGGTGTGGGTGTATTTATTTGTGCTTCAGAGCATTACCAATGGGAAACAGTCACTGTAGAAGATAATGTTTTATTTCAGGTTCACATCTTTTTTCTTTTCTTCCTTTTTAAAATTCTGCTCTATTTCCTCATTCACTCCGGCTTGCACTCTTCCTCACTCATTAGGCAGTTTCTGGCCAAATGCATGACAAATTTTAACTAAATTTATCAGAAAATTGGTAAAAGAAAATGCAAATTAATGTGCATTTTTACCCACTGCTTTTATTTGAATATTCATTACCATCTTATTCATCACATTCATGGTTTAACCCGTAAAGACCTAGTGTTACTTTTGTGGCAATTTCAATTCAAAAAAATACATTTTCTCTGTATTTAACCTTTCTCATGTGACTTATCACCATTTATTGTAATATCCTCTTCATTTCATGTTTTTCCAGCAAAAATCATGTATTTTCCTGTATTTAATTCATTTATCATGTAGATGTTCATAAAAGCTCAGGTTAAAGTTGAGGGTTAGTGTATTAGAAATAGAGAAAACTGAAGGAAAAATGACTGTTTAAGCAAATATATCATTAACTGAACATAAACCCAGTGTGTCCATCCACTGTCATTGATCCAATGGGGTTTTACTGGTGAATCAATGTTATAGAAGATGACGGTGTTTCCATGGTAACTATGGCGCCTCTGAACGTCCAAATGGGTGATATCTGATGACCATGAAAAGATGACAAACTTTATTTTTAGTGGATCCACAGGTATTAAACAGTTTACATCAGAAGATGGTTTTGGTCGACAGTGGATGTTTGGGTCTTTGTGGGTTAATGTTAGATATTTCATGCAATAACAGACATATCTAAGCTGTTGATTTTACATTACATTCTCCTCATTACTCCACACAAGCAGAAACACACAAACGTATTTCCATTGCTCTTTTATCCATACCCCAGCTTCTACACCTTTACCAAGTGTAAAAGTTTTTTGGTTTTTTTCACAATGGTGTTTATGTGAAAATTGAAAATGCAATTAAAAGCAGCAGGATCTCAACACACCTATGGTGAAGGGAGGTAGGGTGAAGTTTGAAGTGTTTTTTACATGTTACACCTTTAAGCTTCATGCCTTTACTGCCATTTGCTGTTCTTTGTAACCGTTCTTCGGATAGAAAGATGACTTCAACAGTACAACAGAAGGTTACTCTAAATAGTGCTTGGAACTTTTTAGTACATTCTCTATCTTAACTAATTGTTTCTGGATTTTATCCACATCTCCTTAGAAGTAATCCTGTGGTTTGGCAAGACATAAACAGCTACTGATGTTTGGTGCAAGTAGGTGTGTGTTCCTCTTGGTGGCAGATGGTAGTCTTATTTGCACAGTGACAGATCACTCATATTGCCATTGACACTAATGGCTGTGGAATTGAGTGGGGACACTGGGGCAGCAATGCAGTCTTACATCCATGTCCAATCAGTGCGAAGCATCACAACCTGTCACAATAATTATGACAGAACTATTGAGGCAGTTTTTTGGCCCCAGTCTCACTGTCCCACTAGTGTTCCCCTTGATTGGCCTTGGTAGCTTGCAAAGTCATTGTCATTTCTCACAACTTCATTACTTGGTGGCACAAAGCAATTTCTATCGTCTGTGCTCTTCCCACTCTGTTACCCCTAAAGGGAGTTCACGCCATATGTGCATGACAACACCCTGTCGGATAGACAAGGTGATGTCTAATAAGGGTGTCGTTTTGTGTCATATCATGTTACGACATGGGATCTTATGTTTTTATTGTAATGACGTGCATTGCCTATCATGATGTGCCAAAGTTATCTGTATGTAACAGTGGATTCGGGTGAGTGTAATGGGTCTTAACGATGGCCTTTAAGGAATGAATATTAGAAATGGCGTGTTTTATGACTGCATGGGCTCATTGGATTTATAATGTTACATTTCTAATTCTCAGTAAAGTTAATGCTCACTTCAGGAGCCTGACTGAACAGCTGACCACATCTTTAGCAGCAGGCTAATGATTCGGCTGGTGTTTAAGTATCGTTCTGCTCTCATTTGCCGGTGTATTTTTCCACAAAGCACACACACATTGACATCTATAAAGCACACACACATATATTCTCTCCATGTAGGGTTAGTATAGCACTTAAACATCAGATGAGTAGATTAGTGTGTTAATCTGACTCTGGATCTTAGGAATATGGCTCTCCAGTCTTACCCTCAGCCTGCTGTGAAATATTCCATCCACTCAGCTGTAAATAAGTGCTAACAAGATTATCAGATTATCCTTCATCCAGGGTACCCTACGACTGCTGGGCACAGTAATGGCAATGATGTAAAAATCGCTGTAAGATAATTGTGTTAGGAGGCACCAATTTAATGCAGAGGCTCACAAAGCCAGGGGCATCTTAAAACACTTTTCTTATTTGCAGTGTGAAATATATTTCTTTGGTCACCACTAAAAAGTTGCACTAGACATTGGAAAAGTAAAAAAAAAAAAAGAAAAAAAAACTCCTGTGTGTGTGTGTGTGTGTGTGTGTGTGTGTGGGTGTGTGTGGGTGTGTGTGTGTTTTTCCCCTCATATTTCTTAAATAGGCTGTCAAAAACTGGGCCAAGTTTAATTAAATTGACAGAAACAGATTAACCTCACAAGTTTTTTTTGTTTTTTTTTTAAATTATTTAATATTATCATGCATAAATACTGTACTTTAATGTATGTGCTGGAAGGAAAAAGAGCATCGTGGTTTTAAATTGAACAAAGTGACGTTTGAAATGACTGATGTGGAGAAGTTGATATAGTAGACTGGATTTTCATTTAGCTTTTCTTGTAATGCTGCCATCATTTTTATCATAGCAGTGGAGCAGTGAATTTATTATGCCAGTGTATTCCAAAGGCATCATGTCAACTAGTTTTTGTTTTATGATTGTGGTTTAAACTGGATTTAATGTCCTTGCTCAGGTGCAGTTTCAGGACTGAGCCGAATACAAGCTCTCTGTCTCTTTTCTCACGGTCATTTTAGCAAATATATTTGTATGCAAATTAGCTTTGGAATTAAAATGATTCTGAAAGCTTTTGCGGGGGAAACAATCTTCACGGGGAAACAATATTTAACTCTCTAAGGTGGGAGAGAGATTGAGATGTACAGGGATGCAGGTGGATGTCTAAAAACTGTGTCTTTATAGTTGCAGTAGACCAGTGAACTAGGTTTAGCAGGTATTTGATACAAGGATTCATGTGTGGTATTGATTTTGTCAATAGAGGATGTTAAGTATAGAGGCATAAATTGACCGAAGTGGAATCTAAAGGTTAGAGCTGTTATGTGGGCGGTCACTGGAGACTGAAAAGGCAATTCAAGACAGATAGTAAATAAGGTAAGATGGACAAAATTAGCTGGTTTTAGAAGCAATAAACATAATATTAACATAGAAATTCAATTCAAATCTGCAAATAAACGTCCTCATCGTATACGAAGCTGCTCCTTCCAGAGAAAACACTAGGACCGTCATGTACTTGCTTGTGTTTGTCTGTCCAAATATGGTGATAGCACCTGCCTGTTCCTTCTGTTTGTCTGTTTGTGTCTTGTCCGGTTTTCCCTCCGTCTGTTTCACCTGCATCTGTCTCGCTGTTAGTGTTTGTTTCTGTGTCTTTGGCAGCATTGTTGGCTGTCTCCACAACCTGTTCTTTCTCTGTTTACTCTTCTTTTTCCTTTTTTCTCTTCTCCCTCCAGCACGGCCTGTGAAATAGATAAAGGGAAAATTAACAGTATGTGCAAAGTCTGATGTGGCTGAGGATCACAGTCAGTTATAGCAGTGTGAACACAGAGGACGTGGAGTAACACATACCAGACACCGCTCAGAAAAGATACCCATTGTTTTATTTTACATTTCTGACACACCCCCATCTAACTCGTAATGCCATATATATAGTCGCTCATTTTCAGCCATGTCAGCTGGAAAATGTGTTCAATCAAATGAACATTGCTTGTGAAAGTTTCCCATATGCTAACCCCACTCCTGCAGTGATGTAAACAATTTAGAAGAACACATACCAGCAGATGACATGGCACGAAGGAATTGACAACTAGCAACCTAGTTTAATGGCCTTCTTACAAGCCATGGCATGATGTCAGTGGCAGATTGCAAATGTCAAAGATGGTTCATTTGATCCTCATTGCAGCAGTGGAAGCAAATACACTATTAGCGAGCATCTCTTTCTGCCTTTGCCTGTCTCTCTCTCCCTTCGTCTTCCTCTTTTCCTCTAATCGCCTTTGCTTTTCTTAGTCACACACATGACAAACACATTTGGTGGTCAGGTCATTGTTCCAGTAAAATCAAAGACAAAGTAAAAGGGGAAAAAAAACACATTCAAGCTGGACGCTGTGTCATAAAACAGCCTCAGATGTTACCGCAGTAAAAGTGCCCTGACGGTGTTTTCCTTTTCTCAGTTCACTCTCTCTTTTATCTTCACCTTTATTAATACCACCAAGCCTAGTGCTGTCTCTCTCACTGTTTTTCTTTATTTTGTGGTCCTTTGCTTCACAGTATCAGTATTAATGCACTGTGAAAACTAATTATATCTCAGTAACAGTTAAAAAAACATTTTTTTTTAATCAGTGACACCTTTTTTTTTAACAACCTTTGCTTTTGATAGCAAATAATTCTGTTCAGTTGGGCTCTGCTGCCACTGTATAATCTTTTAAACAATAAAAATGATCTTGTGTTGTTTGTAACACTGACCAATCCACCAACCTTCAACACACACGCATATAAATAGAAATCTCCAGGGTACATACAGGACAAAATCTAAAGTCAAGTATGAATACAAAGGCTGACAGGCCAATTATCAGATGTACTCTTCGTTCTGCATCCCCACCTCTGAAGGGAAGCAGATGTGAGAATCCTGTCACTTTCATTCAAGCTGGTGCACTGACAAGACCCGACAACAAAAGGCAGAGCCTTCACAAAGCGTGGACATGGACAGAGTTGTAAACCTCCTTTTGTCACGCAGTTTTATCTGGTTGGGATTGCACATTTCAGGCTTCAGAAGAGGCGATGGACTGTGAGGAGGCTTGTCAAAAGTTGAATCTCACTTTTTCCCCAAACATTAATTTGAGTTCTTTAATAGTAGTAGTAGTAGCAGTAGTAGAAGTAGTAATAGGAGTGTTAGTAGTAGTAGTAGTAGTAGTAGTAGTAGCAGAAGTAGTAATAGGAGTGTTAGTAGTAGTAGTAGTAGTAGTAGTAGCAGAAGTAGTAATAGGAGTGTTAGTAGTAGTAGTAGTAGTAGTAGAAGTAGTAATAGGAGTGTTAGTAGTAGTAGTAGTAGTAGTAGAAGTAGTAATAGGAGTGTTAGTAGTAGTAGTAGTAGAAGTAGTAGTAGAAGTAGAAGTAAGAAGTAGTAGTAGTAGTAGTAGTGGCAGTAGAAGTAGTAGTTTAGTAGTAGTAGCAGTAGTAATAGGAGTGTTAGTAGTATTAGTACTAGTAATAGGAGTGTTAGTAGTATTAGTAGTAATAGTAGTAGTAGGAGGTTAATTTCAACGATGCCTCTTTGAAATGATGCTGATCTGCTAAACTAAATATAAATCTACCTGGAACCCTTTGCAAAAAATGTCTATGTCTTAAATTAATTGTAATGTCAGTGTAGTTTGTCATTGAAGGATCCATGATGTGTTTAATGGGTAGGGGTGGATATAAGATAGTCATAATCCAAGATGTTTCCACCAAAGACTGGAGTTTGTATCACGACCCTGTACACATGTTGATTTAGGAAACATAAGTGATTATGTAAAGGTTGTGGTTGGTTTAAATATCAATAAATGCATTGCAAGTCAGCTTTTTTCTGTATTAAACCAAGATCTTGTGTCTGTTCATAGACCCAACCAACTGCCTTCACTGCCTAAACCGATCCATAATGTTGTTTTCAATAGTTAACTGTAAATCAAGCTGAAAAGTCTTTCACTGAATAATTTACACATATTTTCAGCAATATTTCCACCACTTTAAAGTATGTTAACCGTGTCGGAACAAAATGGAATGCAAATGACGTTTCTAATGGAACGTACTTGTTGGTTACAGATTGTTGAATGCAGTTTGCGTGAGATCGGATTTTGATGGTTGTGTGATTGTTTGATTGTCTTGAAAATGTCACTTTTGATGAACAACGCTTCTATTTTTGTCTTTACAACTTCTTACATTATTTTACAAGTCACTCAGCCCCATTGAAAACACTGGCTTGGACTAAAAGCGCTGTAAAAGGCTTGACATTTGACGCTGATAGACCTCTCTTTTCTCCTCCAGGTGAATGTAGCTCCAGCATGTGTCAGAGCCTTAACCAAGATGCTGTACTGTCCGTACTGTCGCGGCATGCCCAGCCTGAAACCCTGTCACAACTACTGTCACAACGTTATGAGGGGATGTCTAGCAAACCAGGCAGACCTTGATGCTGAATGGAACCTCTTTATTGGTAAGAAGAAGAAAACTACTGTATTCGGATTCAGACTGAGGAACCTTGTGCTTGTTTGTGATTTTGTGTGTGTTATCGTTGTGGGTGCCTGTGCGTGTGTGCGTGTCTGTCTTTGTCTGTCTCTGTGTACACTTGAGGTTGTACTTCTAAGTCTGCATGTTACTTTTCCAAGGCAGTGTCTTTGAATAGTCTCTGTGGGAATTCAGTAGGATGTTCTGTGTTAGATTCAGCTTTAAAGGATTTACAGAGACAAAACTGAAATCTTATTTGTGCAACCATTCCATTTTTTTTTTTTTTTTCTGTCTGAAATGTTTGCTATTGCTGGAACCCTGGCATAGTGCTTAAAGCTCTGGTCCCTGCTGTTTGGGATTGATAAAGGAGAGCAGATCCTAGGCAAACACATTTTCTATAGTGTTTCCAGCTGAGCGTGGTGAGTAATATAGCACTTCAGTTGGGCTGTAAGTAGCTGGCTTCTGTAAGCCCTCCTGTTAAATGGATACCAAGGAGGCACATAGAGTGTTCCCTCTGGATCTTTTGTAGGCCAGTGCTTTATTTGTTATGTACCCCAATCCCGTCCTCCCACCCACACTAACCAAGTTTTTTTTTCATTTATTTATTTCAAATCAGGCAACTTTTTTTTTTTTTTTTCTTTTTTTCAAAGAGACATCCCTGAAGGCTGTGTGTCAAGTGAACGGCTTTTGGCTGTTCTGTGACAGGCCTGTCTTTTGCAAAACCGTCACATGACGTACGCTTGTTCTCTCAGATGGCAGCTCTGAAGTCTCAGATCAACACAGGCCCCTATGCACTGAATGAGATGTCTCGCAGCTTTATGACATGTGTTAAAAAGTTAGTGTCTTGTTCAGTTGTGAAGAGGCAAATCTATTGCCGCAAAGGGACATTGTACTTGACAGTAATGGGAGAAGTGGTTGTTCCAACAGAATGATGAATCTAGAAAGACAAAAACACCCTTGAGGTGCAGAAAAAGTGGATTTTTAATTTGCAACCAGATTTGTGCGTACATTGTTTTTTCGTTTTTTTTTTTGCTTTGGAAAAAAAGTGTTGTTGTGGTTATTATAATTAGAAATGTAGAACCCAAGGGACATTTATTTTCACCAAGAAAGATTCATTTTTTGATGCTTTGTGACATTTTATAGCCTATTCGTTATCTGTTGCTAAAGAAGTTCGATTTGCTTAGCATGCAGCTTGCAAGAAATATTGATTTGCCTTTCACAGACAACTTCTTAATGTATCACAGGTCAGTTCTCCCCACTGGAGCACATCTTTGCATTATAGAAATTTATGGATTGAGCCCATACATAGTCTGTCATTGTCATCCCTTCAAATCATCATTTATTAGAGAAGGTTAGATTAGAGGCATAGTCTTTAATTTTTATGAACGCCCAGTGACATTTACCTGTGGACTTTGTTCATGCTTAAATGTCACTATCGATACCTATGATTGATAAAACCACAGGAGGAAAGACATCCGGTGCCTTTTCTTAGTTTATACAACAGAAAACAAAAACACACATGGGTTTCTTATGGCGGTATTACTAGAAAGAGCATGTATGTAATAATAAAGAAAAACTATGCCATGGTTTGTTGATGCAATTCATGGACAGTTCTAATCTGTTACCTGTTTATAACATAAAAATGTTATTTAAGAAGGTTTTTAGACATGAGTATAAATGTGTCAACCAATCAGTGCTTTTCAGTTGTGTTTATTAGATATTACATTCATATAAAATGTAATAATGATATTTTTGATTCATCTTAGGCATTGACAGCACTTGGTTAGAGTTAGGGAAAGATAACAGAACAACATTTAATGTAAAAAAAAATAACAAAAAACAGAAAACTTTGTTAACCCTGATCATCAGGACTTTAATTGTGTAGAGTTCTTGGTTTTGTATCCACCATCCAAACCCAAAATTGTCCTGTGAAGTGAATGAAGATAGTTGAAATGTCACAACGTGGGTAAAACACTAAAATGATATACACATGTGTAGAAATGCTGATATGGAATATGGAAAATGTAGATTATACGATTACACTATCTGACATGTTCCCCTGGCTACTGCGTTGGTTACATGTGACTGGAGTGGTATAAAACTCCAGTCACATGTAACATATAACTAAAGAATCCTAAAGAAGGCAAGGTCTGAAATCAAGAAAGAGTAAGAAATATCAAGTCATTCCTAATTGTTGGTCCCTGCCAGGCCTCAGATCATTCTCCACTCGGCTGCTGTTGATTTTGTCCACCCACAGCCCAGTCTCCTAAATGAACTGAACTGTCAGAATACACCATATAGACCACAGCCTTTTCTGTCAGGCTTCTGGAAGCTGTTGCCTTGTTACAAAAGTTTACACCGTCTTATAGTGTGTGAAGCGTCAATAAGACTTTCTTTGCCTGCTGTGACTGAATTCTTGCACTTTAGTTTTGCTACGATTTAATAACCAACAGACACGATCAGTGTGTGCATTACAAACAGGTAAATGGTGTTATGATATGTACAGTGAAAAAGGCTGATTATGGAAAACTCTACATGTGATATGTACCTGTCCTATCAACAATTTAATGTTGAAATATATCGGGATAATTGAAGGAGATGCAAATGACGTACAAACTAAATATAAACAGCAGGCTGGTGAGTGCATTTGTTCCAGTTTGGGTGCATTGTAACAGTAGTTATGATTGGGAACGGCAAACGGTATCATTAATATACACTCTTCCAACTGTCTGCGAAAAGTTTGTACAGACTCACAGCATATATAGTTGATTAATAGATAATTTTGTTAAATACAGCAAAGCAAAAATGTTAAATAAAAAATGGCTGAAAACATAGTTTTAAGCTTTGATTAAATTATGCTGCAGAAAGATGTAATTTAACAATATATAATATTTTTACTTACTGGGCTTTAATAAAGCCATTAGATTTGCACGGACCAGCGAAATCTTCTTATGATGTTATTAAGAACTAGTATGAAATAAGAAGTATGTCTTCTAGATAAAATGGCACCCATTCATCTATTTTCTGTAACCGCTTATCCTTGGCAGTGTCACGGGTGGCTGGAGCTGATCCCAGCTGACGTTGGGCTAGAGGCGGGGGTACAATCTGGACAGGTCACCAGTTCATCGCAGGAATGACTTGTAGAGGCAGACCACTATTCACTCCCACATTCACACCTTCGAGCTATTTCAAGTCACCAATTAACTTTTTAACCTGCGCGCCTTTGGACTGTGGGACAAAAATCCATGTGGGGGGGGGGGCAGGTAAACTGCACATCGAAAGGCCGCGGTCAGCTGACGTGGTCTGGCTGAGAATGGCATTGTGCCACTCCTAAAATAAGAATAAAGTATATTCAATTCATACCCTAGTCGACTGAGATTGGTCAGACTGAGCTTTTTGTTTGTTCGTCTGTCTTCTGTCTGTGAAAGACAGCCCACCAGATGCTTAAAAGAGAAGCACTTGAACGCAGCATGAAACTCTCTGTAAAAGAAGGTCCTACATGGGGAGCAGTGTTGTATAGTAGCAAAGTAGCATTTTTTCATTTCAATTCAACTTTATTTATATAGCACATTTAAAAATAACTTCTGTTGACCAAAGTGTTTCTAGACATGCATCAATGGAAATCAGGATACACAACAACATATCAAACAGGTAAAACATAACACACTAGTATAGAAACTAATCCAGACATCCTGCCTCACTAGTTTTTGAATGCCAGGGTTTCAGTCTTGACTTATATTGTCCTAAAGACTGAGAGGACGGAACAGACAGAGGGAGGCTATTCTACAGTCTGGGCGCTGCCACAGAAAAGGCTCTGTCTCCTCTCAATTTGAGCCTGGCTTTAGGCACAGCCAACAAGAGCTGGTCAGCTGATCTCAGGGCCCTGGACGGGGTGTAGGGCTGCAACAGCTTGGTCAAATAGGATGGGCCTATATGGTGTAAACATTTAAAAGCAATCAACAGCATCTTAAATTGCACATGAAAGCTGACAGGAAGCCAGACTAAGTACTGATTACTTTGGTACTAATTACTTAGTACTAATACTTCACTACTGTACTCAAGTACTTTTTTTTTACTGAGTATTTTTTATTATGTTTACTTTCACTTTTATTTCACTACATTTCCTAACTCAATTACACACTTATATTCCAAAACATTATTCATGCACAGTATTGTTACTTGTTACAAAAATAAATGAAAGGAATTGGTGTTTTCACCACTGAGATTATCAATGACTGAAGTCAGGAAGATGATTTGTTATTGAGGCCTCCATACTGAACCCTTCGGCAATCTGTTGACGTGAGCAGCAGCGTAAGATTCCAAATGCTGACTGCCTTTGCTTGTTATTAACATTTACTTGTACTTTTACTTTCATTACTTGAATACATTTAATTGCAGATTACTTGATATGCTTAAGTACAGTAAATACTAGATACTTTCAGTTGGTGACTTGAACTTCTACCAAAGCCAAAGTTTTTTGGTAGGGTACCTGTACTTCTACTCAAGAGTGACTTTCAGGTACTTTATACAACACTGCACTTTAGTCGACTGAGACTGGTCAAACTGAGCTTTTTGTTTGTTCATCTGTCTTTTGTCTGTGAAAGAAAGCCAACCAGATGCTTAAGAGAAGCACTTGAACGCAGCATGAAACTCTCTGTAAAAGAAGGTCCTACATGGTTAGTGTTTCCTCTCCATCGTGACGGTTTAAATTAGTTGAGACAGTAATATGGACTTTCTGTATCCCCCTGATACATGTATGAAAGATATAATGAGATGTTACCAGCCTTATGATTTCAATAAACCTTTTGACTTATTTCCTTATTCTTGGGGGAAACGCACATCTAGACACATGATGAAGAAAAATACTATAATGAGACGAGGGGGGGGGGGGGAGGATTTATTTCACTGCTATGGTGACACAGGGAAGCGAAGCCAAGTGAACTCTCTTTTCCGGTGTCAGCTCTGAGCCCCTCTGACGCTATATCTGTCAAAAGGTGTCATAATGAAAGCCCAGGGGACAGAAAGCCATGTGGAGCTGGATGCGTCAGTCATAACCGAGCAGAATCAATCCTAGATGTGTCGATAGCACAGCTCCTGATTACGTTAATTGTTAGCTAATTGGCGAGAGGATATCCAGATTCGATCATGAGTGGAGGCGTTCATGACAGGGCTGCATGCATCACCGCCACTGTCTTTTATTGACTGACACGTTCCTATGACTCTGTGGTTGAAATCATCACTGATACATTTTCTTTAAAACTTGTGGCGGTTTGCACGCCTACCCTTGTTTTTTTGCTTCTTCGTAAACATTCATAGAAATCCTCTTTGCATAGCTCCTCATTCCCAAAACATGAAACACAAGTCCACTTATCAGCAGACATTTGTGTGTGTGTGTGTGTGTGTGTGTGTGTGTGT
>JAPQRQ010000018.1:29034146-29055402 GCA_037367365.1 Apogon talboti | reverse complement strand
ACTGCATTTTACACCAATTATTTACATGTATTGATAGGATTAATGGATCAACAGGTATTAAACAGTTTAGATCAGTGAATGATTTCGATTGTCGATGGATGTTTGGGTCTTTATGGGATGAACAACCATCTCATTGTACTTTAACTAAATAATATCAGTGCCAATGGTTAGTGTTCTGGAATAAAACAGCAGGAACAGTTTTGTTCTGTGTCACACGAGGAGGTCTATCATCAGGCTTTTTCCCCTAGGGCCCAACATTCACTATCTGTCAAAACTGTAGCTTTAGATTGGTTGTGATTTAATAATTTATTCTGTCATTTTACCCAATAGATCACAGCAGTGGTGCCACTGCTCTCTTAAAGTGAGTCGCCCCTGTTGGAATAAGCTTTTCCGATTGGTTTGTATTCCTGTAAATGTCAGTGCACAGAGATGATGGTATTTACTGAGCTCTGCACTTCCACTTAACCAGTGGTAACCCCTCAAGCTGACTCAGAAGACTTTTAATTACTTTTTAACAGACAAGGTGGTGTATAATGAAAATATCTAATACATTATTTTGACCGCTGACATATCCCAGTCTCAGGCGATCAATAGTACCATCCTTCTGCATGAACATATAAATATCACATTGTTTTAAGGAAAATCAAAAGTGGCACTTGGGTGAGTAATGTGTTTTAGGTATCGATTCATGCAAGGCACCATCCAGAGTAATCAGGCTATGGTGGTTTTTTTGGGGTTTTTTTTCCTTACTGTTGTTATTGTTGGCTGTTTATAGAGTTTGGATGTGTCTAAGGATGTGATAAGATGTGACATGAGAACTTGGATGCTGGCAAAATCAACCAAGACACAACAAATATAAAATTTATCAGATTTGATTCTGCACCAAGAGATTTGCGATTCATAATGTTAAAGAGGATTTGCGTGCGTGGGGTTTCTTATATGGAATTTATGGATGGTAGGATGTGACTTAAGTACTGGGGGTCTGAGATGAAATTAAAAAGTAATTCGAGCAGGATACATAGACATGAATTTATGAAGTCATATTTTCACAATTTATAAATACTGATGCAAATAGATAAATAAATCAGAGCTCCTATCATTTCAACTTTAGCTTGAGTGATTTGCATGTGGTTATGCATGTATGCAAATCAATTACTTGCTTTATTTATATGCTATTTGTAAGCTCAGCACATTGAAATTTAATTACCGTTCCCCATTTCCCATCTCTTCCTTGCACTATGCGTCTGTGTCTGTGTGTAGACCTTAAGATACAGGCAGGTTTATTTTGTGTTTGTATTTATTGGCTCTCATCACATTTGAAGGAGGCGGTACGCTCTGTCTTCTCAGTTTGACCCATTCACAGACACATGATAGAGCTTATTCTGTGGGTTTCACATTGTGAATCGTAAATGACACAGGCTGATGTGAACGAAGCGAGGGTTTAAATAGAAGCTGTGACGTTTCTTTTTATGTGTCTTTAATATCACTGATCTGACACGTCTCCTCTGTGTTCTGACAGATGCTATGCTGCTGGTGGCAGACAGACTGGAAGGACCCTTCAACATTGAAGTGGTTATAGAGCCAATAGACATCAAGATCTCTGAGGCAATCATGACGATGCAGGACAACAGCATGCAAGTGTCAGCCAAGGTACTGTATTACTATTTACTTTGGGATTCTGTGGTATGTATGATGTGAACTGAAAATTTTTTGTGCATTTTCATCAAACAGGCCAATGCAATACACATTTTGATGCATTGCGATACAATCCTAATGTCATTGTGCATAAATATTATTTTTGCACTTACATCATACTTAACATTATGGTTTATTTTGCACCCTACAGTTTTAATTATCCAGGGTTTTTTTGGGGGGTTTTTTTTGTTTTTTTTTTAATCCAGGTCTGTTTTTATACTTCTAATTTATTATAATAAAGTATGTTTGCTCTTGTGTTCTATTTTTCTATTTTCTGTTTTTTTTACTGTTTGTCAGGTTGCTGCTACACTATAATTTCCCAGTATAATGACAGATACTATCAAGAAGCCTATTTACATGACCAAAAAAATCTGATAATTTTATATGCTTTGACATGTTACATCACTTCTGGTTTCTACAATTTCTTTTTTTTTTTTTTTTTTGGTTTGCACATGTTCATATCTAAAAGATCGAAATACATTACATTAACCTGTATATGTGTATCAAGACATCAGAGTATTGGGGAGGAATCCGGGCATCATAATCTGATTTCTCATAATCAGATAACTGCCTTAATCAGATAAAGCCCATCAGATTATGATGTTTACATGATCTGTTGAATAATCTGATAACTCAGAAATCAGATAATGATCAGAGTATTAGTGTGCATTTAAATGGGCTCAGTGTTGTACAATACAACTCATCCCTATTGTAATCTGTATTTTCAATTCAACACAATGCAATTTAGTGCAATATGACATGATACACAAATAATATAATAGTTTGCAATTCAAAAGATAAGTTATTTTGACTAATCTGGGTCTTCCATACTTCTAAATGGCAAATAATGAACCAACTAAAAAGTTAAATTTTCACATATCTGTACATTTTCATACTTATGCTAAATTTTTTATGACTTTTTACAAGCCTTTTCCACAAAAATCTCTAACAAAAGATTAAATAAACCCAGGCTTGGACGTCTCAATATTTACAGTACGTTTGGAACACACCTCAGGCCATGGTAGAAGCCTAAAGCTATACTTACTCATGGGAACGCGGCCACAAGGTGGTCAGAACTCTACACTGAAACAGAAGAGATGACAGGCACATTGGAGAAAATGTTAAGAGAGGAGGGATCACTCTGACAGGAAATATTCAACTGAATTGATCAAAAACTATAATAGATTAACTGACACTAAACCACTCATTTATCTGCATTTGTCAGCACTGTGATGAACTGTAGAGGGTGTAATGGTATCTGGGATAGTCTCTAGCATCCTCAGTTTGGAAAAAGAATGAATCAATGAATGGTTGTTTTAGATATGCAATGATATTAGTCTGTAAATGCATCTGTTTCCATCCCAAGTTGTATCTAATATATACCTTTTCATTTGGACACTCATGTTTTAAACTTTTATTCTGAAATGGTGACTCTTACGACTCCTCATGTGATCTGAATGCAGTTCTATTGTGATTTGATTATTTACAAATGTTGTCTGCTATAAGTGTTATTTATTTATTTTAGACTAATGGTGAAGTGTTATATAGCATTTGTCGCTTAGACACATGGATTGATCTTAGTACTTTGCATCACAGCACCGTCAGTCAGTCCTTGTACTAATTTACAGGAGAAAATACATTTTGAATAATTAACATTAGGAACTTTTTTTTTCTCCGTCATACTGACCATGTTTACTGTCTGTGTGTTTATTTTTTGTGCCTTGGTTTGTCATGATTCATCCCAGACTTTAATTAGACTGTCTACAACAACATATTTCAAAATATTTTCTCATAAAAAACTTGGAAAATCCATTTAGCAGTTTATTAAGACGATGCTTAAGAGGCAAACTAATTCCTCTGTAGCCTCCTTGAAAATCATAGTGCTCATCCTCAGTCTAAATAGTATAAAACTAAATGTGCAGTTTGCAGGATATTATAACACAGAAGGGTTCCACTATCTGTCTTATCAAAACTTTTACAGTTCAACTTCTTACTCTGATCTTTAGTTGTATTCTGGTCTATCTTCATGCTAGAGGTCAGTGTGAATTAGATTTTCACAATCTTTGTGTGCTACAGTGTTCAGCCATTGTCTATGGCGCTCCATTCTCACAAAGTCTGGCCGAAAGATTGCTTTGAGATTAAAATCTTACCCCATATTCACATTGTGACTATGGTCGTGACCCAGTGGCCTATGTGAAGAACAGCTCAGCCTTTGTTCTATTGTACCTTCAGTTCTGCTGCAGACCTGCTGAAAAGCATTTTGCTTGTGTGATATACAGTACAGGAAAATGGAACTGTAATCATGGTGAGGAATTGATAAATATTAGAAGAAAGACAGCTGCTTGTCATGACAGGCGTGTAGCACATTAGAGAGCTTCATCACACACCGAGCCAGGGGCCAACAGACGGGCCAGAGAGGAATGTTAATGAGTTGGGCTGTTTTGAGCAGTGTTGTTTGGGCCCTAAGAGCCTGTAGAGGCAGAGCCATCTGAAAACAATCTATTCTCACAATAAATCTCAGAATAAATCTCTGCGCACTACAAATTGATTAATGTCTGGTTCCAGTAGTAGAAAGAGTAAGAAGCAAAAGCACTTCTATTTTTAGAAGCAAACTTGTGCTCTGCATGTCACAAAGGTTTCTCTTGATAAAATACAGTATTTGTTCAGTGTTTTCTGTTCTGTAAATTCATTTTGTATCGCTCTGACACTGATATATCATAAAATAAAGAAATTTCTCTTTCCCCTTTCTCTTCCAAAATTTCAAATCCAATCCTTTTTTCTCTACTCTGGATTTTTTTTTCTTTGTCAGTATTTTTTTTATTTCCCACTGAAATCTCATTTATGTTGACAGATTGGTTTTAGTCTGGCCCCAAAAGTGTTTTGACCTAGAAATGCTGGTTAAATGGATGAGATGGTTTCATTTTATGTCTTCGGAGTGTCACATTGCAACAATGGATTTTAGATTACAAGCAAGTTGTAACATTTCAAGGGTTAATTCGTTTTTTGCCACTAATATGATACATCCTGTAAGAGGAAACTGAAGGACAGATGAACAGTTCAGACTGACGCTCTGTGTGGTTTTGTCTCCAATCAGAGACCAGAGATGATGTTGTGAGCAAATTGACAGAGGCTTTCCAAGGGGAAAATGTCAGCGGAGTACGCAAACTACAACTTTTAGAGATCAAAATGGATGAGTATCCTACAAAGAAATTCACTTTGTTCGGACTCAGTGCAGAGTCTGTGCAACTTTAGACCCCAGAGAGCCACGGTTTCTAACTATTCAGCATTTCAGTGAGAGAAAAATCTTATATTTAGCAATTATAAGCAATTATTGTGTTAATTCTTGAAAACCCAGCAGTTTTCTGAAGAAACACTGAAAAGAAAAGCTAAACACTTTTGCAGAGTGTCTGTCCCCTTTTCGTCCTGCATGCTCAGGCTGAAATTATTCTTTGACCTTTATCTGTGGTAATTTTATCTCCCTGTCTTCATTTTAGGTTTTTCAAGGGTGTGGCCAACCAAAGCCTTCAGGAATAGGCAGATCTGCACGTGGCATCTCAGATGTATTTAGCAGTCGCTTCAAACACTTCACCCCTGAAGAGAGGCCGACGACAGCAGCAGGAACAAGCCTGGAAAGACTGGTATATAAAAGAGGATCGGTGTTATGAAATACAGGAATAGTGACAAATATAATGGAAAATTTAAGGTCAGAAAAAAGAGATGACTGAGACGGGAATCATTTTCAAGCCTAATGAAAGAAGGATGCATTCATTAAGATAATGTTTGCTAAATAATGGTTCCTCACCTTGCTGTTAATCAGCTGAGATTATTTTTAGAGCTGAACAAAAGTGCATGCAGAGCTTAAAGCTAATTTGTTCAGGTCCAATGGTCAGAAAGACATAGATGTCTGCTAAGTCTCCTGAAGAAATCATTTAAAACCCCTGTTCTTGTAGTCAATACAGACCCCGGGTTCTTTGTGTATTCCACCATGGCTGTTGCAGTTTAAATGTCATGTCTGGTTCATGTACCTCACTGTACTAGACTGGAGAGGCTGCAGAAAAAACACACTAAAAAACACATACAGTACATCTCCACGTATCTAAGCTGAACATGTTTTTGTCTGTATTCCTTATAGTGTGCAGAAAATGTTTTCCTTACAAAAACTAAATCACCTTTTTTCCAAAATTTGCAATATGCTGAGAGTTAGTTTTAAGGAGACTATGACAGGCTCACTGCACAAACTTCAGGGTGGTGAAAAATCCTAACACATTAATTGATGCTATAAAAAGATGTATTGCACCAACCCGTGCCAGTGAAACACATTGTGTAGGAGGCAGTCTGAGTTGGGCTCCATTATATAAACACACCAGGTCCCATAACTCACTAACTCTGGAGTCAACAAAATCTGCCTTTACCCAATTGTTTGTGCACTGATATAGCTCCCTATTCATAGTCAAAAGTCTCCAGGTGGTCACATTATAAATATCATATATGTTTTCATTTCCAAATAATTGTCATAGGTTTAAAGTTGCTAAAGAAAGGACTTTCAATGGGATCAATAAGCTTTGATTCAGTCTGACAATAATAAGATAAGATAAGATAAGATAAGATAAGATAAGATAAGATTCAAATGTACATTTCAGTGGAATAATGCATTACTGCAATCCTTCAGGCTACAAAATTAGATAAGTAATTAATTTATTAATTACTTATTAAACCATACTCTCGATATGAGCCCCTTATGCTTTGACAGTGTATTAAACAAACATGTTCTGATGTAATCCTTTGTCTAATTGTAAAATCTATTTGTTAAATACATAACTGTCCTTTTAAAGAAAAGCTCCATCTCCTCTTTTGTGAAGTTTGTCAATTGACAGGATTAAAAAATATATATATGCAGTTAAAACAAAGCAGCTTAAAGGCTGTTCTGTCTATCTGGCTCAACATTAAAGAAAAAGAAAGGAAATAAATGTGTGTGAGGGTTGCTACGTTGGTGTGTAGAAACATGGTCAAACAGTGTAAAATGATGTCTCATCACTGTATTGTTTAAACTTCTTGCTAAATCTCCTTTCTTCATGATACACACATCAAACGAAGCATTGAAGTAAAAAAAAAAAAAAAAAAAATCTCAACAAAAGGAAAAAAAAATCCACAGGTTCCCATTCTTAAATAATTCATCATAACACTTTGTCAGACTGACTTGAAAGAGATGAAAAAAACACTTCGGAAAAGTGATTCTCAGAGGAGCCATTTCAGTATTTATCAACTAACTTGATCACATCTCATTTTGTGTCTTCATATATTGTTATATTTATGCAGCAGGTTCGGATCAATACTAAACGACATCTTTGCTTGACACCTAAAAGCTTTGTGTATACTTTCTCAATTTTAATTTGAGAGAATGAAATAACCTCTAATATTAGACTGCAGAATCATTCTCCACGTCAGGCTTCTGCTGTAGGAGTGCTGATCTCTGCACAGATCATATTTGATGACAGCAGATTTTAAACTGATATCACAGTTTGAGATTCATTGTGAAAAAAACTGTTTAAGGCACTAAATCTCACAGTGGGATGAAACTGGTGGATGGAATATTCCAGCACCACCATTTATCTTTAAACTTTTTGCTTCACTAACTAATAGACATTCTCTTGCTCCTATTCTCTCTCCAAGTTTCTCGATTACTCCGATGTCCAATTAAATCTCTTTCTTCTTCATTTCTCTGCTGCTCCCAGAGGGTTGTCTGGAGGACAATGCAACACAGTGTAAGCATTCCATTCCTTCTTCTACTTTCATCAAGTCATCTGTCTTCCGTGTTTTAATCAACCTGCCCATAGAGCTCTGGATGTTTACTTTATTCAGAGTTAATATAGATTTCGTGTTTGTGGCATGGCTGTTTATTTACTTTTGTTTAATTATTTGGTTCTCCAGTCTAGAGGCGACTTGTAATTTGTTGCGGTTGATATGAAGAATTTTCTTGCTCTCATTTCTGAAATAATTTAGTCTGGCACCGTGGTGGTTCTCACAGTTGTCTACACCAAGACCAAGTCATGACAAGGTTAATTTATCAAGACCAAGACAAGACCGTGACTTTCAGAGTCAAAACCAAAATATCACAGATTGATATGGTCGGAGGGATGATTCCTGCTGGCAGTAAACACGAAAATGAGGCAGCCTGTGGGAAGACGAATCAAGAATTACAGAAATATTATGTTTAGAGGTATTTTTTAAACCACAGTAGGGATTTTAATAACAAAACCACAACAGCAAAAATGTAGTTATATGCCTGGTTTGACTGGTCTTAACATAAAATACTGAGTCCACAGTCTTCTGTTCAAGAGGTGGTCTTGAAACCAGTCTCTACTGCACATCGAATAAGAATAAGAATAAGAATAAGAATAAGAATAAGAATAAGAATAAGAATAAGAATAAGAATAAGAATAAGAATAGACATGTTGCCTCCTTCATGGGCTGTTCCAACATTGGTAGTAGTACACAGTAATTTTGTATTCTCTGATTACACTGGTCTACAATTTTTAGAAATTATCTGCTTCAGAGATTAAATGCGCTAAATGTAACATATCTTAATAAGATTAATTGGAAAACAAAAGACAAAAGTGCTTGTTTGCTGATGTTTTCAAGGTATATGATAAAGTGTTATTACACATATATTGGTTTATGTAATTTATACAATAGATTTGTAAATCTTCCACTAGATAGAACCTGTAAAGTGAATGTATTGTAATGTGCGGACAGTGTTTTGAAGTAGATCTAGGAGCTCTGAGACAAATATTCCTTTTGAGTAAAACCCATTCGCTCGTTAATTCTCAAATTTCACATTGTAACCCAATACTGTATCTTGGAAACTTTAGCCAACCAGCACTTTTGACTTGATTTTTGTTTATCACTGACTCACAAGTGGTAAAATTTCACTGCTTTTATTCTGGAAGCATTTTACTCATAGACCAGTGTTACCTGAGCTGTGATGGTCTGGTCACTGGCCCCATGCAGCAGACACCAGTCTAAGATGACACATTATTGGCCAGTGCTGCAAAATGCAGAGCTTACGACTGCACAAACAAGTGTGAACACGGATTTTCCACTCAGTCTTGCTCACTGACTGCTGCCTGTTTACTTGCACTCCATCGCCTGGAATCAACCCTGGTATGTCACTTACGGCCAGTAATGTCTGCTTCCTATAGCAGGGGTGGGCAGCTCTGGTCCACAAGGGCCAGTATTATGCATGTTTTAGATATTTCCCTCATCCAGCACACCTGGAAGCCATTACATCGTTATCAGGCTTCTACAGACCTTGGTGATGAGCTGATCATTAATTGAAGCAGGTGCTGGAAGAAGGAAATATCTAAAACATGCAGGCCCTCGAGGAACAGAGTTGCCCACCCCTGCCCTATAGGTTATGCCCACACGCATAATACACATAATAAAAAGTCCAGTTTGGGCATTTATTTTGATTTTTTTACCGAATTTGCACCTCCTTTGCTTATAAGAGATCCACAAAGCGCAATTAATGTCGTGAGCATTACCAGCACAGGTTCACTTTAACAGAGTAACAGGAGTAGAATTTGTAGACCTAATCTCTGTAGGTACTGTATGTTTTGGAGACTTGACCATAATCTCACAATCTTTATTAATCAGATAGGATCTAGGACTGACCAAAACACCACATCCTGCTGTCAATGAGTGACCAAGACCCATACAGGGTTAAGACGTCCTGTACGGGGACATGTAGGGCCTTAAAAGTGAGTAATACAGTTAAAAATCCACAAAGATGCAATTAAGATATTTAGTGTTTATACCAACAGAGATTACTCTTCTCTAACTTAAGTGCAACTCTGATACTGTTTTGTTAAGAATAACTGCAGTATCAAGTTTTTGGTCATTCTAAGAGACAAATACTGTTAAATGGCATACTTGAAAACATGCTGATCATGATCATAACTGGAAAACAAACTCACATTTAGTTTGTTTTTGTGCCAACAGAAGCACTGCTCTGACCTTAGTATCTGACACTGACTGCATGTTTTAAAAGATTTTACGTTATAGGCACTTGTGCCACTTAAACACCTGTGCTTGGTTAAATACATAAAAGTCAAATACATGAAATGTCACTCACTTGTATTAATATTTTAAACAAAACCACGAAACCCAAACCAAAGTGCTTTTAATGTCCAAATCTAACCCCTTAGAGGATGAAATCTCTGGTTTCTGGCAAGTGTTCCACTTTAAGCCAACTGTACAAGCGACATCCTTCCATGGAGTCTAAATATATTTTATCTATTCAAAGCTTACTTTACCAGCACTGGCACTGGTTTCTTTATTCAGAAATACACAAATGGAGTTACAATTTAGTCATTTATGGATGTAATTTGTGAAATACAGGCTCAGTTTTACCCTGACATGACCTTCGAGAGTGTTTCCTCGCATTTGTGCATTGCATACTGGGATCATTTTCATCACAAGTTGTGGGAGAAACAGGGCGCATTTGCTCAGTGATCTGCATAAATGTTACAGATTCAATGCATGGGTGTAAAGAGGCGGAATAAAATACATTGACAGACTGTCTTTCACAGATAGACTCAGAAGGATTTTGTTGATTTTCTGACATTGAATCTGATTTTAAACCTTTTTTTTAAGCACTTCATCAATATGCCTGGAAATTGTTTTGTGATGGCCTACTGCAG
The DNA here is from genome assembly GCA_037367365.1 of Apogon talboti. Classification (NCBI taxonomy): domain Eukaryota; kingdom Metazoa; phylum Chordata; class Actinopteri; order Kurtiformes; family Apogonidae; genus Apogon; species Apogon talboti. The sequence goes on along the minus strand of JAPQRQ010000018.1, from coordinate 29,045,008 downwards.
TTGTTAATCCAGTGGATCCTTTGGTATAATCCCATCTTTTAGCGTCAGATCAAAAAGCGTTTGTCTTTAAAACTAACATCACTAAGATTTATATCACATGTAGAAAGTACAATAAATTGTATTTTGTCACCTGTAAAATTCTACATAGTATATATAGAATAGGTAGTGAAGTGCTTGGTAGCATGCATTGCAGGGCTGATATTTATTAGTATCTCTGTAATTTAGTCCAATCTTGTACACATTTATTGACATGACATCCCAGAGCAAGTTTTTGACATGCATTATGTTAAATTTGTTCTCGCAATCTACATGTAATAAGGGCTTGATTTGCTAAAGCAGCAGCTAATCACGTAGTCAGTGACTGTGGCCTCTCTCCACACATACTCTGTGTGAAGGAGAGATTCAATGCAGGGGCAGGATTTTTCTGAGATTAGCCACTTTGGCAAAAACATTTCTGCGCCTATGATTAGCATCAAATATTGAGTTTATTTTAAATGAGTGAAAACCTCTTAATCATTATTCGCCTGTATATTCAGTCATATGTTTTCCTATTGACTCTATTTGTAGCATTTTTTTTTTTTTTATCTGAGGCCATTCTGAGCCTGTTTACTGTTTGTGATAGTGTATCTCTAAAATCCCAGTCTGTCACCTGCACAGAGAATATGAGATCAGACAGGAATTAGATAAAAGTGCTTATCCTAATCCACTCTCTTTCCAGTTTACTGCTGAACAGTTCACAACTGAAACAGAACAACTACAGTATCTCTTTCTTGGTTCATTTCATCCACCAAGAATAGTCATCTGCAAAGGTTTTCTTTTTTTTCTTTTTTTAACTGAGGTTTCATCACTGCCCTTCATTAGTATCATTACTTAAAGGAGTTCTATACCTCATCCAAATTCTCAAAAATACCAATAAATCAACACCATGTATCCACAGACTGTATCACTCACTGTATGAAATATAAAGCCCATTGTTTACACACATCTGTATTATGGTATCATCTCTTCAAACTGAACTCAGTCAAAAAAACACTTATAATCTTCACGTGCTGCATCAGCTGATAGTTTACATTATAGCTCTGTTAGCTTAGCTAAGTTTTTACACAGAAAACAGCCACAGTAAAACCACATATCACCTCTGTTTTCTGTGTGGTTTGTGTTGTCAACAGCTGCACTGAAGATCTGTTTGGAATCGTCCAAATAAGGTCAAAACTGTCACAGTAAAGTCTGAACTGTGGCTCAACACATGGCAAATATAGCTAAGACAATAACATCACACAATAATTTGATACCTTTATAAGCCTCATAATCAAACTCACATGGATAGAACAAACAGTGCGATTTCAGCCTCAAACTCTGTTCTTTTCATTTAGAGCTGTGTCCAGGGGTCAAAACAACAACAGCGCTTTTAGCTTTGATCATATATTTCACTTTATTTGAAGGTTGTTTCTTAGCAATTCGTGGTCCATCTCGGCACATTCTGGTGCTTTGGTCAAAAGCCCTGTGGTGTTACTTTTCCTCACCATGGGAGACTGACAGAGTGACTCACCACTTTCTCTAGTGGTCACATAACACTGTCACAATCCAATTCATTGGTACCTGTGACGTGACTTCAGAGAGCTTTACTATTACAACTCTAATCATAATTTTTGGTAATTTTCAAACAAGAAATTCTACATATAGCCCCTTTAAAGAACACATTAATTCATTATGATATTCCTCTGCTTCATTTTCCAATAGAGACTGTGGTGAGAGACTGCTGATGTACTCCTTACTCTGTTCTGCAGTTTTTAATTGTTTTACACATTTGGAGCATTTATGGCACCATATGCAGGGAGGAAAGAGTGAGGCCATAGCCTGGGTGTTGACATTTATTATCTCTTATTTTACCAGAGATATTAGCAGATGTTTAATGACAGAAATCTGACAGGAATGAGTTTGTTCGCTGACAGCCTGAGCTAATGTTGCTGAAAGGACATTACTGTCATTTTTCTATTACCCAAATGCCTGCAAAAATGTGTTAGATGTCCAGATGCAATTCCATCATTGATTTATTTGACCAACTTCTAAATATTTTGAGCCTCTCTAATGGGGTGTTTGCAGTTACAAAGAAAGTAAATCAGTCATTAGCTGTGGCCAGGCCCTCTCTCCACGCTCCATTTCACATTGTTCTAGCGGCGTGCCGGAGCCAGGAAACGATCTGGTAACGGCCATTTCTCAGGAAGGAAAAAAAGTGTAAATAAATCATCACTGCCTTAATTCTTCAATCAATCAAGTAAATCTGTTTTTTACAAGCACTAGCTACTGTATGTGTATTTACATATAAGTGTGCATTTGTTATTGTAGCCTCACTGCAAAGAGAAGGATTTTATGCAGATGTAGGGCACACACTGTGAATGTCAATGTACGAAAAGAACCCAGGGCTGAACATCCCTCAGCCTCTGAATGGGTGTAGAAATCACTGTTCCCACATGAAAGTTTCTTCCTGCCAGAATAATCAGTCAATGAGAAATCAGTCCGCCCTGTGGAAGTGCAGACACAACTGTCCAAAATGACCAGTGGTAATATGGCCAAATTAGTTGAAACTATGAGTCATGCTCTAAAATGGATCCAGTTACAGCCCTAATGAAAGTCTGGCAAGCACTCCCCGACCCCTCTCTACAGTTTAGTTTTGTTTTTTTTTAATAGCCGCGATTTTTGTGCAAATCAGCAGGCAAAAGAACAAGTGTTAAGACCAGTTAATCGCACTGGCATGCTAATTCAGTAAACTGGGCATGCTGAGCTAATGTTTCAGTAGCAATAAGAACCACGGGGCGCGAGTGCTGTCGGGGTTTCTAAACTTTGTATTACACTGTGCTGACAAAGATCAGGGAAGAAAAAGAACTGTATATTTTGTGGTGTCAGAATTTGACTGCAGTCATTAAATAAAAGGACCCTGTCTCCTGGGGATAAAAATGAGAATAAGAAAAGATATGTTTTGTGTTGCAGTTTGTAAGGGCTCTTTCCTTTCATTCATTCATCCTTTAAAGCTGTGTGTGCAGCTCTTGTCTGCATAGTAATTTTGCCGTGGACATGTCTAAGATTGTTGTTGTGTCCCAATGCACCACGTCTGATGCTGTTCTGTCTGAATAAGAGAAACAACAAAGGGACCTGTCACAAAATTCCCTCCCTGTAAAGTGTCTAGAAAGATTTTTTTTTATTCAGTAAATATGAAAAGAATGACACCTGCAAGCTCTATCAATTTGGTGTTTTTAAGAAGCCTGTTAAGATTAAATTTAGCAAAGATAAGCTGTTATAAACATGAATGTGATATTTATTAACAGTGTGTTGAATTGGATTGATAGTGTGAACTTTGTTGTTTCAGTATTCACCTCCAGGGTTTAATATGAGGTGATGAATCTGTCTGTGGGCGTAATTCTGCCTGTCAAAAGAGATGGAAACCTGACAAAGACTGATGTGTAATCAGCCGTGCTCGTTCAACAGAGACCAGTCTCTGAAAATGAATTAGGATTAATGTACGTGGACAGACACAACCGATCAATGCGGGCCACCTTCTGTCTCCACCGTGGATAAAGGCAGCCTCATTACACTTCCCTCGCCTTCCCACACCTTCTTTAATTCCTTAAAGTTCATCCTGCCAGTTGGCTCTTTTACATAGACCGTTGTTTAACTTTTATATCCTCCCACTTTAGCTGCTGTTTTTCATTTGTAAGGCTCAGCCAAATCGACACAGTTGCCTAAAAAGGTCTGTGCTTCTCTCATTAAGCAGTCGTCCTTCCAGTAGTTTCACGGCTCCCCAAGTGAGCGATGCAGACACCAACTGAAGAATCACAGACAATGCATGAAGCAGTAAAATGTTCTTTATGGATGTGTTTGGTATTTTAAGGCTCCACTCCCACAAAAGCTTGACTGAGCAAAAAGAGCTAAGAAAGAAGTAATGCCCACTACTTTATGTCAGTGTTCCTGCCTCTACTGAAGAAAAGAAAAAGCTTTTCCTGCTGAGGAGATGAGCATAGTGAGATTTGTCCATTTAAAAGGCAGATAGAGCAGTAAAATCTGAGGTGTAAAGTTTTGTTCTGTGGTGTTTTTTTTCCCACTTCACTCAGGTTCTTACTAGATGAGAGCCAGCCTTTGAAATCTTTCACAATAGTGTTTTTTTTTCTTTGCTAGCAAAAACAAACCAACTAAAGTGCTTTATTTTTTAAGCCTCCATTACAGGATTTGTCAAGAAGACGACTGGCTTTAATGTGTGCCTTTTGCATGAACATTTGGATTTTTTTTGTTTTTTTTGTGTTCCAAGAAGTAGAGATGCTCGAGTTTGTATTTGAGAATGGTACTGCTGCTGTCTTTCAATCAATTTACCAATAAATAATTAAACTTTAAACCAAGTTAGAAATTCTGGAGGAAAGCATGAAGGGAAAAGTCAGCGTTAATAATAAATATCAATGGTGTTCACTGTCCTCCTATAAGAACATTGTATACTGGACTAAACAGTGCAGCCTGTGCAGTGTGGTGTGGTTTACTGTGCAGCATTCAGAGTGTGCAGGCTGAGCTGCAGGTTGGTCTGATTAATAATCACTTGGCTTTGTCATGCAGCAGTGAGTGAATGTTTCCCTTTAAATAACCCACAGACGGGGTCTAATCATATCTGGTGCCATTATTCATGGCCAGCTTCTGCAAACCTGAAAACTTGAGCCTGCACATATGACCGTGATCTAAACATAAGCCATGGTGATCATTTTTAGTAATCTTGCTTCTGCTTTGCCACCAATTATAAAAAGCATTTACATATTGCTCTTAATTTACAAATCATTTATAGAACATTTGTTTTTGTTTTTTTTAATTTTTGGTGTTTGTTTTTTTTAAGTAATTTATAAGATTTGATTTGAGACCACAGTAACATTTCATTTTTTAAGGTCAAACAAATACAAGTCTTGATTTAATTGTGAATAAATCCGCCTTATCTGGACCATCATTCTGCCTTTTCCAGATGGTAAGTGGTTAAACGTTGTGACTTTGAGATGTCTTTCTAAAGACTTTGATAAATTAATTCTTATTGTGACCTGGAAAAGTTTTTTTCTTTTTTTAAAAAAAACCTGATTAAGTCTTCTAAATGATCTATGAATAATCAGCAAATGATGTATTAACTGTTTATAAGCACATATTAACCTTTTATGAATCTGTGCTTTATTGTAAGGTGGTCCCAAAATGTCACTTTTTACTTCCCTTAAATCACTCCATTCTATGTAGTTTAACATTATCTTCCATTTTAAAGGAAATGACAGTAATTTCTGGTTCTGAGCTAAATTTAGATCGAAACTGGTGGTGTACCAAAGGTTTGTTCTTTACTCTGTGAGCAGCTTGTCACTCGCTGCCAGAAAACCACAGAATGTCCTGGAATCTTCCTCTGCCTCAGTGCTCAGTGCTCTTCACCAGACCCACCACTGTCTCCCATGACAGTGTACATCTGCCTAAAGGTAGAAGGTGTTTACCTTGCTCAAACACAACACAGCGTTGTGAGCTAAACGCATCTATGTGGGTAGGCAGGCAAGCTGAAATAAACCACTGTGTGCCCAACAAAATCCTATTTAGTGCATTATTTAGAGCACTGAATCACAAAATGCAGGGCCATTGTGTCTGATCTAAGCTAACCCAATTGCTGAGCATAACGAAGGAACTGACCATTTTTTGCTGCTTCCCTTTGGATGTTTTCCTACTTTTTAAAATGCGTATTAGACACACATTATATAATTTAAATCCCCAGGTGCCAAAAGGCAAAGTGGCTTAAACCTCAAGTGTTTTGTGTTTGTGTCAACGTGACCTAGAAACTGGAGGACCTTTAGTGATTCTGCAGGTGAACCTGGATATTTGTGGAGGACACACAGTAGGCAATGAACACAGCCAACCCACTGATGAAGTCATCCATATGTTTGAGCACTAAAACAAATTAGGCCTTTTGTTTGTATTTCATTTATTCATTTATTTAGTTTTTTGGTGAACTTTATTTTGAACTTCACAAACTTTGCACCTAAGATAACTAAAGCAGAGTTTTCTGAATGCAAAGATAAATTCTAATATTTTATTCCGGTCTCTCAGTTTTGTGCTTTTAATTTAGTTCTTCACATTTTTACGTAAGATTTCCTTTTCATCCAGTGTCACAACCATGGTTAACCGTCAAACACCTAGAACTAGTTTCGTGGCAGCTTGTAAATGAATTTTTCTCTTCAGTTTTCCTAAGTGAATTATCACCATTTATTATATTATTCTCTGTATTTTTCATTTTCTGTGAATATTATGTATCAAAAAAAAAACTAAAAAAAAAGTGACTTTTACACTCTTCAACCTACTGTTATTTGCCAAACTTCATGGGTTGTACTGATGAATCAGTGCTGCAGAAGATGACTGTTTCCACCACATTCACCATGGAGCCTCTGAACATCTAAATAAAACACATCTGATACCAATAAAAAGCGGAAAAGCTACATTTTACCTGAATTATTTAACTGTATTGATAGGGTTTGTGGATCAGGAGCTCTTAAACAAAAACAAAAAAAAATCCAAATTGAGCAGAATATTGTTGATTTGCTATTTTTTGCGTCAAGGTCAGTGAAAACTGATGCTCAATCGACTGTAAATTATTAATTAATTTCTGTACCTGTTTATATTCTGATGAGGGGGGTGAGTCTGTTCTAGTTTGCACTAGATAGTTCATCCTGACCACTACTTATTGTTCTTACTGACAAACACATATTTGACATTTAATATCTACTGTGTCATAAGTTCAATGAAAAACCAATTTGTAAAGAATTTATGGTCACTTTATGTGTGATATTTTTTTTGGAGTTGAACTAAATCCAGTGCCATATGCCAGAGACTGCATTATTTATTTATTTTTACCTGTAAGTGCAGGTGCTTATGTGCACTGATTCGTTTTAATGTGTATCATAACTTAAACCAACTTTGTTATCAAGTTGCATTTGTAACTTTATCTCACAGTGAAGCATCTGTTTATAAAGCCTTTTTCCCCCAAATGGTATGTTTACCCTTGGGATGGGACACAAAACCAGCTGTGTATGAAACTTCCATCTGTGCTTACATTAGTCAGGTCATGGTTTGTTTAACATGAATGTGCTGTGCTAAAGCTGCTCAGTATCCCTATTATTTAAAGTCCAGTTTTACTGCATATTAAAATGAATTCACTTCTGTTTGAAAGGAGAATAAACATACGATTAAAGACAAAGACAAAACTCTATTTGCATTAGGTTAAACTAGCAAGTCTGTTTGGATATAATGAAGAGAAACTGGGTATTTGTGGATAACTAATAGCTCTATAAGCACTGTAAAGTGCTCAAGTTAGCCAATTTACAGTTTGGGTATACGTGCAGTTCACAAATACAGAGTAGAGTACCAATGTTCAGTGCTTCAGTCTTCCTAATCAGATTTATACTTTGTCTTTGTGTAAATCATAGCTGCCATTTTCTGTTTAACACTAAAGACAAAGCTGAAATAAAACCTCCTTCAATCCATCGTTTGAGTTTCAGCTTCAGCAGTGCAGTTGGACTGTCCTATAAAAGTTTAGGTATTAGCTTTAAAGACTAGTATGAATGTGTTAGTCATTGCAAATATAAATCATTGGCAGCGGGGGACACAGCAACGCGTTGTTTTCCATTTATCATACCTGGATGTCATCCTGGGACCTAATCAAGTCATGATCACAGTGTTAACCTGTACTGTTATCAATCTTTGATTTTCTGCCTGAATAATAGATCATTTACAAATTTCAGATCCCACTGCGACAATTACCTCTCAGTTCGTACATATTTACATGTCTCAGTGCACAGGTGCTTTTACTGCGCTTTTATATTCTAATTAATTTCACCATTTTTGCATCAGAGAGGCAAGTATTCTACATATTTCATGAAACTGATCAGTGCTAAGTTGCTGACATGGCAAATCTTTTAGGTGTCTTGCAAATCTTTGATCAGAATTTCAATATTTGCACTTGTTTCTAATAGATTTCTGTAGTAAGGTTGGATTTAGTATTGTTCAACAGCAGGCAGCAGCTAGCTAAAGTGGACATCAAATTAGTATTAGTTCACATTCATTTGTAAATGTACAGTATTTGCTAAATATTCATCAAAATTAACTGCATACACTGAATCCACTCATGCCATTCTGGGACAGAAACCAATATTATTTTGTTATTTATTCCACTTTTATTGCCAAGAAATAAAGAACTCTTCATTATAACATATATAACAACATAACTTGTTTTAAGATTTATCACACTTTATTATTGGAATGAGCACAAATCCAATCTCACATATTTCAAACAACCTGTAATACAACACAATAGATTAATATTGACTTGTACCATCAGTGAAAAGTCATCTTTCTCGCCCACGGCCAGTGTTGATCAACAAGGCCAACATTGACTAATACTGATGTTCAGTTGATATATTTGTGCGTCTCTACTCTAAACACAATAATGAAAAGAACCTTCAGCCAGGCTGAAGTTGAAGGAGACCTCTTGTGTACGTGCCTGCAAGGTGAACTTTTTAATATCCTCTCATCTTCTGCTGGTAACCCCTTCACCTTAATGGCATTCATACTTCCCAAAGCTGTTTATTTTCCATCTCACTCCTGCACCCACACAGCTCAACATCTGGTTGAGAGATGAACTCTTGAGGATGTAAGGAACTCAATCTGAAGTCTCTGGAGCAGAGCTGGACTCAGTCCTGGCTGCTCTTCACTAAGTCCGACTACAGAACATACTGGTATTTATTATTCCTAAAGTAAGGACCTAGGCATTGTAGGCTACTGAGCACTCAGATGTGTTTGTGCAGATATTATTTTGGCCTTTGCAGCTACCAGGAGCTTGTAATAGAAAGAAAACTCAAGAGCACTTTCAGTTTGATCCAAACTCATCAGCTTTGATAATTAGTAACTGCACTGTATGACACATAATAATAGCCTTTAGGTAAAACCAGGTAAATGATTTTTTCCATTCTTCATCTTATTAAAAATTAATCTTTAAGGCACCCTGTTAGCAAAAATCATTTTTGTTCCATTGATTATTTCTTTTCACACATATTGCTTCATAGTGGATCAATGTTCTTTTCTGGAATTGATTATTATGATAGGCTTTGTTACCAGCCCATATGGTTTCTGGAGAAAATAAACATTGCTGTTAATAAAAACATGAGCAGGGACCAATATGTGATTAATTCTTGTTTTCTGTGACCTACTGTTTAGCTTCACTCTCACACTGTTTACACTTCTGTGACAGTCCGCTGGTTTTAAGATGATAAATCCCTTTTACACATACTTGTAAACAAAAATATTAGCTACAAGAAACAATAGTTAAAATGCTGAAGTGCAAGCAGGTGAATATGACCTTAGAAAAGCCCAATTAAAATTACTGGACCTACATTAACATGCATTGCTGCAGGGTGCCCTACATGCTCATCAACCACTTGACACCACTTCCAAGACTCAACAAACCCAGGCAAGGCCAGATGGGATAAAGCTTGGTTTGAATAAGATCTTTAATTCAGCCAGTACACAAAAGGGGAGGGGGAATAGCTCTGTAATGGATTTTTGGGTCTATCAGAAATTAATGTTTTGAAGACAGTGTCCCTTATCACAAAGCTTTGTTTGGTATTTGTATATGTAAATATCAGGAGAGGGTAGAGGTGGATGCCTTTAGTTTTGGATGAGAGCAGTTTTAATTAGAATAAGCCTGAGTCTAATCAGGTTTACTCTGCCTACAGCTGCTCTTTTTAACAATGTAGAGAAGCCATTTCAGAAGTGTGGCTTTAAATTTATGTTGAGGGAGTTTTGCTAAACAAGCACAGTGATTTAATCTGCATCACTGCATCACTGTTCTTGTTCTTCCCGATGAACTGGTGTTTGGTCTTATCAGTTATTTAGAGCTTTCTGTAACGCAATGCAACAGTGAACACTGGGCGTCCAGAGAGACAGGGAGAGAAGCTGAAGGTTCAACTGCATCTAATCCGGCGGCTGCCGCAGCAAGGACACATTGAAAACTATAACTATTCTGGCTGGATATAGACTTGCTGCCTTAGGCGCTCATGTAAAGATTCATGGTTAGATCGTCAACACAATTCAGTTCTGTGTGTATGTGTATGTTTACATTTATTTATGAAGTGTTGGTTTACTTCTGTAGTTATATAGCAGAGTAGGCTGTGCTGATGCTGAAACCTTGGCCCTGTTTATGAGGACACTGCATTATATTGTGCCAATGGAATTCACTGCATCAATTCCCCAAACAAATCATAAATGGATGTCTTACTTATACTTTATGGTTAACCCTTTTCCTTACAGCCTCCAGTTCACCTTACTTGTCCAAAGGCCAATATTCTTTAGATTAAAGTCCAAGTAAAATCTCCAGCCATGTTCTGATATTAAGGATGTTTAGTTCAAGCCATCAAGAATCAGAAGCAGACAAGAATGTGTTAAAGCTAACCAGCTTTGGTGTCACCATGACAGGATTACCACATCAAATGTGAGGGCAGTCTCCTGCAGTGGCATCCTGTCGGTACAGGCCCTTTCATGTCCTGTTAAGACCTGAGGCTTCCCTGTATGCACTCCCCCAAAATCCCCTGTGTAACTAGGACATGATGAAGGTGCTGTGAGTGTCTGTGAGCCCAAGTGTGTTCGGTTTTCTGCTTGTAAACGTCTGTGTCAGCACCTTTAAAAACATAACACCTACAGTTCAAATTATTAAGTATAGTATGCCTTATATATACTAAAAATATCACATCATATCAGGAGCAGTTTAACCAGTGCAGCAATTAGTTTCACATAAGTCATTTCATGGCATGTGGAAATGTGAATAT
>JAPQRQ010000018.1:29017746-29034046 GCA_037367365.1 Apogon talboti | reverse complement strand
ATATCAGTCACTCCAGAAAACGTGACTATGCAATTGCATAATTCAATGCATAATCGAGCAAATAGCACACATTATGCGGGGTCTGCACAGACATATCCAACTTCAAAGTAGAATAAGCACAAGTTAAAAGCCAGGTTTTTCTGTTTGGCCCACGCATACACAGTACAGTTACTGAACATGGTTTCAAATGTCTTTGAAAGGTAACATGAGCAATAGTCCCTGACCAGGCCTACACTAGAAACGAAATCTAAAGACACAATTGAGAGAGGGGAAAAATGTAAGGGAAATTGAAAGAAATAGTGTGAAAGAGAAGGTGTTGGTGGCCAAAGAAAAAAGTGAACAGTCAGTTGTAACAGAATACTGAAGTAATAGGATTATAATTCGACAATAGAATTATAATACTGAATGGTAATGCAGAAAATCCAGTAAAATAAATCCGTTAAAGTAAGTCCAAGAGACGAGTCCAGAGAAATGAGTCTAATGAAATATGCATGCCTCGTGAAGTTCATTTTGTCTTTTAAAATTCACTCTCAGGTTCCAGGTTCTAAGAAATTCTGAGTGGTATTTATGGTAGTGAAATTGTTTTTATTTTGCAACCACAAGCTTGACCGCAGCAAGCTCTTTCTTGTCAAAAAATAAATTATTTGAATCATAGGGAGGCATAATTTACAAAGAGCAGATGTGTAACAGTGTTAAATATTCAGCACAAGGGGAGGGAGTTATATAAGTTGTCAAATTGCAAGTCCTCTTAAGAATAGAGGTAATTTATACTGTATGAAGTGTTTATTCTATTCAGTGTGAGCTTTATTGAATGAACCGCAGGATGCTGTGGCCTGTAGCTAAAACCAAGATAAAGAAATTCTGCTGCTCACTGGGTTATTACCTCAGGCTTGGTAGAGCTAACCTGATAACTCCTGCTCTCTCTGAGCTGTCTGTCCATCGGCCCCAAACAGCAAAGCACATCCCACAGACTCAAGTAACCACCGACCGCAAGGCGCGTTGCCTGCAACATGCACACTGCAGGCATTATCAACAGCTGACACCAATCTAACCCCCTCCTATATGTGCACGATAAGGGCCGTTTCCAAACCAGTCGAAACATACTATAATAGTACAAATGACCTAATCTCAGAGGGGTCAAAATGCTGTATGTTTGCATTTCATTGAGTCTTTGCTAAGCAGATAGTCTCTGTTTTTCATTGATGAAGTGGTTCATAAATCAGGAGGAAAAGTTGAACTCTAGGGGAGCATTGTGTGTTGAACAGTTGATATGGTGCAAAATATGAAACCTGGAATGGCGCTTTTATTTATCATACGCCTACTGTTTGAATTATGCATGAAAAGTATTTTATCACTAACACACTTGCGTAGAAACAGATCCATATCCACGTCGACAGAGCGTTCCCATCTGCTGATGAAGACCATGTCATACAGCTTAAAGCTCTTGAGGAATGACTAGACCAGCAGGAACTGGACTGTAGGCTTAAGTAGATTAATTACAATAATTCAGAAAAATTTCACCAGTCATGTGTGAAAATCTTTCAGACGAATGAAGAGAGTTCTGAAGTGATAGCATAAAATTAAAGAGGTTGGAGTTAAGTGTTGGAGATGTGCAATTCCTGGTACTTGTTTTACTTTGCCTGGATTTAAAGTTGTTTTTTCTACACTAATACATCAATGCCCCAGTGTTACCTAAAGACTTAACAGTATAGTAATTAATGAATGAATATTTTTTATTTTGGTTACTTAAAAAAAAAACCACACAAACACAGTGTATGTAAAAACATACAATTTGTTCCATTTTTAACCAAAAAAGGAAGGAATTACTAAAATGATAGTTTTTTAAATCAGTTGTATAATGTTGGTTCAGCACCAGGGATAAAATATCACTAAAATTGAAATGAAGGAGCTATGCATTATTTCAGATGTTATTTTGAAATATAAGTGAATAAAATGTATACGGCAGATATTTTAGAGTAGATATATATTTTCAGAAGCCTGAAGAGTTCGGCATCTGAAATTGGTTCAATTTACAGGAAAAATTGCAACAATCTTGAAAGCAATAGCATTTCTCAGAGAAGGTTGTGACCCATCAACAATGGTCTTTCTTTGAAGAATATATTTCAACACACACACACACACACACACCCACAGACATAATGAAAACATTGCCTGTGTAATCTCAGCCCAAAATGGACCTTTAGTTTTATTCAGAAATATTTTTTTCTCTCATCACTGTGATGTAGAGTTTGTGCAATAAATAGTAAAATAAGACAGAATAACATGTTTGTATTTATTAAAGACCCAAACATCCACCAGTGACCAAAATCATTCACTTATATAAAATGATTAATACCTGATAATCCACTAATCCTATCAATGCATCTAAATAATTGGTGTAAAATGCAGTTTGTCTTCTTTTCATGGTCATCAGATATGACCCATTTGGACATTCAGAGGCTCTGTAGTTACCGTGGAAACACCATCAACTTCTACAGCATTGATTCACCAGTAAAACCCATGGAGTTGGATCAATGACAGTGGATGGACACACTTATTTTATGTTCAGTTAATGATATATTTGGCAGAAAAAATCATCTTTTTCTTCAAGTTTCTTTGTTTTGAATATAATAACCCTCAACTTTCATCTGAGCTTCAATGAACCTCTACATACTTTTTAACTTATAAATGCAAAATGCAGAGCATAATATTCGAGTAAATGGTGATGAATCACTTATGAAAAATTTAAAATAGAGAAAAATTCATTTCAGAACTGCCACATAAGCAACACTGGAACTTTATGGGTTAACTAAAAACAGCTTAATAGCCACATTTCTGCAGAAATCTACAAAAAAATGCCCTTCCATCTTTAACAAAACTACTGGAATGTTTGAGTATTTCAGCCACCATTGCCTTAAACTCATGTATTCCCTGTCATCATGAAGGACGTTGTTACCAACTCTATCAAAATGATAAAAAGCCACAATGCACTTCAGTTCTGGGAGTCCTTGTGTGTTTTTCTCCTGTTCACTGGTCTTCCGATCAGACTTCTTGCTGAGTCCAGATGGAATCAGTTGGGGGTGACCGCTCATGCCAAATATCAAATCTGAAAAGTTTGTCTTGTATGAATCAGAGATGAACAGTATGGATGAAAAACAAGAAGGAAAGAAAAAGAACTCTGGACACTCCAGTAACACCCTTCACTGGAAGTGACGAGAAGGAGCGGAAATCACAATGTTTGACGTAGAAATGCAACTATGATTCAAATATCATCACTTTCCTAAAATAATTGGCTTTCCCAATGACTTTTTTTTTCCTAAATTGTCAAATACTGAATTTCTAGGTAAACGTTTTGTGTTTCCTGAAAAATCTGAAAAAAGAGACTTAGACAATTATTTAAAGAAGGTGATGATATGTTTGTTTCATTTTTGTTTTGAATACTATATAGAGTTTCTGTTTCAAGATATTATTTAAGATTTATATATGTGTGTGTGTTTGTATCCTTGTGTTAGTGCCTGTTTTTGTGCTGGTAATCATCTTTGGGGACTAACTCCAAGTAACAGATGTCAATGACTATCAACAACAGATACATTACCATGAAGGAAATATAATAATAATTTTTTAAAAAATTATTAGGAATTTTGCCATAGAGTACAGTCACATAAGGGTTGTTTTTTCCTTAAGATTTCACAAATACATTTTAGTGAAGCAAACATTTAATTTGTATGATTGATCAGCTGGTGGCTAAATTATTACTCAGCTTCATTGATGAGAAAATCTACTCCATGTACTACAGCTGTGTGTGTAATGTCGTCTGATGAGTCCAGATTGACCCTATTCCAGAGTGATGGGTCCATCAAGGTAAGAAAAGAGGTGGATGAAGTGATTACCCATGATGCCTAGTGCCTGCAGAACATGCTTGTGGGGACAGTGTTATTGTCTGGGGTTGATTCAGTTCGTTAGGTCTAGGTTCAGCAACATTATGTGTCCATGTAATCAGGTCAGTGAAGCTGAATAAACTGAATCACCAGCTCTGAACATCAGTGGATTTTTTCCTTTGCTGACGATGCAGACATATTCAAAGATGACAATACCAGGAGTTATTGTACATATATTGTGTAAGAGTGGTTCAGGAAGCATCATTTACACACATCGATTGGCCACCACAAAGTCCAGACCTGAATCTTGTGTGCTGGAAAAGACTTTACCAGTAGTCTGACTCTCCATCATCAATACAAGATATTGGCCAAAGATTAGTGCAATAACTGATGGAAATAATTGCAATGACATTTACAGTGATATTAGCACTGCATGGTGAATGTGTCCTGTAATAAAAGCTAAAGCCAATCTGATGAAATATTATGTGTGACTTTTCTTTTCTTTTTTGTTTTTTGTGAAGGTGATGTCATATTTTTCTGACTGACCGATATTACCTTGATGTAAGTGTCGATTTACTGCTCACAAGTTAGCGCTAAAAACAAAAATGTGTCTGCACTCTGTTTTTGCCTGTGGCAGGTGATTGACATTAAAGAGAAGTTAAAGGAGTCCAAGCGGTTCTGGTCCAACCTGCCAGATGACATCTGCGCCAAGGGCAAGCTCACAGAGTCTGATGATGAGCAGTGCTGGAACAGCCACACTAAGGGCAGGTGAGGACATCTACCACTCTGTATAACAACAGCAAAGTCAGCTGGCTGTCTGGTTATCACACTTTGCCTGCCAGGGATTAAATAACCATAGTGTGGTCCCAGATTAATACTCTGTGTAAGTACAATGGTTGGTTCTTATACGGGAAGTTCAATATAAGCTCTGCGGTTATAATACCCCGAGGACTGTGAAGTTTCCAGCACCTCTTTTAACCACTGCAGTGAGTTCAGTGTCACAGACCCATAAAGGAGACTGGACGGTAAGTTGTTTTCTGTGACAGTGAACCATATATATATGTAGTTTTTGCCCTTTCTTAGTAACAAAATAAATACCAGATGGTGCAACAAAAGACATGTTTGTGCCAGTTAATAAAGTAATAACTCTGGTGTTCTTCCTGTACAATCACTTCCCTCAATGTATCCTCGGGCAATCACTTCCAGTAATGTGCAATAACCTTTTATAATGTGAATTATGTGCAATAAGTTTGTGCCAAATCCTCTGTTCTTGCAATAACCATACAATATTTATTCAAACATAATTGTACTGTTTTTATAGACTTGTCCATAGATATACATACGGTTAATATTGTTAATATTGTGTCTATTAATATTTCCTGTCTATATTTATTTTATTCTACTTTTAGTTTTATTTAAATTTTATATTCTATCTTATTTTACTTTTCAGTTTTTGTCATTTCATATTCAATCTACTCTTAGTTGCTTACGTACATCTGATTATTCTGAGTTGTATTTTGAAGGATTGTTCTAAAGCTGGTAGGTGCAGTAATTATTCAGACTACATGAAAAAATAGGCTACAGTGTGTGTTCTGAATGATTTAATTTTTCTTTGTTACAAACAAGCTCAGTGTAAAAAATGAGTTTAATGAATTCCAGATCTGTGTTTAATTATTTACTCTGTACCACATATTCATAACAAATGCACATCATAAACAATGCCATTAGTGAACTTTGCAATTCGGTAAACACTGGTTGTCTGTATTATGCAATGCATTTGATATACAACCAAAAGAGACCAAATTTAGTCTTTCCTTGGAAATTTTGAGAGCTCTCTGTAGGGAAGTGCAACCACTCCTAACCTGAAATTGCCTCTTAAGCCTGATTACACACTTACATTGTGTCTAATTTCGACAGCTACTGTTCGAAAAAATAGCTCTTTTAATTTATTCTAATTTTAGTTGGTCTAGTTTCTGACTTGTCCCTCTTCTACTGTACTACTGTACCAAAACTGTGAAACATTAACACTGGATTAACAGTATATTGAGACAACAGGTCACACTGACAGTGTCATCCCTGACTGTTTTAAAAACAGCCCATCTAATAGTACTGTCAGTGGTCATAAGTCCATATTAATTGGTTTGTTACAGCTTTGGTTTTTCATCCCTGTTCAGATATTTCCCTGAAGTAGTGAAGGAGGGTCTCACCAACCAGATGAACAACCCAGAGGTGGATGTGGATATCACCAGACCCGACACACTGATCCGACAGCAGATCATGGCCCTGCGTGTCATGACCAATAAGCTGAAGAATGCTTACAACGGAAATGACATCTACTTCCAAGATTCCAGTAAGTTCTCCAGTCACTTGGCTGCTAGAAAAAAAAAACAGAGATTGATATCAATTTGTGTTTGTTGCAGTATACTGTGTACACACACACACACACACAGGCACATCCCAGAATGACAACATAGCCAACCCTAAATATGACCTTAAAGCAAGTCTTAACCCAAATACTCAATGATTTATGTTATATGGATATACATTTTGTCCCCATATGGGAGCTGAGTCCCCACAAGCAGCTGTATAAATAGATTTATATCACCATAATCTACACACACACACACACACACATATATAATCATATTTCCATCACCTTAGGGCACAGTGCATTGACTTACATTTACATTTATTTCCTGGAGTCTTACACTAACCTTAACTATAACTACAACACGCGTAAACCTAATCTCAAGCTTGAAAGAAGTACTCAAAATCCATGTCCTTGCACACATACACACCGACGAACACTGTGACAGAAATATGAACTGTTATTATGGAAACAAGATCTCAGGTGTCATTCATATAACAATTCATCATACAACTCCACAGAATGCATCAGTGCTGCACCAAGGCAAAACCGACATTATTAGCACAGAATAAATAGCTGTAGTGTGGATGTGGTGACAAATTCTGCCATGACAGAAACCAGTCTCTCTGAGCCTGCGGATCCTATTGAGCTGACAAGATGGGTGATTTTCTGAGCTACAGGTAATATCTGTAGCTCTGTGACTACTGTCACAAAATGTTGTACATCAGCTTGATTTTCAATGTTGTCACCATTGGGTTTTTTTTGTAAGAAGCGGCATGTTCTTCATCATCGGTACAAGACTAACTCAAAGAGCTCATGTGCTGGAGTTGTTCATTTTGTTGCACAGTGTTTTAATGAAATCTAATATATGTTTTTACTCATACTTATTCTTTTCTTAATTAAATCGTACACAGTAATAATTAGACTGAATCAGAAAAATGCTACTGCAGTATGTTTTGCTGATGCAACATCACTTTCCTTGTTACATGATCAAGAATTTGCACTGTTATTCTTTTTCTCTTTATCACACATGGTTTTTTTGTTATTTTTTTGTTTTTGGTTGTTTTTTTTTGTGTGTGTGGGGGGGTGGGTTATTCCCATAAGGCTTTGTTAGAACAGCCATATTTTTCAGGGGAAAACAGTTCCTTTAAATCCAGTTGCCAAAATTGGCTGAATGTTTGTTTGGGGTGAAGTAAAACGGTGAAGTACTTCAGCATCCGTTTTTTTTTTTTTTGTCTTGTATTCAAATTCAATGAATTTTGAGAGAGTAAACACATTTTTGCAATTAAACTCAACAGAACCGAAGAGTCCAGAGCTGAGAAAATGTATTATGCTATGCCAGCCGCTTTTAATTAACATATCTGTACTGGATGTTTTTGAATTTGGCAGCTTCGCTTACAGACTAACTGACAATCAGGTAGTTAATTAGTTTGAAGATTTACTGTGACAGGAAAGAACTAGTACTAGTGTGTTAGTTGACAATTTACAGTACTTCACCGACTAGCCCTGCTCAAAATCATTATGGTACAGAACCTCTTGCCCACACACTGATGGAAATTGCAGCGCTGCTTCTGGTTTGATGCAGTTTGTAATATGTGATTTGTGTGATTTCCTTGCTGCAGGTGATGAAGGCAGTAGCTCTGGCAGTGGCAGTGGCTGCACCGACGGTTGCACAACAGAGTTTGTTTACGTCGGAACAGAGGCTCCTGTGATCGGGGCCGACAGAAGCAATGAACACGCGGCGGCGGCAGGCAAATCAGTCTCCTGGAGACCCTCCCTCGTTCTGACGATGGTGGCCCTCACAGTCCCGCTCTGGGCAGTCCAGAGTCGGTGGAGATAATACACGGGTGTGGCCTGGTCACTGACTCTCGTACTGTGACATACAGTATGTTTAACTGCAAGTTCTACAGCTGTTCCCTTCACTGAACATGTAGAACCTCCTGGAAACCTGTGGAGGAAGGTTTACTGTATGGTGTGGTAGGACTGGAAGTGAGTGCAGTGCTGCATCCTGCTCGTCCCCCAAAGAATGCTCGGTGCCATCACTGAACCAGCTTTCACATCTCTAAAAATAAGAAAATGTGGTGTTTTCTCGATATTCTATAGTGGGGTTTTGTTTCTCAAGAAAAAGATGCTTCTCTTTTAAAATGGATAAATTGTCCTTAAATGGTTATGTCGATGACTTTACAAATAAAGGGGAATCTATTTTTCTTTTGCTTTGTATGACAAATTGTGTAAGCGAGTTAACACCCATTTTTTTTCTATTAGTATTGTCCCCTTCAGACAAAAGGTGAAAGTCTTACTGTGTGCATGCATGGAAATGATGTTAACTGACCAACTTTGTTTTAGGTTTTTATTGCAGGCTACACAGTTTTGGGTTGTTTGGTACAGGACTGTACAGAGCTAGTGGTTCACCTGGTTTCCTGTTTGGTCATATCAGTGTGGCTTCTGGAAGCAGCATTTCCTACAGCT
This sequence comes from Apogon talboti, assembly GCA_037367365.1. Taxonomy (NCBI): domain Eukaryota; kingdom Metazoa; phylum Chordata; class Actinopteri; order Kurtiformes; family Apogonidae; genus Apogon; species Apogon talboti. The sequence goes on along the minus strand of JAPQRQ010000018.1, from coordinate 29,025,331 downwards.
ACTTTATAGTTGCACATTTGATTATCTCTAAGAAAGTACCACTGTACTGCACTAAGAGAACTACTTTGCACAAATTATTTTTGTTGGCTTCATAAGTTTATAAAGCTACCGAAAACATCCAGTCCATATAGAAAAATCTATATTTTCAGATCATTTAACTGATTGTATTGTACTGTACCTATCAACAGTTATGTATTTCACTGGGAGGTACTGTAATGTAATCTTGCTGGTTTAGTTAATGGTTACATTTTTATATGTGTATTATTTGTTTTTAAAAAAAATATCTGATCATCTGTAAAATGAAAAACAAGCTTTTCTCAACATTAGCCATTATACTACAATTTCCTGCTACTGATGTTCAATTATCTGATCTACTCTCTCGTGCTTGGGTACTTAACATGCACTCAAACCGATTTCCTTTTTGTTTTTCAGAGGATATATTAGTCATATTAGGTATAGGAGTGAAATTTAATGAAATACTCATTTGTTTGTTCATGGCTCAAATGCTTTAATTATTTTTGATCAGCATACATGTTGTCCTCTGACGAGCTCGACACTCTTGCTCACTCACACTTTCTGAAGCAATGCAGTGAAATTTGCATGTGCTTGTTTGAAAATTCAGATCACACCTGCCTACAGCCTACAGGGTATGACTGTAGAAGTGGTCATGTTCTCTTGCAAGGCATGTACAAAGTCAGCAACTTAAGAAGCACCGTGCCAAGGTTGGACGACTACAGTTTGCCTCTTCTTCTAGGTTTACTATTCATAATCTTTGTTTTACCTCCTAAAGGATCTGACCTTTGATGAGCTCCAGGGGCTTATGGGGGAAAGCCAGATACTTGCACTACCTGCTCTCACACCAATACAACATGACGGCAGTGACCTTGGGTCACACAAAACAGACGAGTCCCAGAAACATTCCAGACAAACTCTGGAAGCAAACAAAGGTGCCAATGCTCACAAATGTTTCACAAAAGAGGGGCCTCAAATCAAAAGCTCTCATGGAGTATTCAGATCAAACACGACAGTTAATAAGCACCTGAAATGCTTTCACATAACCAATAAGCCAGTCTCCTGTCTCCACAGGGGCCTTCCACACAATGCAGCTCTGTAACAAATTAACAGCTGCTGTGAGCATCTCGACGAGCCTCTGAGCTCCACATAGAATACTAAAGTTAGCATGGGGTGCACGACTTTCTCCTCTTTGTCTCAAGCAGCAGGCATCAAGTTGCCTGTCCTGAAATGCTGGTTATCGGATTTTCTGGCATAAATGCCTGAAGCCGGTGCTTCTGGGCCTCCATTAAATGAGCGAGCATGTCATGTAGACTTCCACCCACATTGCCAAAGTTTGCACCAGCAAAAGAGTTGTCAACACCTTAAGGTACATCTCTCCTCTATAATCTCATATGATTTATCAGAAAGTGCAAACTCCATAGAAAAAGGGCAAACAATTGACCTCTGTCACCTCACTCCCTGCAGAAACAGCTTTAGGAGAAGGCGACTGTACAGCAGCCTCCCAATGAAACCATCACCACAAAAGTAAATCACTGATGCATGAACGAAATGAACGGAAATGATCGACATAAGTACCACCCAAACAAAAAACTGACCATTGCAGGGGCACCAAGGTGAGCTAGTACAATAAGAACATGACAGACACCACAAACAAAATACCAGCATCACAACTATGACACAGTACAGGAACACAGGAGACTGTATTTGAATGACAGCCAACATAGGTATTAATGAGGCACTTGGAAGCTGTGGTTGCTCTATTTAATAAACCGTGGTTGGTCGTTGTTAGACGATGAGTGGAGCGGGTGTAGAGATAAAAGGGTGGAGGCCATGGTCAATGAGATCCATCCACAATAGAGGGAGACAATGCCACCTCTTAATGGTTAAGACACTTCAGTCACTGCACTGTAGAGCAGATGATACCGGTTTAATATAAAAAAAAGACAAAAAAACAGATATATATGCTCTGTTTCCATGAATTCACCTCAATTTTATAGAAACAACATGTAAATTGGACTGCATCGTGAAGGGTTATTGAGCAGGCCTGTTGAGCTCTTTAGAGGATGAAGCTGTATCGGACAGGATGGAGACAGTGTATTGGAGACCAAACACATAAACACGCCTTTACCCATGTTTTAAAGTCAATACATAAACGTCTGTGTAAGCCATGTTTGCACAGACATTTACACAGAATGAACATGGGTTTAACTGTTTCATTTGATAAAAGACTTTTCTAGAGCAGCTGCTATCCATTTTACCATGTGAATATGAGGATCCAACTGGAAATGTGCCAGAATAAAATAGCATGAAACGATACAATGAACATCATTAGATATCAGGATCCATTTGTGTTTTCTCTGTTCATGAATGCAGTCATGGAAAGCTCATTTCTGAAAGTGAAATTCAAGGATGTTCATCTCATCGTTCATTTATTTTTATATTTCTTTGAACACACTACATACCACATCGGCTGCAGAGTTTTCAGGCATTTAGAATTAGAATGAAATAAAGTGCATATATCCAAAGCAAACAATGCCACACTGTGTGTTAAAACCACTGTAGATTCAATTCATGAGATTCTAACATTAATAGATCAAATAAATATGCAGTAAACACCAGTAAGAGGGAAAAAAAAGAGTGGTTTTTAAGTGGAAGTTATATATCAGCAGTCAAACACAGCCATATAAATTCAGTTTTCAGTATTACAAAAAAATAAAAAATAAAATTGTGGAGGCAGATATTTCTAGTGAAGGTCGGAAGTGAGGCGGAACAATCAGTGCGCTGTGTTTGCGATAATAAGGCAGGAAGTTTGCTGTGTGGCTTCAGATATTGGCATTGTTTCAGCTTTGGCTCTTCGCCTTCTCAGTGAGGCTTGACGATTCTGTTTTAAAAGCGAAAAACTCTGTAACAGTCTGCTGCCGCACAAAAGGTCGAACGCACCCGTAAGAGCCTATACGAGATCTGTTATTGCAGCAACAAGAGTTCAAAATGAGCGTCAAGCAGGTTTTTACTTTGTCTTCACGAAACACAGAGAAAAACATCTGACTTAAGGAAGATAGTTTTAGTAGTGGGTCCAATTTTTCCAAAGAGTTCGTGTCAGTGCAAACAACAGTCATTAGCCATTTCCAATGTCTTGTGTATTCCTCTCTCCTTCCTGACAAGCTATGTAATCATGGTCAGACATGCAGTACATTATCACTGTCTGAGATGCTTCAGTAATGAACTTAATTTGTCTGTGAACCATATTTATTTTGTTGTCTTTTCCCTCCTTGTTGGCATTTAAACAATTTAACAAAAGAAAAAAACCAAAAAAAAAACAAAAACAAGTAAAGTCATGGTTGGCTGAGATTTTTAGGGTGTTTTTTTTTTCTTTTTATACAGAATGTTAAGAAGAAAATGTGTTATGCAAGATGTTCTCCATTTTGATGTTAATCGTTTGCTGCACTTTTGCTAAAACATGCTGTGAGTGCGGTAATGTTGTGATTTGTAAAATCAGATAACTAAGGAGCACATTAAGATTTCTGGAGCTGTCAGTGCACGCTAGTTAAAGTGTTTTGGGGGAACTGAACTTGATGGTTGTATAAGCAGACATGCCTTACCATTTTTTAAAAGACTAAAATGGATTGCTTATTTGGCTTTTGTTACACATTCTTGTATACAGAAAATACTACGATGATAATAATAAACATTTTATTAAAAAATATTGTCGTCTAATGTGTTTTAATGAGACTATAGACCGGCAGATGAAGGTCATGTATTTACACCATGCCAGATTTGAGATGCATAACATAATGAGATGTATTCCTCATCCTTCCATAAAGCGGAGGAATAAGACTGACTGATAAACACAGAGCTGATGCTTCCATTACGTACATTACACATTGTGCGCAGGACAGTAAGTGCAAGTAGGCATCAAAATAACTAGGGATTTGCACAAATAATTGATCAGTCAGTTTGTCACAACGGTAATCACAGTCTTTAATCTTTTAAGAAGAGTTGACTCGTTTCTATCTTAGGTGGGAGGAGATTTGTGTTTTAATTCATATAGAAGCAGAACTAATGTTTAGGGTCTTGTTTCTGCCTGATCGCTGCGTATGTAAAGTCTGAAAAAGTGTTAAAAGATGTTAAGAAATTCAGTGGTATACTTTTGTTCACTCACTCCTTGTTTGGCCAGGTTTATTATTATTATTATTATTATTATTATTATTATTATTATTATTATTATTATTACTAATTTACTTAAAGTGGTTTGATTTGTGTTAATTCCTAAAAAAACATATGATCATCATCATAATAATGCCAAGATGATGCACACATAAAACTGGTTTTATTTTATTTTATTTTACTTTATTATGATGATTGCACATACAAATCTTTGGTGTGTGTTGAGTTTTTTTTTTTTCATGCATGGTAAAACATACATAGAGAGATATATACATTCATGTCTTATATGCAACATTGCTGATGAAAATACATGTCTCCAGTTGAAATTGGGAGCATAACATAAATCAATCATCTTTAGAGCATTAAATGGCCGACAGCAACACTGATAAACATATTGACGTCCGGGTTCAAAGCGGCAGAGGATGACACGGTCTGAGCTGAGTGGCTCGAGCTTACGCCGGGAAACATTGGATCCAACATTTGTCATAATCTTTTATTAGATCCTCTGTATCACTGGGTTTTCAAATGCAGCGTACAAAACAATTTAAAACACAGACGTGTAAGGCTGAGCTCAATAAACATCCCTTTACTTTGAAATCACCAGGGCTGCTCTCTTTCTTATTAGTCAAATGACCTTCATCAGCAGGCTGTGTGTGTCAGATACAATGAGTTGTATAAACACTTGTGTTCTCCAGCATGACCTCAAACATTAAACCAATTAGAGACGTACTGTATTTTTTATTGATGAGCAGCATAAAATAGTTGTAAGCCAGTTTACAATATCCAACATAACATAACATAAACTGTCCTCTTATGTGAATGTAAGAGATTTTGTATTGTTTGAGATTCCATTACCAATTGAGATTTATACACAGAAGCTCAAATTTGTCCTCAGATGTAGGTAATTATCCAATGCTATGTTTGTTTTTAACTAACAATGCAGGGAAGTTAAGTCATTATCTTGAAAAACAAAAGAACAATCTATTTGATGTGACTGCTCCAAAATATACTAACAAAGCCTCATATTTCAACTAGATGGTAAAATAAGATGTTTTATATTTAATTGCTCAGATTTGCTTTGCATTGTTTTGTTTAAACCCTCACAGGAAAATAATTACATTTCAGATCTTACATTTATTTTTATTTATAAGAAAACTCACCTTGTTAATTGGTCCTTCACAATATGTGAATGTATATTTGAAAATTCAGAGGAAAGTCAACCATGTTACAGTATTTGTAGAGTCACAGATTAACAATTTGGATGACAAATATTTTTAAACACAACACTTGTTGATGCTTTTGTATATTATTGTTCAAACCAGAAACAAGTGACCCTTAATTATCATTGTCTACACAGGTAAAGGAACTGTTCGGTCTAAGACTTACAGTCATGGTGTCACTTCAGAAAACAAAAATGAACATAAAATGCAACATAACTATTGCCACACCCACCTAAACTCCCATAAACACAATAACCCCCTGATTCCCTGCACATAACGCAGCACATGGTACACAGTATGTCAGACACCCACAATGCAATGCAGCAGTATACCCACAGCACGCCACAACATTAACTTACCTCAAACTGAAGCATACACTGAGGTTTTAACACATTATATTGTCTAATTGCATAATTTATCATGTGTTTATTTTCTGCTTAGAATGATTTGTGAAGGTATTTATCTTTTAGATGAGTGTATGTTTGTAATTAAAGACACTACATGCAGTATTTCTGCTTTTAAGCCTTTTTAAAAATGACCTAAAATTATCATTAGAATATTGAAAATAAAGAACTACGAAGTTTTTCCCAAAGATACAAATGTACGGGACTGTAGAGAGATGAACTGAAACTATTTACACCAATGGTTTGATCAATTTATGTGACCACTAGAGGGAGTAGTGAGTCATTCTGTGTGTCTCTAATGGAGAGGAAAAATTTACTCCACAGGGACTGAAGCATCAGAATGTGACCAGATGAGCATGAGAACCACTAAGAAACTTTTTTTTAAGTCAAAGAAAGTGACAAAGTAATAAAAGCTAGAAGCACTGTTTTTGCTTTAACCACTGGACACAGTTCTAAATTAAGAGAATGGTGTTTGATAATAAAATCACAGTGTTTCTTCTACATGGGTGAGTTTGATTATGAGGCTTATGAAGGTATAAAATGGGGACTGTAGTTTTACTGTGGCTGTTTTCTGTCGAAAAACAGAGCTAAGCTAACAGCTATAATGTAAACTATCAGCTGAGGCAGCACATTAATTCAAAGGCATAGTCATCTTATTTTATTTGTTATTTTTGTCACATGCATGGCACATACAGAAAAACTAAAATTACAACCCTCTAAGGCTCCTGATGTCACAACTATAAACATACAATATAATTGTGAACATACATTGTGACTCTAAGCAGGAGGGGTTGGAGAAAATAAATGAAACAATGAAGTGGCATTTTTCATTTAAGTGACAGGTGAACAGTAAAGTGGCAGAGGAATTATTAGAAGATTAAGATATTTTGACAAACTGTCAGGATAACTGGCTATGACTTTTTATTTGAAAAATAAAACTTGGTAAAATCATAGTGTGTGGCAAATGTGAAGTATTAAACAATGAGCTTTATACTGTATTCAGAGTGATACAGTCTGTGCATACATAATGTTGATTTATTGGTGTTTTTGGTCATCTTAACTGTGTTCCAGTACACAGGAGCCTTGTCTTAAAGGTCTGAATGTTTTGTATTTGTCATTTCATGATAGGGCTGGGAGTATCGATCTAAATATCAATAGTATCAATACCAAGGTGAGTATTGGTATCGGATCAATACCAGTGTGATGAGATCTATACTTTTGTTGCAGTTTCTCTTCTATACATCCAGCAAATTACTCGATTTTCCTCACAGAGTTCATGCAAGTGCAGGTGCTCTCGAGGTCTGTCAGTGCAAACAGCGCACCTCTCTCTCTGTTGCTCTCTCAGGCACACTTTGCCAAAATTTATTTACAAAAGTAAACAAAACATATTTCTGGCCGTAACACCAGAACCGGTAGTCGGACAGACTCGTGCTTGGTACCGTTGGAAAGCCCGTGGTCACTTTAGGGGGGGTAGACCTTGGTTTCATCTTGATACGACCTTCCGTTCAAAAGTTATTCACAAAAAACTACATGAGCTGGGGGGCTCAACCCCCAATTTTGCTGTATACCTAACCCCAACCCTAACTCTACCCCCAACCCTAACCCTGACCCTACCCCAACCCTAACCCTGACCCTACCCCAAACCCTAACCCTAACCCTACCCCCAACCTTAACCCTACCCCCAACCCTAACCCTAACCCTACCCCCAACCCGGACCCTACACCCAACCCTGACCCTACACCCAACCCTAACCCTACCCCCAACCCTAACCCTAACCCTAAT
>JAPQRQ010000018.1:28972990-28994779 GCA_037367365.1 Apogon talboti | reverse complement strand
AGAAGAAGAAGAAGAAGAAGAAGAAGAAGAAGAAGAAGAAGAAGAAGAAGAAGAAGAAGAAGAAGAAGAAGAAATTTAAAAAATGCTAATCATAGTAATTTCTGATGTTAATTTTTTTCCATATCCTTGTTGCTGAAACCTCTACATTTCATTACTTTCTTCCAATAATATTTAGATGAGACAAAGATCCGCCTAACCTTTACTAAATTTTCTGGCCATTGTATTTAATACTGCCAAAGTAAAAAAAATGCAACAATCTACTGGCTCAGCCAAATTAAACTTTTAACAATAGAACATTAAAAGTAATGGGTTCAGTGTTTTTACAAACTGATTCGATCATACGCCCTGTCCACACTAATGCAGAGATTTTGCAAAACAGATGTTTGTGTGTTTTGGGCCTCTTGTCTACATGTAAATGGCATTTTAGAGCGCAAAAACAGAGATTTCTTAACTGTTGGGTAGAAAACTGAGAGATTGGAAAACAATGGCATCACACTTGATTTTGTGCACGTCTGTTAATGCTTTCTGTCATAAGTCTGCACCTGAAACATCAAATCCAGGTGCACAAATCAGTGAATGTTATGCAGTGGATCAAGGTCAAGTCTTTAGGAAACCAGTGTTGCATAAATCCACATCATGAAAATAATACACTTCAACAACCTCAACCAACACTTAAGGTTGTTTAAGTTAATAACTTAACTCATTGTTGCTGCTCACATTCATGACAGATTAAAGCCTATGTGTCTGATATGACTATTCACAGTTTAAACTCCTATAGATTAGATTACATTAGATTAGATTACATTAGATTAGATTAGATTAGACTTTATTGATCCCACAATGAGGAAATTCAACAGTCAAGGCAGCAACACAATAACGTGCAAGAAAAAGTGTGCATGCATAAATATGCAAAAAACAATATAATAATAATAATAAGAAGAAAAAATAGAAGAACTATACAGAACAGAGTGGAAATTGCAACATGTCAGGAGGCTGATGTTAAGGATCAATTCACATCATGAAAATAATACACTTCAACAACTTCAACCAACACTTAAGGTCACTTAAGTTTATAATTTAAATCATTGTTGCTGCTCACAATCACAACAGATTAAAGCCTCTGTGTCTGATATGTCCAGTATTATCCACATTTTTATTAGATTAGATTAGATTAGATTAGATTAGATTAGACTTTATTGATCCCACAATAGGGAAATTCAACAATCAAGGTTAAAAATTAAAGCCTTTGTGTCTGATATGTCCAGTATTATCCACATTTTTATTGGATTAGATTAGATTAGATTAAATTAGATTAGATTAGACTTTATTGATCCCACAATGAGGAAATTCAACAGTCAAGGCAGCAACAGAAAGTGTGCATGCTTAAAGATATAATGTGTTATCATGAACAGGGCAGTAGACTAAACAGAACACTGATATAAAATTAGAAGAGGACAATGAGGAAAAAGAAGTAAAGATGGAGACAAAGATGAAAAGGAGGACAAAAAATTAAAGACAGCAAAGACAAAAAGCAGACAAAGAAGATGACAAAGTCAAAGAAGAATAGCCTAATGCTTTAGGAAAAGTTGAAAAGAAGAAGAAATATACCTGGCAAAATTCCCTCATTCCGCCATATTTCCTGGACCTGAATTCAAGCACCACTGTAAGTCCACACCTTTAAAATTACACCTTAACTGCAGCTGTTATCAATTCAGACAACTGCACCACACCAGCTGTCAACATCCATCATGCTGTTTACATCTCTTCGCAGGCCCCAAGTGTGATGAGAGAAATTCAGCGTCCCCTCCCGAGAGAAGCACAGTGGCCTGTTTAGCCCCACTGATGTTACCTCAGGACGCCTCAGACTGCACACCGGTTCAGCCCACAGGGAGGAGTTAAGGCTGAACCCCCGACAGATGACCGAACGCTCCGGGACTTTCCAGTCTCTCACTTAAGCCTGAGGGTCATAAGTCTGTCGTGAGCTGGATTACTTTAACCCAGACCCTTTCAGAGTCCATAAAGGCTCTGTTATCAAACTTTATCTCAGGAGCAGGAAATATAAGACCAGCAGCGGAGGCCATTTGTACTCAGTGGACTTCAATTCTACTTTTTATGGTGCAACAGAAATAGCCTGTAGTTCCTTTTCCCACAGATAGATCTTTTGTGAATGGTGAAATGTTCCTTTGAGGGTCAATCAAATGTAATTTCATATAAAACTATTGGATCTAATTTAGACTAATACCCTATAATACACCATAGTTCATCATTATTAGCAAATTTAGAATCAAGGAAAAGATCATATTTATCTGAACTTGCAGGTGTAACTAGATTTTAATGCAAGGGTCTGATCTAAACAATTGTGTTTATTACCAACCTTTTCCTCTGGCCCTTACACAAGCGGTGTTGAAAGAATCTGAGTGTGGCCTGAAATTAACTGGCTATTGATTCACTGCTGAGGAGTCCCCAGGACAGCAATTTGAAGATATACAGCTCACACGTATCCGTCTGAGTTTTGTACCCAAGAGCAGTGAACTTCAACACTTCAATCAATTCCTTTTACTGAAGCTTCAAGGTTTCTAATATGGCAACAAGCTAGACAGAAGGGAAAAATGCATCTTCTTGATAAATAAATGCTGCAAAACCACCTTTTTTCTTCTTCTTTTTTTTTTTTTTTTTTTTTTTTTTTTTTACCACGGTAGGAAAAACAAAAGGAAATCGAGGCTGTGAACGTGAAATCTCAAGACTTAGATCATCTAACCTTGACTGTAAATCTATGAGACTACATTGTTGGCACACTTAATTAAGAAATATTCTGAAATATTTAGCCACATAATAAAAAGAACATGATGTCAAATAGTCAACTACTAAAAACTGATAAGGACACCTCCACTAGCAATAATGATTTCAAAACTTAACAGTCAAACAAAGCCGGTGATGCACAAAAGCAGGCAATGTTAGTGTGTTAGTCTTTGTATGTGATATGGGCAGAATTTTCTGGTTCTTCTTTGAAGGTCGTGGAGGCTTTCAGTCACAGAGCAGAGCTTTTGTATTGAAACACGACTGACTTTCACGCAGAGACAGGGTCAAATGGAGGAAGGATAACAGCGAAGAACAAAAATAACGCTGCATTAGACTATGCTCCGTTTCAAATTGAATTAAAGATTCTGCACTGCAGCACCCAGCTGTGCATTAAAAATAATCTTTAAACCCTAAAATAAAATCTGTAATTAACATGAGAGGAATGGAGGTCTCCTTTCTTGGCACTGCTTGTAAGTGCATAGATGATTATAAACACAGACATACATGTTATTTAATATCTCACATACAGTGCACACACATTATTGACTACGTTGCAGCTATTAATATGTGCATCACTGATTAAATTTCTGGCTCAGTTCTTTTAATAGATGATAATGACAATCCGAATGGAGGAGCATAAGATTGCTGTAGAAAGCTTGAGTTGAATGAACTACCTTATATATACTGTATCTGTGTTACTACTTCAATGTATCAAGAGTACACACTTGAAAATAGTTGTGATGGTTATTTCATTTTTTTAAGGGGGGAAAAGATGTGAATTTTGTGCATTTGCTTGTTAAGTGCTATTGTAATCATATGTTTCACTAAACCCTCAGCAAAGAGGTTAGGATGTTTGAAAAGGTGCTTGGTCTGAAGAGAGACATAGGTCTGAAAGAGAGGCTTACAGCTGAAGTGAAATCGATAGAAGCTGATTCCTGAGGACTTGGGCCAACGATGATCAATACCACACTAACTGCTCCAGGAAAAAAACACAACCGCAGTGATGGAAAGTCCCCTTTGTGTGAATATAAAAGGGTAAATTCACAGTCGTGCGTCCATATCTTCAGCTAGTTTAAGTTATTATAAACAGCTCCGGTTTGTCAAACTGCATTAGAGCCTGGAGCTACTCCTTTAGTTCTGCTGGTTTATTTCTTCAGGGAGGCAACTCATCTTCACTTTGTGATGACTCCATCTTGGTACTAGAAACTGTATCTAAGGTTGTACAGCTTATTAAACTTTAAATCACACTGGATGGAAAGTAACAAGAAAGTAATGCCAGGGTTTAGTTTGTGACACAAATATGATCAGCATGTCAGTGTATCTAATTCCTCTCAGGATGTTCAGTCTTTTGTTTACCAGAAAATGGCTTTTTAATGTCAAGGTAGAACTAAATCTCACCACTGTTACTTTATCACACATTTAAGGGATTTATTTTTATTAGCTCCATCAGAAAATCGAACATATGTCGAACGATGCAAACGTTCATGTAGTTACACAAGGCGCTGCTGTTAGTGGGAGCTCTGACGGAAAGTAAGCAACAGCACAAAGTCTACAGTGAGAATTAATGACACTAACGCTTAATGATACTGTAAAATGCATGAGCATGAGATCTTAGTCATCAATATTACAGTACACTTTTCAAGGACAATATGATGACAATATTTTGGAGCAGATAGCTGATTAATCATCAGTTTATGCTTCCTCTTCTGACACAAAGTAACAACATTATAGAAACAAAACTATTACATCTGTAACTTGTAACACTTCCCATTCCTGCTGAATTTATGCACATATTGGACTGGATGATATATCCAAAAAATGTTATGGTGAAACTGTTCATGATGGCTGCCATCCATAATTATCACTATAAATGTCAAATCAATGTTTATTTTATTTTTCTTAGAGAGCGATTATAATGATTATGTACAAACTAGCTTTTGTAAGAATTTAGCTGACAACGTAAACAAAATGCAAACAACGTTAATTAAAGAAAATTATGTTTATTGTAATATAAATACGACATATTATTATAAAATGTATATAATAGAAATGTCATAATATTATGGTATTTGTCAGTATGGTTTTATTGCCCCATGCCCTGTTAGCAATGCAACATTCAGTGTGTCCCAATAATATTGTCCACATAGTGTATCTTTGGGATAAAAAGTTGAGAACTCTAATATTGGATAAACCAGTCTGTATCTAAACATGATCATCCTTTTATAGTCATTAGAGCAATGGGGTAGAATGGTTACAGTTACATCAGAGAGCAGTGGGAGAATCTGTAAAGCACTTACGATACGTGGCAGTTAATCAAATTGGACACTTAACTGAATGTGATTGGATGTGACTGGTCAGCTGATCGTCAAGCAGCTGATTTATTAGCGACAGGACATGAGAATGATGCCTGTTGTTGATTAGGTGGTGTGAACACAACTCTGCTCTAAATTGGATGTGAACAAATAATGCATCTAGACAGTAATTCCCAGCACTGGTTATTTTGCAAACACGTACCAGTGCATCCGGAGCAAAAAGGGAATTTTAAGACGAAGAGCCTTGTTTCCAGAAACAACAATATGTGTTTGTATTCATGAATACTGGGCTTCTTTCTACTAGTTGTTTTAGAACTATTGTTTACTTTACACTGTCAGTATACTGCATGTCGACTTAATCTTCACGTGATAAATTCTATTTTTATGTGGTAACTATGTATTTTGCAGTACAGAAATGCATGTCAGTACACCTCCTTTGGATTATTTGGCTTGTGCATTAAACAATCAGACACTTGTGAAGAGCTAGGCTTTTAAACAGTCTAAGGCAGGAGCTTCACCACAATTTAAGCACATTGACTCCTGTGTTATTTGACAGTGTTATTAGAGTACTTGCTGCCAGAAATAAGCCCAAATAAAATCTGAAATGAACCCCAGGGAAGAAACAGAATCCTTTTTTTTTTCAGGCTGTTGTGAACAAGTGAAGTTAGAGGGATTATAGCAGCATTATATTCAAGAAACCAAGAGCAAAAACCAGTGATTCAATTTACTAATCCTTCTCTAACCGAATATGTCTATATAGTTTGGTGATAAGAAGTTAAGTAAATAAAAGCCCGGTATCCAGGCTCATAGGAATTTTCTGAATACAGTTTAATCCTAATTAGGATTCGACAATCATATAATAATGGATGACAGTGCTTGTGTGATGCAGAAATTGTTGTACTAACAGGACGGAAAAAAGGACCGCCAATCCTGTTCTAATCTGTTCCTGGGAATGTGAAAATGTGTTCCGCCTGTCTGCATTGTGAAAAAGCACCTATGTGAAGTGACTCCCCAAAGCCTCCATTCAGGTCCTCCTTTAATATCTGAAGTGTGTGATTACACTCTGTGTGTGGTGTGTCTTGGGACTGCTCCACACGTTTCTTCAACTTCTATAAAAAAGTACACGTAGCGAGAGCGGCATTTCGGGTTTCGCAAAAGTGGATTCACACTGGAAAATTTAAATAGAGAAGAACATAATGTGCGAAGACAGTGTGAACGCCACTTGCTTTGGTGTCTGTTAAAATTTGGTGACGGAATGCAATGCAAAACACATCAGGGAACACTTTGCAAAAGAAGATGAAATTGTGCTCAAAATTATATGAGGTGATAATGATATGAGGTGATGATGCCGACATGATGTTAATAGAAACAGCTGAGAGGTTGGACTTTTAATCAGTTGTGTAAATACATAAATTTATTTAATATCAGGATTGTACAAAGACCTAAACAGCAGCTAAAAAGCATCTGCTGATTTAAAATATGTTATAACTGTTGAACCGCTAATCCTATCAGTGCAGCTAAATAATTCAGGCAAAATGAAGTTTCTCAGCTTTTCATTGTTTATAACAGTTCCCAGTAACCCCTCATATCACACTATGTACATGTGTAGCCATGGTGAGGTAAATATGTAAAGAATATAACATTTGAAATTTTAATTCTATATTCATATAAATATTTTAGGGCTGTCAAAATTAACGTGTTAAAGTGGATAAATCCATCATCATGATTAATCTGATAAAAAATTTTAAAGCAATTAACCCATCTGCAACGCAGAAGGACTCTGAACGTCTCTGCCAACGCATTTGGGGCAGTTTGTCCAAATAGAGTTACCATCACGCATGCGCAAAAGAGCAGTTGATCCGGTAGCGAAATTTGGGAAATTTGAGTACAAAAAAAACAGAAGGAACAGTTGTTTCGCGTTGTTTTGTTTCAAGTTATTTTGTTGAAACTGTTGAAGGTGTTTCATAAATATGTTAAGTGCATGTACTGTATATTCCCTTCTTTCTTGAGTCTGTTTGCTCATGCAAAATGAAACGCAATTAATATAGATTAAAAATGAATATTTATTAGTGATTAATCGAAATTAATCCACAGCAACCCTGTGATTAATCTAATTAAAACTTTTAATCGTTTGACAGAACAAAAATATTTATGTAATACCAAATGTCTTACTTTTCTCTTTATATTTTATTTTTGACTCGTTTGTGGTTTTTCTACCTGTTGTTTCTCTGCACTTGTTTGTTGTATTTTGCTGCTGTTAACTGTGAAATTTACCTTACCCTACCTTACCTTACCTTGTCTTATTTTGTATGACCAATTTGGACAGTCAGAGGCTCTACAGTAAACACAGAAATACCAACATCTTCTGCAACACTCATTCCCCATAAAACCCATGCATCTTAGTGGTTGTGACAGTGGTTGTTGAAGCGTGGTTTTATGTTCATGATGTTAATGATACATTGTGCTGAAAAAGTCACTTTTGCATCACTTTCTTCTGTTTTGATAGAATAGCCTTCTAGTGCAACAAAATGTAACAGACATCTACATGGTCTGTAAATTACGTACGGGAAAATATCTGATTTTCACTGAAGAAATGTAAAATCCAGAGAGCAATGTGATAAAAAAAAAGGTGATAAATCACTTTGTAATGGTAAAATGATGAGGAAAATTCATTGGTAAGGTCTTTAATGATTAAACCTTCTCATGAATGAATTATCTATAGTATCACAAGGGGTTGATAAATGCTTGAAAACCAACCAAAACACTAATATACTTTATATTTAACTGCATTAATCTTCACAAATATATTAAAATGTCCTTTTGTAAAGCACTTGACAAAAAAATGTCTCTGTTAGCAGACCACTTCCTGCACCTGTTCCCTACTTTGTCAGTCAAATCAAAAAAATGGCATAAGGCAGAGTTCAGAAAGACGTTAGCTTTGTGTTTAAAACAGAAAACCCTTCATTCATTTGAATGAAGCTCGGCCAGACATGCAGCAGTG
The DNA here is from genome assembly GCA_037367365.1 of Apogon talboti. Classification (NCBI taxonomy): domain Eukaryota; kingdom Metazoa; phylum Chordata; class Actinopteri; order Kurtiformes; family Apogonidae; genus Apogon; species Apogon talboti. The sequence goes on along the minus strand of JAPQRQ010000018.1, from coordinate 28,986,667 downwards.
TTGCCAAAGCACAGCCGTCTGGCAAAAGCAGGGCTGCCAGGCAACACGGTTAAACCTGGCTCAACAACATAAAATCCAGTAAGGTGCTAGTACCGGCCAAGTATGTGCACGCTTTCAGTGGATTGCTGTTTAACGTTAATACCCTATATTTTCACTCGTATTTCTTACTATCCATGTTCTCCAGATGAGTACCAATAAAATATAGTGAAACATTTACTAAAGCCGTGTCTGGGAGAATATGAGCACAGAGTTACAACATATGAAAAGAATTCCCATCTACAATTCAGTCAAACTGGAATCTTACATTGCTCATAAGAGGTATTTGTGAGATTTCTACTTTAAAAATATATATATAAATACAATCTTTACAGTAAATTGAGTTTTGTTCAAATAACAGCATAATGTGTAACGTCATAGGTGAACTGTATTGCAGGGATATGTGCTGAAAACTACTAAACCACTGGTCAACTGTAGCCTTGAGTCTGTCCTCACAGCATCAGTCCAACAAAATGTAAATAGGAGGTAGTGCTGTTCAAATTAGCAAAAATTATATTCCATTATTTTCTTTAAAATACCACATTGAAACTATTTTAATATTTATTTTTACGCATTTTGTTCCTTAATTGCAGCAAACCAATGCAAGAGTCATAAAGACTGTTATGTTTATTTCATGTCTTCTAAAGATCAATGCCTACATGTTACAAAATCAATACAGAACAGTTGGTGCTGTGATTATCCCATGTTTCTTACAGTATATACGTGGGTGCATAAGTCAGTGTTTTACCTGCAGTAACTCACCGTCAGCACTGACACATACAGTACATTAATGTTATAATGAAATCTACATAGAAATAGGTTTACACTCTAGTATTATCTGAGGGTCCATAGTGTCCACAGTTTAAAGTCCACCAGGAACAATGGTTTGTCTGTATACAACTTATTCTCCTGATTCCACAATTTTGCTGTTTACTGGTTGTGAACTCTCTGCAGTCATAGATGCAGGAGTGTTTTTGTGCCAAACACTTCAGCCTGACCAACAATTAATTTTAAACCATAAAATGTAACATCATGTGACTCCTGTCCATCATCCATTGTACTCAGAGCAGCAGCCCAGACCCTCACAAAACCTACAGCAATGGCATTGTGATACAATTGAATATTAGCTTTCTTTATCAGATGTTTGTTGTGGTTTACAAACATGTTAATACATTGAATTTAGAGTATTTATTGACAGCCCCAATAGGACGTAGCCTAACACAAACATTCACACTGCAGGTCTTAATGCTCAATTCTGAGTTTTTGCTGAAATTTGATTTTTCTTGGAAAGTTGTTCACATTATAATTCATATTGGCCTACCATCAGACTCGTGTGAACAAAAATCTACAGCCTGAAGTGACATGTTCAGAAGACGTCATGACGTCAAATGCAGCACAATGTATTTACGTAAAAGTAGTAAATATGGACCTTGCCGGGTCTGGCGTCCTCTAACACAGAATTGTGATGTTTGTCATATTTCGATGATATGACATTCAGATGAAATGCGACATGACTGCTCAGACTGAAGTGGCATTGCAAAACATCAGAAATTTATGCAATTTAGGATCACATATTAAAGAGGTCTGGGTCTGATTGGAAAAAATCAGATTTGTGCCGTTCACATTGTCATAAAAAACTCAGATATGGGCCACTTTTGCCTGCAGTGTGTACGTAGCCATTGTCAAGAGCAAACACTGTGTGGTGACCATTATCATGACCTTGCTATAGTTGCCATAGTAAACAATATCCAGAGTCAGAGAAAAGACATAATAAAAATATCAGCAAATTCAGCTGTTGTTTTCTGCTGTTACAGACAGATTTATATGAGTGCATGATGAAATGCGATGCTGAAATGCTATCTTCAATCTGACAATGTAGCAACAGCTGATAAAAGTGTGAAGCTACTTAAAGTGTTGTTATATTAGCTGAGTTTGTCATTTGTTGATACTAAGTTCAGACCAAACTGAGGCAGCTCTGACCTTTTAGTCGTAACAGTGGACAGCAGACATTTCAGAATGGTTCTATAGTGCAATTATTGACAACAGAAATTACACGGAAAAACATCTTTAATGATGATTTATGACTTAACTGTGACTGTTTTCTGCTAAAAACTGTACTATAAATGTAAAACTACAGGACACAAATAACACAACAGTGTCATCACAATACATCTATGATGATGCCATAACATAGATGTACTGTGACTTTTTTCAATAAGTGACTGACCTAATTTTGAGTGTAGTGGTTGATGAAGGCTGAGTCTTTGGGTGACACTGTCTGGTACATTACTGCCTCCTGCTTTTGTCAGTTGTTGTTAACTGCTGCATCTCAAAATCATGAATGACTCCTTTCAGACACTGATATATGCATCAACAAACCCCTCACTTGGCCTTTTAGATGCCCATGTAGATACAGGACAGATTGTAGATACAAATGCAAACTGACACATCTCAGTCTGAACACTAACTAGTATTTCATCTATTGCATCATTTAGCAGATGCTGTAATCCAAAGTGACATATAAATGAAAATCCATCCAAGTCACATTTTTAGAGGCAAGAAGAAGTCATTTGGAATAAATAACTCAGCACACTCATTACGCCAGACAAAGTTGCCACAAAACTTGCGTATGCAGCGAGTAAATGCCAAGTTGAGTAAGAGAAGGATCAAGAGCTAGAATGTGAGGAAAAAAAGTGTTTATTAGGCAAGTAGTATTCCTGTAAATTAAAAGTCATTAGATGGTTTTTGAAGATGGAAATAGACCCTGCCACTGACTCAAGTTTGCCACTACAAAGGCTCTAAAGAACAAGAATACTTAGTAACTGTGATTAATTTGCAGATTGTGGTGAATGGTGACAGTAAATTATCCCTGAAACACATTCAGACTGTGCCCACGTAAAATATTTTTACACTGTTGCATGCAGACATACCCAAAAAAAAAAACAAAAAAAAAAAAACACTTAGGCACACACTGCACATTCATCCTGACAGCACTGGTGCCTCAGGATCTTAATTTTTAGCTTTAATGATCAGCCTATAGCTCAATCTAATGCAGAGAGAGCGTTCAGGAAACGCAGCAGACGGTATATTTTTAAATAATAAGACAAATGCATATTTCTGAACCACTTGTATTTTTTTTCCCCCCACAATTGTTTTGTTTACACTAGAAGGAGATCAACTGAGGAGAGAAGCTAAATGAAGAGAAACCACCTGAGACCTCTTGGAGAGAAGGCTGAGTGCTCCCATTCTCAAACAGAACAATTGAATAGATCTCTGTGCTGGAGACGGCATCCCCATTCAATTAGATTCAGACGCCCAGAGAAAACGGAATAAATTAACTCTTTATCCACAAAAATCATATGATTTTGCACAATTTCATTCATTTTCTCGGTCTGTACAATTACAGTGTTTAATGAATAGTTAATTTGTGATGACTGATCCTCTGTGAGTGAGCCTCTCCGCTTTTCTTCTCTCTATTTTTCTGGGTTGACACAATAAAGAACTGTCACATCTACATTTTTCAGCTGCCACCAGTATTTACTCCACAGCAGTGATAGTGTGCAATACCTGACTCAGAAACAGAATTAAACCCAAACTAGACGAACAGTGACAGGAGCTTCTTTATAACATATACAAACTATACATTACTATCACTGTAATGACCTCAAGAGACACACAAACAAACATGCTGTCTCTGCTTTATTTTATCTTGAAGTTCTTCGCCTCTGTACACCACCCAAGTGGATCGGACATAAAGGAATCAATGTGTTATTGAAATGTGGACTGTCACTGTCCAATTCCTTCTGGACTTGACTTTGTGTGCCAGATTTGTAAAGATTTGTAGTCTCTCCATTATTTTAAAGGCACAGTTTGGGACCCTGAACATCTGGCAATAGAGTCATCACGAAAACAAGTTGTGGCAGGTGTAGCTGCCATTTAATTTTCCATCATGACTGAATTATTATCAACCATCACACCATGTACATGTGCAAATACATTGTAAATATGTATATAATATTCAAATTTAAATGTAAATTCATGTAAATACTTATTTTTTCTCTTTATATTTCAAGTTTCACAAATGTATATGTTGTTTATTTTTGGGGTGACACAGTGGTGTAGTGGATAGCACTGTCGCCTCACAGCAAGAGGATCCTGGGTTCTTTCTGTGTGGAGTTTGCATGTTCTCCCCGTGTCTGTGTGGGTTCTCTCCAGGTACTCCAACTTGATCCCACCATCCAAAAAACATGCACTGCTAGGTTAATTGGTTAAGCTCAATTGCCCATGGGTGTGAATTGGTTGTTTGTGTCTATCCGTCAGCCCTGCAATACTGGCAACACGTCCAAGGTGAATCCTACGTTCGCCCATAGGTGGCTGGGATAGGCTCCAGCACCCCCACAAGGACAAAGCGGTTCAGAAGATGAATGAATGAAGTGTATATTTTCTGTTTTCTGTCTTGACTGCACTTCATTTTTGTATTTGCTGCTGTCAACTCAGAAATAAAGTCTATCTTATCTCATCTCATCTCATGTTATCTTATGTTATCTTATGAACCAATCAGAAGATGGTTAAGGAGATATCTATTATCTAACATTATATTTTCATTCTCAAAGGTGGCAATGACAATATATTTTGTACAACATCGCAAACTGTTCAAATGAAAAGTAAATGGTAAGATTCAATGAGAAAGAAAAAAATATATAAAGGAGACAATGAACAATAGGTCCAGCAACTGAACAATAAAATGTGAATCTTTGTGTTGAAGTGTTAAGTTGCTGAGCTCACACTGAATAGTTGTCACTGTATTGTCGCTTCAGAGAGAAAGATATGAAGTGTTTAAGAGTGAGGTTTTTTTTTACACCCACACTGAATTCACATCACCGGATAACAACAGGTTATTGACAACATAGCATATTATTGAGTTTGGTTCAGGAGATATAATAAAAAATACATTTGGTTATTTTTGAAAATAAAAGAGTCCACATTGAGACATTTTTGTACTGGCTTCATTTCTTTCTTAAGTTTTAAAATAATCCAAGTATCACACTTTTATGAGAAAAGTTTTAGTTTTCTTATTACAGTGTCACCAGGACCGTCTCAGCACCTCTTCCTAACTTCTAGAACTCACTGTACTTAACTTTGACAATTGTTTTAATGGCATTTAAAACTGTGAGACTAGCTCACAAGTACATAGACTCAGCCTGCAATAGCATAAAAGCACAACACTGTGGTTTTTAGTAATCTTTCAACATGTATTGGACTCATTCTGTCATTGTTTTGAGTGGCTATTAATAATTTTTTTTTATTAATCCACACTTGTTTAATAAAGTATTAGGCTTTTGATTTCTGGGCTCCATGATGTTTTTGGGTTTTTTTTGCTGGTTTTCTCTGAACTTGGCTTATTTTGACCTTCCCTATGTTGACTGCTTTGTGATTTTCTCTTACAAGTAGTTTATCTGGGATTTTGTGAATTGTAAATTCCATTTTGTATCTATTGATTTACTGACTTTTACTGATTATGTTTTGAAGAAGTCAGCCTTGTCTTAGTCAGGGTTTAAGCACCAGTCAAGATCACAGCTACAAGGATTATCAGTGATTTTCTGGTGCTTTTTGTGATTTTTTTGTTAATATCAATACATTTATTTGGAGAAAAATATTGAAAACATTTCTTTTTGGTGTAAAATTTGCTGCCAGTTCTTGATTGCTCTTCCCATAAGGTGTCACACTCAGCTACTCACTGGAAATGGGAATCAAGTGTGCTTGGCGCTGACACATTCTAGTCTTGGACATGATTTGGTCTGATTTTAGGTGGTCTTGATTATACCATTAACCACCATTGTTTTTAAAAGAGGGTGCTAATCTCAAAATCTCACAAAGCTAAATTAAGACTATATAAAAAGAAATCAAATATGAAGATAATATGTGTTAAACAACGTATTAGATGATACAACACTTTGTTTTTAATAGGGGTAAATAGATAGTTTGTTGTTCAGTGTTGGTTTTGGTTATTTTGTAGTATTTGTAGAGGAGTTTTAGATGCCAGACTCATTTTTTTCCAAGTAAAACATGCTGCCTATATTACATGTTACAACATCCCATCAACAGCCCTGCAGAGAGTGAGGACTGCATCCACAAATAGCTGCACCCTCAGATGGTAAATTTACTGGCTTCCTTGGACCTTTACTGCAAAGCAATCAGCAACCAGGCAGGTTGGTAAACATAAACATACTGTTTACTGAGGACTGTGTTTATCACATGACTGTTTGTGGAGATAGTACTTAGAAAAGGAAGATAGCTGCCTTTACTACAGCTGCTACTATCAACGGTCTAGTATCGGCATTTTATTACTGATAAACAACTGTTGTAATTACCTTAAAACTAATCCATGGGACACACAATTACAGATGATTTAATGATTAGTAGGAGTTAGTAAAAGTTTAAAGGTAAATGAGCTTTTTAACCCAGAAACACAAGTTTTCTGTCCAGAGATGAACCCTCTCTGACAACTGTCTAATAGTCAAAATCAGCTTAAACCAGGTCAACCAGTCTTTTGTCAGATTTAATTTATCTGCTGTACTTAAGCTAAAGTATTTCAAATGTCTGCTCTGACCCTCAATAAAACCAACATCCATCCTGTTTGTGCAATTATAGAGAAAAGCAGGATCAATGGAATCTAATTTAAGGCAGAAGCATTATTCTAAAACACAGAGCCCTGTGAATCTCTGCATGGAGCCAGCGGAATGATTAAGTGCCTTGGTTATATCCTGTATAGCTCTGCTGCACATGCCACAGAGAAGAGAGTGTTCATGTCCTGGATCCCATCACCCCAGCCTCTATTACATCCTCAGAGCAGTCAATACTGGGCTCTGACCGCCAGTCAGTCACTCTCAGGTTGCACACACAGGCAGAATACAAATCAGCTTTGAAAACTCAAAGCCCTGCATCCGCTCTGTGTCCACACCTTTTCTAAGGAGGCTGCTGTTTGGACAAACTACCTCCCACAAAATTGGTATGTCATGACGCACACTCAAGCCTTCAATAAGGAGACAGGGATATATAAATTGTAGACTCTACAAACTGAGGCAAACTGATTCGATATATTCTTATTAAAAGGGCATACATAGAGACATTATTAGGTTATGACTTTGTAAGCCTGTTTTCTTAGTGGGTGGTGACTCCAGACTCTATGAGCTGTGGGCTATAGTTTCTCTGTGAATAATCTTCTTTAATAAACACCTGCACTGCAGGATGGTACTCTCAACTGCAGAGACTGTCACACACACACATCTATCTCACCATAATCACAGTAGGAAACACTATCAGACAGTTTCATATATTAATTAAATAGGTTTCAGTCATGCTGTAGTCTGTTCTTTATAATACTGCTATGAATAACAAACTATTTATTAAGAACGGCAGAGAAATTATTGGCCCACGTGCTGTTCAGCAAGGCACTTAACCCCTATATTTGCTCCCCAGGCAGTCTGCAGCGCATGGTGTGTTCCTGTGTGTTCAGCTAATATTGGCTTAAATGCAAGGGGTCAGTTTTAGTGTGTGTTGTATACGCACATGTATAATATATACTGACAAATAAAGATTCTCAATTCTTTGATTCTTAATAAGGTCACTTTCAACTCAGTTTTGTATCAATATTGTTTATCAAATTACTCATTTCTTCATCAAGTGTATAATTAGCAGAATAGCATACAGTGTGAAATAAAACCCTTCATGAAACTGCATCAGCCTTTCAGAGTTTATTTTAATACCGACCAACTCGCTCTGCATTATTCCTCTCAAATTAAGCAATGAAATACTGGAATTGATAATAATATAAAGAATTCTATAATATGGTTAGTTCTAACATAAACATAAAGTAGTGTGCTATAGTTAGCAGTAAAAATGTAGTGTACATTTACTCAGGTTATAGTTTGTCTGCTGTAAATGTGCTGAGTAATAAGTAAAGACTGATGGGTTGAGACACTACTAACACACTATCATGCTCAATAAGCCAATCTTTGAGCTCTGTTTGAATCTAATGCGACTAATTTAATAGGCAAAACCAAAAAAAAAAGAAAAACTTAATCTCTTGTGTTCTTTTCTGGCAAGCGATGAAGACAAGCCCCAAACAACCCTGTTAATATTGTATCAGATGGAGTCAAGAGTGTTAACAAAAGGAGGGGATGTGTTCAATTTTTCATGCGCAGTTCCTTTTTCCACTGAGGAAAACAAAACATACAGACCTGATCAAACCAACATGCACTGGTAAAGGTCTGTGCAAACCTGCCCTTCTCCAGCTTCCCTTTCTTTTGATTCCAGACAGCTGCTCATATCCTCTGAATTAACCCTGACTGAGGTGAACTGACTGCCATGCTAAGCTATTTAGCTGCTTCAATAAAGGAAGAATTACACTTCCATGAAATGTTTCCTGCGATCAAAACGTCTTTAATAACTGTAAATCAACTATTATACGAGTCAACCAATGATTTGTGATTTTTCTTTTTTTGGCAAGTTATCATTTTGGCTTCATTTGTGAGCAGTGCTGACTGCAGATAACTATCAGAGGGACGTAGTGCTGTTCCAGCTCCACACCATTATGTTTGAGTATATGCTGAGCTCAGCATGACGTTTACTGCATCAGCGGCCAATTGAAACGCAGTGGCCCGGCTTTTGATTGTGTCAATAATAAACCACACAGTCAGACAATGTTGTGCAAGAGTTAATTAAAAAAAGGAGGAGATTACAAAGCCACACCACCAGTTCCAGAGGTTACAATGAAACACTTCTGTCAAGTGCAATTTCCCAGTTTGACTAAGTGGTTCATGTGTCGTCTTATAAATAATGAGATCTGTTCTTAAAATCATATCTCAAAGGTGGCTATATTTTAACTAATTTATAGAAGAGCCACAAATTATCATGACCACATAACAAGTAGATATTAATCTTCTCAGAAAACATGATTTGCATAATAAGTTTTCTAAATTTGCACTGTTCCCTCTCTTATTAACCTTCCATTAACCTTTAGATAAACATAGGCAGCTCTGAGCGTTATTCCCTGGGATCACACACCGAAAGGATTGGCCCAAATTCATCAGACCAGCTGTGGAATTGCTTATGGGCGATTAGACCACTGATAGTGCCTCGCCTCACTGAAGATGAAGATCTTGCAAAAGCTGCTCAGGATCAAAGAGGTTACAAAAAAGGACAGACTTTTCCTTGAGACTGCATCCTCTAACACTCAAGTAAATTGGAGAGATTTGGTGGTGATTGGTAAATCAATAAGAGGGGAAATACAATGGTGACACTTAAGAATAGTGTGATGATTAGTATGATGATGGTGGACTGTCTGGAAAGTATTTAGTAGAACTAAGCGCCGTTTGTTGTGGTATGTCCCCATCAACCAACACTAACAACTACGCAACCTGATTTTTAACTCAGACAGTTAGATCATGACACAAAAATGATAGGCTGGAAATGAGAAATTGCAACAAAGCAAAATGCCTTGTTCCTGAAAAAATATTCTTAAAAAAATATTTTTTTAAAACATGACAAATAATCTTGTCCAGCATGTTTCACCTCATTTTGTATCTTACTTTGTTTTAGGACAGTGCAGCTGAGCTACAACATGTGTAATGTAGTATGTACAGTATAATGTTCCTGCAGAAGAACAAGATTTTATTCTTTATCTTAAGAAAGAGACTACTTGTGCAACTTCTCTACTGATAATATCAAACATAACTAAAATAACTTTGGAATCAGCACAACTTGTTTATTTATTTAGTGAAAATTTTCATTGGCTAGAATTTTTTTTCAACTTTAAGAAATGTCACAAAACCAACTTTTTTAGACAAACAATATAAATATATTTAAGAATATTTGTGATTTCTGTGGCTGTAAATTGTTAATTTTAAATAAATAGTGCTTTGGTGCTGGTTTTCGTAGTCCATTACTGCTTTAAGGATATGTGTGTGTGTGTGTGTGGGTGTGTGTGTGTGTGTGTGTGTGTGTGTGTGTGTGTGTCCCAGAGGGACAACCTGACTGAACTGGAGGAATAGTGGTTCAATTCCTCCAGTTCAGTCAGTTTCTCCCTCTGGTTGATTAACTTTGTGATCCATTAAGTGGCTTCATCCCCTGAGCAGGAGGAAAGTGCCCTCTACTCTCCCCTCTGAGGATTAGGGGAATCCCTTAGACATCATCAAAGGGACTCCAAGGTGAACAGTGCTGCTGACTTTCACTGAAGTCAGTGAAGACATAGTGAAAGATGAGCACCTTGAATGAGCTAAAAAAAAAAAAAAAAAAATCAGCTCAAATAAATAGGTTGGGATACTGGGTTTGACTTCAGAGCGCAGAGTTTTATTTTCACCACTGGAATGAAACAGAAAGTTCACTCTTATTAGACTTCTTGTGTAATTTGTGCACCCATAAATGTTCTGCCTGTTTAAAATGTCAGTGTACTGATGTAATATCAGGTCCATAATTATTTGGACTATGGCAAAAGTTTTGTGTTTTTCCCTCTGTCCACCACAACAGCTTTAACTCAAGGGGTTCAGAAAAACTATTGCTGTAACAACTTAGGAACTAAAACCATATTAAACATAGAGTCTCAACCAAATGCCTAAGTTCCTCCCTGGAGATGCTTTGTCTTTATTACAGCCACCTTCAGTTTGTGTACTTGTAATCATCCATTTTATTTGTCCTCTGTGGTCTGCCAGGACTTTTGGTGTTGCTGAGCTCACCAGTGGGTTCTTTTCTTTTTAAGAATGTACCAAATTGTTGATTTTGCCATCTCTCTCATATATTTATTTTGTTTCCTTAGCTGAATGGTATTTACATTGACTACTCTTTGGGCCTCATACTGATAATTCCAGTGAACAGCAACCAAATGTAAATTCAGCATCTGGAATCAACTCCAGACCTTTGATCGGCTTCATTTGTCATAGTATAACCAGGGAAAAGGACACATCTGGACATGAAGCTGCTGGTCAGGCAGTTGTCCTTTTAATTTTGAGCCTCTGAAAATAGAGGGACTACATTTACAATGGTTGTAATTTTAGATGTTAAATGCAAATTGTTTGTTTAACCCCTGAAGTCATCACTTCTGTTACATTGTGATTGTTTCATTAAATCCATCCTGAGGCAAAAGTGCAAAATCTGTTGACAGTACACTCCTCTAGAAACTATTTCTTTAACATAGTTAGAATTCAGTGCTATTATTCAGCTACTTTGGAAATAAACAATGTTGTTTGCAAAGATTTAATTGGTGCAATTTTTCATGTTATTTCATCCTTTTACATTTTTTTCGGGCTAACAATGTGCCGAAGGACACCCAGGATGCAATGCAAGTATGAGCTGCTCTCAGATTATCAGGCAAACAATAAAATGACGTGGGAAGTCTGAAAGGAGGAGGTCAGTGTAGTACTGTCTTCAACTGAACAATTTGCTGTGCTGCAGCATTGGAGCATTCTTTAATTCAATGGTTGCTGAGAGATGTTAATCACTTCACAACCCAAAAAGCTGAACTGTAGAGACTGTCAGGAGATAGGAGCATATTATAAATGATGTGGATGTGATGTGGATACAGTCAGTTTAACTGAGGATCAAATATTGTGAGATGTTTTAAGAGCAAGTATTGCGTAATTCTTGGTAATAATACTGATATGATTGGGATCACTATAACAGTGATAATACTACTGTGAAGTATGGAAACGTCGCTGAAAAGATGACAAAATACTTAATAACATCTGAATAGGCCTGCCTGTTGCTGATTGTGAGATTTGACACTATGTTATGTCATTTTTACTCTAATCTCTTCATTCACCACAATTCACATCTCTAGCACAGATAACACTGAGGCCACCCATCATCCTGTAAAATGCTGATGAGATCATCTATTTCAGTGATTGTGTCTTCCGCCACATGCAATAAGTGAACTAAAGCAATCAGCTGCAATCATCTTTCAAGTTTATTTTTTTTCTTCGTCTTCTCCAAGCAGCAGTTTTGTTTCTGCTTTCCCAGCAGAAATCAAGTCAGAACTCATACAGTTAAGGACGTCACACCGCAGCCGAGTGGAGCTATGAGTTGTTTGAGGTTTGAGGCTGCAAGGCCACAACTTTCATTTTAACTTTTCCTCAACAAGCCCAGACAAGGTGTGAATGTGGCATGAAATGAGGTACGGAAGCGGGGCCAATTGATATTTAATTAATGCTGGGCCTGACTGGAGGGCCCAGGCTCATCTGCTGCATGTCTCATCCAATATGCATGATTTACAAGCAGGCCTCATGCCACAGCAAACTTTCCACGCAATAAGAAACATCAATGTGAAGTGGTGTACACAGCCAGCACACACAGGAAGCAAGGCTTCTGGAGCAAGACTGCAAATCTGGTCAAATGCTATGTACACAGTATATTAAATGCACAAATTCTCACAAAATGCAATAAAATCTCAAGGGCTCTCAAAGTGGTTGAACTTTGCTTTTTTTTTTTTATCTTTGTTTATCAGGTTGAAGATTTGTGTTCAAGGGCTTTGTAATTTTACTTAAAACATTTATGTGTGAAGCAAAGTAAAAACACCTTTGCTGTTTTGGGACACTTCCTTTTTTCACATCGTACTGTTTTATTAATAATCACAGACTTTTAAAATTAATCTCGCTCTCTACCTGAAGTAAAACAGGATGTTACAAACCCTGGTTGTAGGAAAATATGTATGAAGTGTTTTGGCATTTATTCTAACGTAACTGCTGTTATTATTGTAAACAAAGACAGCTGTAAATAAACACTGCCACAAGAACCTGTATGTGGACACTGATTACAGGCTTCACAAGTATTAAATTAATGTTATTGAGCTTCTAGAGCTGCCAAGCAAATGTTACAGCAACACACCACTGTCGAACCTCGACAAATCAGCTATACAATCTTAGACAGGCCTGTAGAAATTTAATACGAATGTTGATCGTTTGATGATTAAGTATGTATTGTAGCTTAACAGTATTTATCCAAGTGTTAAAGAGAAAGGGGATGATTTCTTGATGCTTTAAAGAATGCACATTTCCATTCACAAATATTAGACAGTTAGGACCATTTCTATATTCTAATCTTGCTATTTCTATGTTGATTAAATTTAATTTCTTTGATCTACCCTAGTGTTTTTGGTTTGACTTTTTGTACAGGAAAAAAATAAATAATAGAGATTTTCAGATTTTCAGTGGGTGGTGTGGTAATACAGTGGTTAGTGCTGTGACCTCACAGCATGAAGGTCCTGGGTTCAATCCAGTACGTGGACCTTTCTGTGTGGAGTTTCCATGTTTTCCTAGTGTGGGTTTTCTTCCTCCCACTGTCCAAAGACAAACACCTTAATATCAAAACTCAACCTAAATCACCCATAGGTGTGAATGGTTGTTCGTCTGTATATGAAATGATGACAGCCTATGGCATCCGCACAACCCTCCAACGGAATAAGCAGTTCAGAAAATGAATTTTCAGTTTACATACCATTCATTTATAAGAACAATGTATTAAATACAAACTACAAAGAAAAATAATGTTGAATTGTTCATTCTGAATGCATCAGTATTAGGGCTGGGCGTATCGATCTAAATATCGATAGTATCGATACCAAGGTGAGTATCGGTATCGGATCGATACTAG
>JAPQRQ010000018.1:28954722-28971840 GCA_037367365.1 Apogon talboti | reverse complement strand
ATCGGTATCGGCAATACTAGCCCTGTATTTACTTGGTATCGGATCGATACCAAAATTCCCAGTATCGCCCACCCTTAATCAGTATAAAGTTCATGGTCATTGTCTATTAAAACAACATCTTTTGTAAAGGAAATTATTACTGATATTAATGGTATCTGTAATGAAGTCATCTGGGTTATGTAACTGATGCAGAGAGATTGTTTTCTTGGCAGTAATGACGATATACCATGTTGATTTTCCACTCTATGAAGTATTCCAAATCTCCACTGTGTGCCATGAGCTTAAAACAATACATATACATACTGTAACAATACATTAGAAACTGCACAACCTGGATCTATGCCACAAAAACATCACACCTCCTGGTTTGGACAAAACTACTTCAGCGAGCATAAAGTATCCTGTCAAATTTAAAGCACACTTCATTAAGTAGTGGGACGCCAGCAGTTTGGACAGTTCATAGACATAGTGCTTATTCACAAAAAGATACACAGAGAAATAAAGAGTTTTGATTTCCATTTAATCCCTACAGAGACTTTAAGGCAGTGCCTTCCCTCCCTGGCCGTTGTCCTCCATGAATTCAGCAGGTAGAGGTAACAGGACATCATTTTTCCTGCCTGGGCCATCTGTCAGCCCCCCAACATTGCCCACGTTACATTAAATAAATGCCTGGCTTTTCTCAGGAGTCCACAGCAGCGTTATTAAACTGCCTACCTGTGTTACAATGATAGATCTCCCCCAAACTTTGGACCCCAGCAAGTCCAGGTTACCCATAAATGCAGAACATAAAGAGATTGCTTGTGTGGACAACCAGTATAGGCAATGAAATCAGGCTGAGCACAGCTGACTGGGTCTCTATTTGGACAGAAACCTGCTGGAGGGTTGGAATGATAAGCAGCTAGCAATGCATAGAATCTGCAGGTAACATAAGCATGGGGAATAGATGAAAAAAGGCAGTTTTATTTTGATTAACTTAATGACTTTCTAACAATGCATTAAGCAATGGAAGCAAACTGAAATCTACTGACATTTGGTGAATTATTTACTGATCAATCTGGATCCAAACCCAGATTCTTAAATATAGAAGATTAGCTGAAGAAGAGTTGTTTTCCCTCATCCTTGACCATTACTTAGTTTAGTGTAAATATATCAGTTTATAGAGAAATACAGGAGTCTCAGTCCAGCTGGATCTCACCAGAAAAAAAAAATAATACTGATCGATATTTGAAAGGAGTTAAAAAAAAAACAAAAACAAACAAACAAACAAAAGAGGAAAAAAAGGCTGATGTTTACATACACAATTTCTTGCAGTTGTATGAGTAAGAGCATGTTCAAAAAAGTGACCATATTTGTTTTTGGAACATTCATCACAATACTTAATTCTTATTCATTTTAAGTATTGTTGTTTTTATTATGACCTTTTCACAATTTTAGCCTTGAATTAATCAGTCACAGCATAAAAGAGTCATGTATTATTATTATTATTATTATTATTATTATTATTATGTGTTGCATCATGTCAACACATTTCATCCATACATGTTGTTTTGGGAGTGATTTCCAATTGCCCTATTCTGTCAGGGCGTCTGTGTCTATTTGTCATGTGCTGTAGAAACTGTTGTCTCAGAGGGAATGGACAGAAAAGAGCTTTTAGACAGCATTTAATAATGAGCAAAGGATGCAGTTTCACATCTGATTAATGTGATGGTTATTATCTAGACAATTAGTCCTTTCTGTGCAGTGTTTATCGATGTTTCTGTTGTTGAAATATGACTCTTCCATTGAACTACCCATTCATTATTTTGCATTTTTCTTCAGTCCAAGGTTTTATTGAATAAACTAATCAATTAACTGATTATATGACTAACTGATGATTTTTTTTTTTTTTGTCAGCTGATTAATCAATTTATTGACATATTGTGTCAGCACTCACTCCTCCAGATGGACCAGTCTCACTGCTTATCCATGATGCCTTTTTAGGAGTTACATGTCTATTCCAATCCAATCCATTTTTATTTATAAAGCACAAATTTAAATAAACACAAAGGTTATCAAAGTGCTGTACAGTAAAATAAACACAATAACAACATAACAAGAAGGTAAAATACTAATACATGTGTGACTAATGTTACACATCCAGACTATTACATTGAACTTATCAGTTACAACAATCAGTGTTAGCATTATAATATTTAGTTTATTTTATTAGTTTATTGGATAGGGACAGTGAAGATTAATCAGCATTGCTGTAAATGCTGCCAGAATTAGGCTGCTTTTCATCTGTTGTCCCTGGACAGATACTGTGTCACCATAAACACAGAAGGAAAAAGGTTACAGTTATGGTAATCATTTACAAGACCACATAGGAAATAATAAATAATAATTAAATACCACTATACTATATTGTGTATTATTTATACAAGTACTATTTAAAATGTGCAACACAAACACACATAATAGCAAAAAAAAGAAGAGAGAGGTTTAGCACAAAGACAAGCCAAGATATGGCTGTGACCTCTGAAAATACCATGAATCAGAATCAAGTTTTAAGATATGAAATATTTACTTCATATTATTATTACACTATAGTGCATTCTTGTGACGTAAGGTGTTCAGAAAACACGTTGAAAAACAGTAAGTGAAACCAGGAAGCAGTCTAGCCAACACCTAAAGTTAAATGGTATCAAATGTTACCCAAACATCCCTAACAGGTCAATCTCATGATGAATACACCATTAAATATAGTCTGCATTTTATATGAAGACCTAAAATAGAATTATTTGTCTATGGCCCAACTGACATAAATGAGAAGCATTACACAACAGTCAACTAAAGATTCAACACTTGGGTGAGTTATAATCCACAAACTTCATGCATACTGTAAAATCCACATATTGTAGCTCACGCAAAACAAAACAGAAGCCCAACTCACCGACATAAAACACTTCATACATATTCTAAGCTGTAACACGACCATACAGTATAGGCTTAAGTCGATTAATTATGCAATAGCTTGCTGACAGAAACTAGAGAATCTAAATCTGCTGCTGCCTCACAGTCACAATCATGTCTGCTTGCCAATTTCCCACCAGGCCTCAGTGACAACCCTGTGGATGGCGAGTGTGATAATGGATAGTTCTAATGGTCAAGCCTGGACCGCACATTAGGAATCCGGTCGATTCTCAGTATTGCACACAGGAAGTGCTGCCAGCAATCAATGCTAGGCTAATGTGCGAAAAGGAGTAAGTTGAATGTCAGTCCTGCTAATCAATAACTATTCATTTTCAGCAACCACATTTCCACAAATAGGACACTTAATATTGTGTGATTGGATAATTACCATGCCCAATTAAGGATGTGTGACACTAAGCGATGGATGGTAGATGGAAAACATCTGCCACAAGGTGCTAATGGAGACACACGCCAGACTCTGATCGACAGCTGGGAGATGGATCTTGATGTCTGCAAACTGTGGGACGCCAGCTAAACCTGCAGGAGTCAGATAATCCTCTCTCTACCTTCACGGCACCAGAGATAATGGATGTCCATCCTCTCAGATTCTGCTCTAACAGGAAAACACTGCTCTAAAAGGAAAAGGACACAACCACTTTACAACCACTGCATTTGTGGCTAATACTCTGAATTTTAAGCCTGTTTTTTTTTTTTTTTAAACTACTGGCTGTTTTTTCCTCAGAAAAATGACAAATTTTGTTGCCTTTCTCACCACGGACAGAAGCAGGCAACATCTAATAACTGTTCCGATTTTAATTCTGCAGCTGCTCCAATTGGCTAGAACGTATGAGCAGGTTCAAACACATTCCGGGACCGAGGCGACAGAAGGTCAGTGCAGATTATCTTGTACTAGGTTGAAGTGGCTTCTCAATCCAATCCCTCCCCGTCCAGCTGACTTCATATCAGTCCCTGCTGATAATGTCCACACATTTCTTTATTTATTAAATCTCAACAAACTCCACCAAGGCACTGAAACATTTGAAGCTACATGTAGCCCACTCATCCTGCAAGGCAGATCTGACTTTTTGACATAACACGCAACGTGGATCATCCACGTCATGTCTTGCCAGTAATCCTTAGTGAAAATAAGATTCTTATCTGGTAAAAGTCTGTCTTAGAGCTTCATCCGAGATCCAACTCGATAAACTGGCTCTTTGCATTTCTTCTACAACTACGCTCTAAACTAATAAGTTTCTGTAATGCATAATAATTTATAAAATATGCATTACAGTCAAGCGCATACTGTAATAAAACTCTCTGTAGTTTTATCTCTTACTTAGAGTATAAGTTAAATTCTATAATATTGATTTAGTTGAATTAACCAAGAAGATTAATAAGAGGAAAAGACAACACCGACTGAAGTGTAATATAATGTGTAGCAAATGCTCTATTATATTTTTAACAGATAGGTATTGCTTGTTTCATATGCAAAACATATTTCTTATTGTCTGTCAGTACTGGAGGCATTGGAGCAGATTAAAGTGATATATAGGCTGATGTTGAACACATTTATCTCAGGACAATGTGTTTATAATGTCAAATGAAGTAAGGCGTATGAGACTTATTTACATGTATTATAGATAACAAAGATATACAGCCATCATAGCATAACACTGCTTCATGAGGGCTTTTCTTTTGTTGTTGTTGTTGAATTGTATTCCAGTATTAAAACAAACACAACTATGATTAAATTAAACTACGGCTCAAAATAGTATTGAAATACATTCATCAATATAATATGAAATTATCTGAATATCTCTTTATCTAGAGTACTTTCTTTGTTTTCCACTTGAAAATATTGATAAGTCTTAAAACTGACCTTAAATTAAGTGATATTTAATCCAACACCCTTCTTGAAATGGGGAAATATTGTTACAAATGGAAAGGCAGGTTTTTGATAGCCAAAATTATTTGGAGCTCTCAAAATATTGATTATCTGCAGAGATACAGGCTACCAAGGACATGTATGCGCAGAGAGACATGCCTGCATATTAAAACATTGCAATAAATGTTATATTTATTTTCTTTTTCTCTGCTTAACATTCCTGATGTGAACAGAAAATGAAGCATCCACCAGTTTTAGCAATCTCACAGCTGCAGTGCATGACGGACAAGAAACTGATGAGGCTTCATGAAATCAGTATAAAACAAAATATAGTAGTATAGTGGTGTCTATAATCCTAAATTGCATGTTTTCCTTATTCAAACTGGTAGATTACTATAGGTGACTTATTTCCAAGTTAAGGAATAATATTTGCCAAATCATATTTAAGACAGCTTTGAAAAACATTGCTTTCTAAAACATTATTTACAAGATACACACTAATATTTTCATTTAAAAGAAGAAATGTGACAGGCAATATAAGCTCAAGAGAGGTTTGGGAGACTGCATTCTGGAAATTCATAACACAGAAAATGTCAAGGCTGTTTTCTGCTTTATATTTCATAAGCACCAGGAGAGATAATAAACACTTTCAACATGTGCCTTAATGGAGAATGTAATTGCTGAAAACCCCACCCACAGTGTAATCTTTGACTTTATTTCACTTTATTTCTCTTTGAAAGAAAGTTTGTCTGAATAGCAATGAAACCTGTTTAATGTTGAGGTCGAAGAGGCTTTGACTGCAGCAGTATTTCCGGTGTGAGTTAGGATTCAGCTATATTTACCCAACGCTGTGTTCAAAATAGTACATGTAAACAGTGATAAAGATAAAATCTATTGAAATCCATCTATTAATGCATTTTAACCCCACAAAATAATCTGTTTAAATATAACCTTAGCCTTTTATGTTTGATGGAACAATTACTGGGTCATAAATGTTTATCATTCTTTGGCAGCAAACAAGCTGAAACCATTAACCAGCGTGCAAAAGCTGACCCTATTAACAGGGTTTCCACGAAAGCAGAGTATTCATTTTATTACTGTGTTTCTCCTTATAAAGGTTTGGCAGAGGTGGACAACATGTAGAGTAATAAAGCATTCTGTAATTCACGTCTTTAGGAAAATAAGGATCTGCTTTTCCCTAAATGTTTTATGTGTCTCATTGTTAAACACAGCCTCAACCGCTCAGAGTTAATTGAAAAGGAATAAAGAAAACCTATTACAGAAATCATAAAAGAGGAAAAAAAGATGTCTGTGTGCCAACTGCTCCAGTTTTGGCATGCGTGCCTTTTACAGTGCAATCATTCATTCATTGGATGCATTCAAATGAAAATATGAATGTTGGCCAGAGATGGAAAACATTTTCTCCTGCTCCAAAAGGAAGCACAAAAGGCTGTTAAATGCTCTGCTTTAATAAGGCGCATAGTCTGTCTGGCTGCGTAGCTCCAGGGTTTCTGTTTACTCTATATGTTGTTAGTGCTGTGCAGGTGACAAAATGGTTCACTTATTAGAGCTGCAATTACAATTATTTTTCATTAAAATGTTGCCTGCTAAAATGATTTCAACACCCTCGACTCTTAACCCGGGCGGGTCACACCTGACTCTAATGGGAATCGAGTGGAATCCTACAACATGCTGCCAGTTTAATGCAGTCTGACTTGTTATCAAAAACATCAACATCTTTTTAATATTACAAGCACAACATCCATTAAAAAGCTTCATCCCCTTTGACTGAGGTGAGGAGAGCCTGGCATGGAATAATATCCCTGCTAAAAGCTTTTTACAGCCAGAGGTGTATTTTTCGGTGCAGCTGTAGCCTGGAATAGATAAAGAGACAAAACAGTAGATGGTAAACAAAGAGCAACAGGCTAAATGTTCAGGATGAGGAGTCTTTGGGAGAGTTTTTGACTCATACAAATGTATGTGTTTTGGTTAGCTTAGGAGTGGATATATATGGATTTTAGAGCTTATAGGGTGACTCACTTTATTATCCACAGGGAAATTCGGCCTCTGCATTTTACCCATCCTCACACACAGCACCTACCATTAGCATTAGCATTAGCATTTGGCGCATTAGGAGCAGTGAGCTGCCACTGAAGCCACTTGGGGACCACCTCCAGGTCTTCATCAGTAACATGGTCAGGGGTCCTGACATATTCACATATGTATGTATTGTATATATACAGTAATAAGTAAGCAAAAAGTAAAAGTTTTAGACAAAGTAGGTGTGTTGTTGCACCAAGAGTATAATGATATATTATAATATACAAATGCACGTCAGTCTCTATAAGAAAATATAACTAAATTATAGGCATCGTTAAAAACAAGTATATCCTTTGTGTTTAACATGTCTTGAACATTACTGCAGAAACATTATAAGATTTACTAAACTAATCTCATGTTTTACACCAGGTTTCATTCAACTCATGTATATGTGAACAATGTTTCTTATTGTTTGAGCTACTTTTTGTCATGGAAACAGAGATGTCACAAAATACTGACGATAGACTGTACAGTAGAAGCTACGTAGTTTATATTTTTGGCAGTTTTTATTGCTGTGCACAATATTCTCCTCTCTTTTTTAGTATTTTAATACAGAGACTGAGAAATAGATATTATATTCATTAAAACAGCATAAAAACAACATAGTTAAGGGTGGCCTGAGACTTATACATACACATACATATTTATTTCTCATTATCTTTTCTTCAGATATAACAAGAAAATACAGGAGATATATGCACAGCTTTAAAAGACACAAAAACTGAACTAAATGGGTACTAAGGTTAAAGTTACTGTTTAGTGAGACTTTTCATCCCAAGACAAGAAGCAGTACAAACAGTTTGAAACATCTGACGTGTTGAATGAAACAATAAATCTCATAATGTCTAAAATAAAAGGGTTAATCACATGTTAAGTGCAAAGGGAGGTCACACCAAATATGACCACTTTGGTTTATAGAAGCTGTTTTTTCCCTGAAACTTTTATTTTTCGTGCTGTACATATTTCCCAAATATCCAAATTGGATCTTGAAACAGAGACTGAAAATGCATCTGTGGTCATTAGAACTTTACTAAACCAATAAACCTAATTTTGGCCCCCGACTTTTGCTCAGTACTGGACCAGAGAGAACAGTCAAACTCCACACAAACAGCCCAGTCCAATTTGCTGTGAGGCAAGAAAGTCTCACCATCTGACCACCCAAAACTTGGATATAAAATCATTTAATAGGCTGTTATTATGGATGTAGGCAACGGATAATGTTTAGTTGAGAAATGCAGTTTACTAAAGTCAACAAACACAAAACACAGCATATGAGAAAATTACATACTGAATCTACATTGGCAAAGTATTGATTTATGTCACTTAATTGTTTTTATTTCAGCAAACTGGATAATGAAATTGAACGGAGTTTGAAATCTGCCTTCAAAATAAAAGAATAAGTTGGAGCCATATTAATGTCATTTTGAAGTCACAAATTTTTCTCTTAGTGATGTGAATGTTAACCTGTTATCAGTCTTTACAGGTGTAAATAATTATTGATTTTCCTCTTCTTGTTTCTGTTTATTTTTCCTGATTCTTGCTTATTTTTGGCAGTAAAATGTGGCAGTTCCTTTGCAATTTGCATAGTTTTTTGACATTTTTCTCATTCATGCCACAGGCTTTGTTTTTCTGGTGCCGGGATGAAGATGTATGCAAATTGTGCAAATAGAAAATGTAAAGTGAAGCCTTGCATATACAATTGATGGCGGTCATAAATCATCAGTTAGTTCAACAAGGTGAAATGATACTGATAGGGAGCACACAATACTCAGTGCTCAGTTTTTATTTATTGCAGAATGCTGCTGCAAAAATATTCGCATGGAATATGAGGGTCGTGTTTTTATTCAGAAACTTCCCATTGAAACTCAAAGTCTTATGCAGTTTATTATTAAGAATATAAAAAATCTGTTTTCAAAATGTACTGATTGAATTCTAATTTTCTCATGCAGTACTTCACCTTGAGATCCTCTAAACTCGTTTGCTCTGCCAGGCTGTGTGTTTTGAGCATCTTGCGTGTTAAGGATTGTGATGCGGCAGATGTGAAAGTGTCGGAGAGCTGCGCACAGTGTTGTGACATTCAATCACTTTGACGTGGGAAATGAGTCTTTGTGGGTCTTGAGGAGGAAAACCCGAGGAAAAGATGCGAGTCCCACAGGGGGATAACAGATCACTGACACATATCAGCTCACTGATATCTGACTGATATGATCATGTGGTTACATTACTGTTGACACTGGTACATTTTCAGTTCCAGATGGTTATCTCTGTCAAGAACTCATTCTTTTTTCACCCTCAGGATCCGGAGAAGCTGCGCATTGCCCATTCAGACTATATAATTGAACTTATTTTGGACCATTTTGTGCACATTTCATGTATACACTATTGAAGTCTTGAAGCCCTGATTGGCCGTTTTAGCAGGTGCACTTAAGTAAACAGGGTGAATAGGTTAGTATTATGCATAATTGGACAACCAGTTCCAGATCTAACAGCTGCTTTAGGCAAGAGTTCAAGGAAGACCAATATGTAGTAAGTGGTAATTTTGTAGGCGAAAGCATCTTATCAGTGGGAAAGTTCAAAGGAGATTGGAAAGAGTTGTTCAGGCTAACAGGACTGCTGCGAGTACATGCATAAAAGTGAAGCAACGTGCAGGAGGCTGTATTGGTGCCATGTCTTCATGAACCTTGAAAATCTGCAAGTTACGGTACTAGAGAAACCACACAAGGCTCTGGTCCTGTCAGCTTAGAAGAAGAAAATTAGACTACAGAGGGCATGCGGTCAACAAACCTACTGGACTGCAGAATGAAAAAGCCAACAATGAGGTGAGAATTCATTGGAAATTACATCCCGCCTCTGTCTAGTATGGTGTCTAAGGAACACACAGTGATGGGGGTAATTGTGATAAGTGTTTCTTGGAACAAATTATGGCCCCTTAAAGCCAAAAATACAGCATTTAAAGGCTGTACCATGCAATTAGGGAATGGCCATGAGCATTTCTTCATGGCTGCAGAGAACCATTGTGTTGTTATCACAACAAAATTGGTCTATACTAGAAAGCACCAGTTATAAAAATATGATAACCAGTTCAATCCAACACAGCAGGTTTAAGAGTCACAAATCAATCTATCTATCTATCTATCTATCTATCTATCTATCTATCTATCTATCTATCTATCTATCTATCTATCTATCTATCTATACATCATGTAAATGGGTTTTACTCTAAGAAATAATCAAAGACAGCTTGACGTGACTGAAAGGAGAGTTTAAAACATATCCTGAACTACACAACAGCCTTTTTCCCCTCATTGTGTTTCTCCAAAGCAGACCTCCAGCATATCAATTGAAAGCCGAGTATCAATACTCTGCATGTTTTCGTTCAAAGTCACATAAGAGCCTGTTGAGAGAGTGTACAGTACTTTTAATGACCATGTAACGGCAGCTGCACAAAAACACACACGCTTCACCTCAGAAAATAACATCATCGTATATATCAACTTCTCTGGTGGCCATGATAAAAGTGAAGCCACGGTGGCAATGTTTCCCACCTGAATATCAGTCTTTTCCATCATTTCTTATCCATTATCACTGAAGGTCAACAAAAAACATCAGTAGTCGAGTTGATTCAGATTCCTTGTTCCTGTTGGCCGACTCAGATTTTCACCGGTTCACCTAGCGTGTTTCTCTGATTGAGTGCGTATGTGAGTGAGGCTGTGTATGGATGTGGTTGTGGCTGTGCATAGTATTGAGAAGGACGGCGAGTCGAGGGCTTTGGCAGCAG
Organism: Apogon talboti; assembly: GCA_037367365.1. NCBI lineage: Eukaryota > Metazoa > Chordata > Actinopteri > Kurtiformes > Apogonidae > Apogon > Apogon talboti. The sequence continues at coordinate 28,961,125 of JAPQRQ010000018.1, read as the reverse complement.
ACATACAGAAGATAGTTCTTATTCTGCCTGGCAGGGCAGACAGAGAGGGGGAATGATGGGAGAGAAGTGCGTGGGTCTTCCAGGGCTAGTGATGCACATCTAAGGATGACCTTGGAGGTCTGAAGATGAAGGCTGAGTGAAATTTTCAGAGGACATGAAGAGGAAGGATACAAAACCTGCCTGTCATGTGTCACTGTGATGACAAGCAGTGTGGGCCAAGTCTACTTTCATGTAGCCACAAGCTGCAATAAAAATTCTCTCAGAAAAGCACATGCTGTACAAATGTAATCCATTAAGAATGCTTTTTTTTGCTATTTTTGAGCGCAATTATGTTACACATTAAAGGAATTAGTAATGCTGCTGTATGTTTAGTGGATCACATAACAGTTATCACCTCTTTATAACCACTGTCAGGCAAAAAAATCATGCTTCCAGGTTACAATGAAGTTAGATTCAACATTACACAACAGAAAAATCCCTCACAGAACATTTATTACTCCCTTCTAAATAGAAAAATAGACCTGGACTCTACTAATCTGTTGAGAGGGTTATGGTGAAGTCATATGTTATGGTTCTGTAGAGTAATGGTTCATTCGATATCAGCAATAATGAAGATAAAGTTCTCTCCTAGTCCTCCTCTTTGCAAGGATAATCCTGCAAAGGAAGTGTTTGTGTTTTTTTGTGTGTGTTTTTTTATTTTATTTTAACCTTTACTCTGCTGGTAATACATTACAAACTATTTCAGCATTGTATACAGTGTATTGCTTTGCATCTTTTCTCCATTTCCTGTTCTTAGTTTGTAGCTTTTAGCTTGTTTGTTTCCCTTTTTTTTCTACATTTATCCAGTGTGTCAGTTAAAGTGAAAAAGGCATGAGTCTAGCAACAAAGCAGCTGGGAGCACAAATGCATTAAATCGTGAACGTGGCTGTGAAAATCACTAATTTAAGAAAATGGATTAAATTCAAGGTGTTTTTCTTTCTGGAAGAGCAGTTGAATTACACCGATGGTCACATTTGTCCGAAACTGGCCTACTTAGCAGATCAATATCAATACAAGGCACAAACAGCACAGTGGGTTTGGTTTCAGACAAGATGAAAAACTTCAATGGAAAAAAAAAAAACCTTTCAACTGAAGAATACAGGAGATATGATTTGACATTGAAGTTTTCATCTATAGAAGCTTCTGCTCAGGTCAACATACACTATCTAGTGCTATAATTCTGCCATTTTCCCAGTTTTCCCAGCCTCAGTTTTCCCAAAGGTTTGCATACTAACACCAGGATGACATGTGACCTTTTCCCTATGAGTCCTGCTTCAGAAAACATCTGTGGCTTTGTCCACTGAGTTGGAGACTGAACTAATGGAGCTACCACCAGACAGGAACCTGAAGTTTCACCTCACACACACTGACCTTGCTCCTTTATGGATACTGGTTTGCAGTAAATATCCTGTTCTGTCAAAACGGGTGATCAAATTCCTGTTGGCTTTCGCAAAACACCTATTTATGTGCGTCAGGATTTGCCACAAAATCAAAGGCAGCTGAGGGCAACTTTGACTGGTAGTCTACGTGTCAGCCTCTCACCCATCCCACCACAATTTGATCTCATTGTTTCCCAGAAGCAAGCCCAAGTTCCTCACTGATGGTAAGCAGAATATTTATTTCAGTCATTATAGCTGACAGTTATGCCATTACCAGGCTAATTCTCAAATGATATGCCCCGTCTAAAGGTTCTTATATGACCAAAGTCACAATTAACTGAATTAAGATCTGAACTGAGGCTGAGTGGAGCATGTGTGGTCTGAAATAAGTCAAAAGGTCTATTCCTTGACACAGGTTATAAAGTACACACTTGTCCTTCATACACACTATAAGCTTATTGAAGGAACATACTGCTGCTCTACTACAGGAAAAAAGAATAAAAGAAAAATAAACTCTGGTCACAGTGGGGGGTATGTTGCCTATTACAGTAACAGTGACTCGTGTTGTGTTCAGGGGTTCCTCCTAAGGCATGACAGGAAGATTCTTCCACGGGAACAAAAATCAATGCCCTACCTGAAGAACTGCAGGTGGCAAAGCATCATCATATCAAACCAACTCTGACCCACCCTGTATGAGATAAACGGTTGTGATCGGCTCAGCCAGATCATCGCTGAGTGAAAACCAGTTTGAATGGGACCAGTGCCAGACTGAGCCGCCAGAGCAAATCAAACCCTGGCACCGGTGGATGCCTCTGGTTCTCAGGCTAGATGACAGTAGCATAACACTCATTTATAACCCAGTTTATTTTTTCTCCATTTTTCTCATGTTTTTTTTTTCTTCATTTTGGAAGATGGTCTGGGAAAAGGTTTTGAAAATCATAAGTGGGTGTTGAGTCACAGAAGGTTGAGAACTCCTGATCACTGTTGCCCTACTGTTACTGTTTGAGTACAGTGACACATCAACACTGTGGTTGTGTATTGAGACAGAAGGTGACGGTTTTTGTAGTAGATGTAGAGTTTGTTTAGAACTTAAAGAAATGCTGGCCTGTTAATACTTCAATGCATTTGTGTAGTAGCAAAGGAGATGGAAAGTAAAAGGTGAAAAGATGAGGAAGTAGACAAGCAGTGGGAAGAGGGTCAAAGTCAGCCGGCTGCTGGGCCATCAGAGAATACGTTTTCTTAATGAAACGTTCAGCACTGTGCTTATTGATAGAGCAGACTTTTGTTAGATGGGCTGTGTCTGACTCGGAGCTGATTATTAAAACAGTTCACACAATGATGTGTGCTTGCCCTTTTCATGGTTCATTAACGCAATGAGATGTCCTTCCATATGCAAGCCGCAGCTCATTAAGCTAGCCATTAAGTCATGCATGGTATGAGAAAATGATTGAAAAATACAAATGTGCTATTGAAGATAATGACAACTTACTCTTGTTAAAAAGCTTTGGTTAAAAAAAACAAACACCTGGAAGGAAAATGATAAAGAAAATGCAAGGTTTCTATTATCTGACAATAAAAATGTCATTATGTTTACTGTGGCAAATCAAAAAGGAATTGCATTTCATTTTCATCCACGCATGGATTGAGTGCAAGCAGGCAAAGATGTTCAAAGCACATACACAGGTGTGTATTTCATCTGGAACCGAATCCAATCTGAGCTGTGACCATATGTTAATACACAGCAGATATTAATCTGCATGCTTTCATCTGCCTGCTTTGTGGCTTACTTATGTGAAAGGGGGAAGAAGGATCAAACCTTTATTTTTCTGTCTGAACAAATACACAGCAATATTCCCCTGTGCATTGGAAAAAAGAAGCTTGTGGTTGAAGCAGCATATGACTTTCATCACAATTTTTTTTTTTTTAAATTTGTAAAACCCCAGTGATAGCCTAATTATCACTAATCCATTAGTGTTTCTATGGTTACACACCTGAATCACTTCCCTCACGGTGAACAACTTTGAAGTTGACTCCATCATAAACACAGTCCACTTGTTTACATAACAAACTGAAACGTCACTCGGGCCTTTTCGGAAATTTTGTCACAAAGTGCATTGTGGGAATGGGAATTCCACGCAGCAGCAATTTCACTGTCTCTTCGTGAGCGCTGAACCCTAATGTCACCTTTACCTCCATCCACCGACTATACTCATTCTTTAAAACAATCCTGATGGACTGTATAATTTTACCTTGTAGCGATCTGGCTCGATTTCCTGCCAAATCTGTAAGAAACCACTTTCGCTTCCCACAATGCACTTCACCATAAAATTTCCGATAAGGTCCCAGTGACGTTTCGGTTTATTATGTAAGTAAGTGGACTGTGTTTATGATGGAGTCATCATGGAAGTTGCTCACCGTGAGGGAAGTGATTCAGCTGCGTAAGTACGGAAAGACTAATTGATTTGGTTTTACAAATTAGAAAAAAAATTTGTGATGAAAGTCATACACTGCTTTAAAAATATATCTGTTACCTACTCTAAATCTATGATATTGTTGATTGATTGTAAAAAAAACAAGAAATAAATGACCTATATGTCTTCACTTCACATCAATATTATTAATCAAAAAAGCCTAAATGTAGATCCAGACTTCCAAAGGTCTGATGTTCTTTCAGTGCATTAACTAATGTACAGATTCAGACACTGTTAAACTGTGTCAGTAACCACAACAAGGATTGCAAACATAGGAAAGCACCGCTGCACTCAGAGTGTTTTTGCTTGCCATACACTTAATTTTATCTGTCATCTGCAGTATTTGAAAGCCGACAGAGTTAGAGAAAGGTGCACGATTATCCATATGAGTTAGATAAGCCCACAGCAAACGGGGGAGGCATTCATGATGAGTCACAAGAGACTGATTATATAAACTAATCCCACAGTAAAGCTAAAACCAAGAACAATCTGAGGATGAGTAGGAGGCAGTTGGGTTAATATGTTGTTTAATGTATTTTAATAATATAGGGCAAGTCAAGGTAACCTACATTCAGCCAAGAAAACATCAACACAGAACAGATTAAAGAGACGAATAATGTAACCCAATTAGGTTAAGATACCAAGGTGATATACAAAAGGCTCATACTCAATTATGTTTATTTTATAGGGCAGAAGAAGTCTAAATGTGAATAAGAGAGACGTGTATTCATTATTTGGTGAGATGACTGATTGATAAAGAACATGAATCTATTTTTACTACTAGAATAAACAATATATTCGTCACCATTCAAGTGTGTAGAGGGCTTAAACCTATCTGTGCATCCTACAGCAAGCAATCAAGTTTATAGTTATTTATTTATTGTGAGTTATTTGATTTATGTGGCACCCTGATCCACTGTGAAATCCCATCTTGTTCCATTGTATGTATGAAACATGCATATTTGGAAATGACAATTTAGGAGCCTTGACTTGACTTGAATGCTTTCCACCAGTAGATGAGAAGCAAAAGTCAATGCAGAAAAACCATTTATACTACCAACGAGAAATGTCTTTCTTTTCCCCTGAACTATAGTTATCAAATTCATGTGTGTGTGTATATATAAATATGAATTTGATAACTATAGTATGTGAAGGTTTATGAAAGACAATAACAAAAAGCAATAGTGTGTCCTCTTTAAGGTCACGGAGATGAATATAATTATCACCACAACACACAAGGAAGTTCTAAATGTCAGTTTTGGGGGTTTTTTTAACCGTAGCTGTAGAAATGTAATTATAACACTGTCCATGAGAAACACCACCTTTTGAAAAATTTCTGAATCAAGATCATATTCTTAATATTATATCCCTTCATCCAAAAGCGCCAATGCCCATACATAATGGCAGATGGTGTCTTTTTTTCTGGCAGTCCCTGGCAGTCACATCATCTATCTGCTGATGACAGGAGCGATTTTAATAATGTACTCATGAACGCTTCCTGTTTCATAAAGTGTCCTTGACGGTCACCTCGACTGTCTCCGGCTGCAGCAGAGGGTGATGGACTTTGGGTGGAATCATCTGTGCAGCGTAAGGAGTTTTTCTTTCTTGATATCAACAGCTTTGATATCCTTTTCCTCTACTATAATAGAAGGGCGTGTGTATTGAGGTGACACTTGTGCACACTGATTGCTGCTGCCTTTCCTGGCTCCCTTTCATAGCTGCCATACGTCTATATGGTTCTCACAACTGTCCTTTAAATGGTCAGTAATGTGGCCTTCTAGTCATTCAACTCCTTCACTTCCAATTATTCTCCCTTCATGTTCTCATAGCCTACAACATTTTTTCACTCCAAATGGCTCCCATTGACTTTTCCATAGACCCTTTTTGTCACTGAGCTTGATGAGCATGTAGAAGAGGTGACTAATACAGACCCTCTCTTGATCTTATATCCACAGTGGCGGGGTTAAAGCCTATGTAGAGCAGCAGCAAGGAGAGCGCAAAAGCTCAATACAGAGCAGAAAATGATAGTCACTTGTGTGATTCGCTCTGACAGTAGCTCTTAATGGGTTTCTCCATTGAGCTTCTGGTGTTGTTTCTTAGTGTCTTGTTGACCTTGTGTACTTTGAGAGTGCCAAGGATCTAAGAGTGCTGCATTGAGTCTTATTCTTCCTGTTCAGACATCAATGTGGAGATATGAGTGAAGTTATAAGAAGATTTTTCCAGTTCACTTTTTTGATATATAAATATAACGATACAATACAATACAATAAAGATGAAATATATAAATTAAGACCATTAACCAGTTCCAACAGTATGTAAAAAAGAAAACGAAAAAGAAAATTAATAAGATATTCACTCATGTATACTCTTTTTTTCCATTAGAATTGATATATTTCAGACAGTTTGATACACAGCTCTTCTCTGCTCTTCCTCCTGCCTGACCTTCTCTCTCCTAATCTCTGTCTCTATTACACCAAGTTCTTCTTTGCTCCTCCTCCTGTCCGATCTCCTCTC
>JAPQRQ010000018.1:28931421-28954622 GCA_037367365.1 Apogon talboti | reverse complement strand
GAAGAAGAAGAAGAAGGAGAAGAAGAAGAAGAAGAAGAAGAAGAAGAAGAAGAAGAAGAAGAAGAAGAAGAAGAAGATGAATGAGAAGAAGGAGAAGATGTGACAAACTCTGTAGAGCTGACTTAAAACCTACATTTGAAACACATACACAGAAATAAGCTTTCTGTTCGTAGCTCTCTTCTATAAATGACACTGCATTGCACAGATTTTTTTTAAGAGACCACAGTTATTGTCTTCATGAATCAGAAACACTACTATCACATTAGCAACACACAAATGAAAAAGAAAAAAAACCAAACATGTGCTCTTAATGTGTGTGGCTGTGTGTGTGTGCCATCTTTTTCATCAAACAGCAGTGGTGTAATAATCAGGCTTTGTTAGCTGATGATATTTTACAGCAAACTCATTTGTTCCAAAGCTGAAGAAACATTCATCATATTTGAACAAGGCTGGTAATCAGCAGACAACTCAATTCTTCCACTCTTCAGGCCCGGGGGAGTAACCGTTCTGTGTTTGATTGTGTTGAACAGCTGTACTACTCTTTCTGACATACAGTGAAAGGAGGCTGAATAGTTATTAGCCCCTGTTGTATGAACGACACAGGGCTTTGTCTAACACTGACTGTGAGGCAGGTGCTCCGGTTCGTTCAATGCGTCTCCAGTTGAGAAGCTGCTCAGAGTCATCACGCTGGGTAGGCCTCTGGCTGTTTTTCCAATGTGAGGAGCATTAATGAACAACCAAATAATACCAGTCACTTTTTCCACAAACAAAAGTGTCCACATGATAACAAACGCCATGACTTCTCAATTTGTCTGAATTTTCTATACACATGTATTTCTTCTAATTTCCTCTTTTCCAAGATAACACCAGGGAAGATAATAAAATGAAAAGATGTCCCTTCTAGCACAGGCCCTAAAAACACAAATAGAAACATAAAAGCACGTACAGCCTAACAATCTATACAGCACCTAGCACCTCCACCATTACCCAGTATTATAAAAAAAAAAACAAGAAAAAAACTAAAACACCTAAATATACAAGAAAAACAACAAAAAAGAAGTAGAAGAAGAAAAACAAGAACAGGAATGAGAGCAACAGCAAAAAGAAGAACAAGGAAGAAAGGAACACCATTTAATAAACACAATATTTTAAGGTTAAAGTGATGGTTGAGGTAGTTTAAGACTAGGAAACAAGGACAATTTGAAATAACTGAAAGAGTCAAAAATTATGAGTTTTATTCAAGGAGACTTCTTTATGATTTGAGGGACAAAGAAAAATGGATATTGTGTTTTTCTATGGAAATGAAAGCTGTTTTCACATAAGGATGACTGAAATCAAGACATCTGAAGACAAACTGAATCTAATGAAACTGACAATAAGATAAGATAATAATGAACATATTTTAATGACTTTACTTCATTTAACAGTGTGTGGTGGTGTGATAGTCGAATAATTAAGCACAATGAACATGAATGGACAGCATTTCCAGTCTGAGTGAGCGCTGCTGCAGACAGTTGAACGTCTTTGCCTCTGTATTCTGTCTCCGGTCATATGAAAACTAATTTTTTATGTAGGAAAACTCCACAGAATATCAGATCACAACGAATATGCAAATGATAACTATAGCGTCATATAACCTGGATATCTGTTTTCTGAGATATTTGGCACACTGTACAGTAAGCACCACACACCCTTCAATCATAGAAAAAGGCCGCTTTCAAGACATTGGAAGATTTATTTTAGTTCTCATTTACCGAGTTAATTTGCTGTAACTGCTGTTAATGTTAATGAAGTTTCAAACACATTCTCCATCTGTTTCAAATTAAAACATGTCCAATTAGAAGTATTTAGTCAAAGACAATCAGAATTAAAGTACTGAAAGCTTTAAAACAAAAATCAGCATGTCCTTGCACCAGTTTCCTTGAGCTGTTCATCTGTTCATTTCATTCCATGTAAATATTTAACTTTTTATGTACATATTCAACATGGCATCAACAAATACATGATTATCCTTGACTAAAATTGCAAGCCTTTAACACTATATTTGAGTATCCACCATCATTCCAAACATGCAGTCAGTTAAAAAGAACACTATTCCTCTATACTCTACAACTTAAACATACTATTCATATTCAGTATGATTTTTGTTGGTTTCCTCTTCGTTCTTGTGTGTTTATTCTGAACCTTAAATGACAGTCTGTGCTGCTGTGCTGGTTTGTGTGGTCAAAAACCTGAAGTAAATGCAGACATGGTCTCCATACACTGCATAGATCAAGCACGCTTCAAAATCTCATCCAATGATACTTAAGATTAAACTTTGGTGCATAAAGGTTTTGCAGCATCACTGGGCTAAGTCTATGAATGAGTGAAAACAAGACTTTGACTCCTCTCTTTTGACTCTGTTTCGATGCTGAGGAATATGTGATGGCTAATTGCTGTCAATATTCCATTAAAACCAAGTCTAAAGCTGTGTGACTCATCATAGATATGACATTTTGGCTTTACTTCTTCTTACTACTTCTAATGTGGACCGAGCTGAGGAAGGATGGTGTGTATTTAATATATAAAATACAACTTATATATAAGTTGTGGCATTTTTTTTTCTCTTTGGTTTCTGCCTGTACTGTACAATAACCTGAGCTTTGTGTTTGCAGTCAGTAAATATTCTGTTCTACTTTTATTATTAGTCTGCAGCCATGCTACCACCTCCATGAGGCTCAACATATGGAGTTGAGGCATTTACACACTGGGTGGGTGATGAATAACAAATAATGGAAATTTGCATCAGCTGAGACACTCGATACACTGTAAGGTTTAAATATATTTGCACACAATATATTTGCAGAAATCGTAATAGATCTGACATCACCTGGAGATTCATCTTCATTCTGTGTTTATAGTGCATCTGCTCCAGTGTTTTCTGTTCTTTTGGGTTTATGAGCACATAGTATCTAGTGGAACTAATTCACATGATGTTAACATTACAGAGGCTCCTCACTTTAATAATGCACACCAATCAGCCAAAACATTCTGCCAACTGACAGGAGGAGTGGTAAAAATATTGATTATTTCATTGTGGTGGCACCTTTCACTGGGTTCAATATATTAGGCAGCAAGTGAGCATTTAGTCCACAAAGCTAATGTGTTTAAAAGCAATAAAATAAGAAATATAAGGAGCCGAGTGACTTTGACCAGGTCCATATTGTAACGGTGATGACTCGGTCAGAGCATCCCCACAACTGCAGGTCTTATTGGGTGTCCCTGGTCTGCAGTGGTTAGTACCGACCAAAAACAGATTAAGGAAGGACATCCCAGTCTCAGAACAATTGATCATCTGTGGGAGGTGTTGGACAAATAAATCTGATCCATGGAAGACACACCTCTCCACTTCCAGGACTTCTAGGATCTGCTGCTAACGTCTTGGTCCAGACACCACAGCATGCTCTGACCCAGGGATTTGACCATCACAATTTCTCCTTTATCAAAGATCCCTATACTCTTGCCCATTTTGCTGTTTCTAACACATCAACTTCAAGGGTTAAATGTTCCCTTGCTGCCCAATATATCCCACCCACTGACAGGTCCCACTGTAATGAAATTAGAGCTGCAACTAACATAATTTTAATAATCAATTAATCTGTAGATTATTTTAATAACTAATTGATTCATCGGATTAACACAAAAGACTCAATTCTCAAAGATCGGTATTTAACCCAAAGCAGACAAGTTCCTAATGATTACATCCCCACAATGGCTTCAGGTATAGTTATTGAGCACTAGCCCGCTACCTAGACTTGTTATGGCTAGAGATTAACAAGCTGTAGTCTGTAGTCTTCAACCAGCTCCGGTTATAGGCTATCAAACGAGAGTTGTATGGTTCCAGTCAATGATAGGTAACGATAGTCTGGTGGACTGATAAATGGAGATGGATGAAAATGGAATTATTACGACGACAGTGTCTAACTAGCTAGCGGGCTAAAGTAATCATGACACATATAGCTATCTTAAGCTAGGTGTACATTATGTTCCCGGTGGCCACAGCAGCCCCGTTTCCCCAAAACGCAGTGCACCATGGGATTTTGGCCATTTTTTTCTCCATATTTGTTTTGTTACATAAACGGCGCACTACGTTTCGGGCAAACAGGGCCACTGTGGCCACCGGAAAGACACTCCAAAAGCCTCAACCATGCTGCTTTGTGTTTTCCTCTGTGACACTACACAGCGTGCGGGCATGCCTCAATACTAACATGCTCAATACCCAACGAATCAACTGCTGAATTCATTGCCAATTCTTTTAAGAATCGATTTGGATCAATTGAATCGATTCGCTGTTGCAGCACTAAATGAGATAATCAGAATTAAAACCACTCTGCCTGTCAGTGGTCATGATGTTATGGCTGATTTCAGTTTAGTATCACTGTCATTTTGTGTGTCCTTCTTCATACAAATAATGTGACTAGAGGTTGTTATTGTTGTCCCATGTCTTTCTCATGCAAATGACTGGTTGCATTTATTCAGCAGCAAGCTCAGAAAAATCTACCATTTTTCACACAAACCAAATTAAACTTGTTCTTTATGTATTTTATACCAATTATAAATTTAGTTGTTTTAATTTTCAATATTTACTAATAACTTTTCCACGGATTTACTTTAAAAAAATACATGGATTTGAGTTTTCACCAGGTTGTTCAGGACATTTTTGATGTTTTCAGACCGTGTTATCTCTTTCATTTTCAACTCCCAAATATGCAGCCTTGGCCGCACAATTTACACCTTTCTTACTTCACGGCTGTACACATCACAAACTGCCTCCTAACACCAGTTTCTTCCTCAGGAAACCACAACAAAGACTGTAGTTCTTGAGGCGTATCAAAAGATTTGGCATGGGAACCGCGCCTTGGCTTAACTTTTATCACCGCACTAGAGAGAATATTCTGACAGACTGCATCACATTATATGGTTTGGCAGTTTTGACAGTACAGGACTCAAAACAGCAGCAAAACACTGTACAGCCAGCATCAAAAATTACTGGCACCAGACATGCTACAGCTCTATGATATCTTCATTACCCGCTGCATAAGGAAAGCCCAAAGCATCATCAAGGACACCAGTCATCCAGCCCACACACTATTCTCGCTCCTACCATCTGGAAAACACTACTAGAGCATTAAATCAAATGCCGCCCATTTCAGAGACGGTTTCTTCCCACAGGTAGTCAGAATAATGAATAGTACCCACACAGACATGCACACGCAGACACTGAAAATTAGCATAAATGCTGTTTGCTGTGTATTTCTATTGTGTCTTAATTACATTAACACTTCACTCAGATGTCATCTCTATTCCATGACCTGAAGCAATTAAGATTCAGCTCCATCTACACTGATGGAACAAGGTGACTATATCGTAGTTCATGTCTTGTAAGTGTAAGGGCGTTGTTTCTCCATGTGAATAACCTTTCAGCATGCATTTCCAACACAGACAAAGCAGGTTTAGTCCAAGTGACAAGCAACAGCATTTCATTATGGTCAATTAAACTGCAGAGTGTAGACTATACTATAAATTGTGTATAGTGCATTTCCTCAGGAGGTGCAGGGTGTCAGGTGGCAAAATGAATCACACCTACAGCGGTCCAAGAGATGATTCAAGCTTTGTGTGGATTTTTAAGCTCATTAGTATTCTCTTTGAACATGTTCTACTATCTGTAAATAGAGGGTAGAGGAGAGATCTTACAATGATCATATTTGCCAGTCAGAGGAGAAAGCATCAGGATGTGAATCTGCTCCCAAGACACATGCTGTCATTCTCCATTTCCCTCACTGCAGCAGCTACACTGACAGGGTGTTTATCTGGACCTAGTGCAGCAGCAAGGTGGTAGATCAGTGAGAGAGGGGCCAAAACAGAAATTAGACTATAATGTGGATTTCGGAATAAATTTATTGCTTAATTTAACCCTGTATGTAGCCAGTGAACATCCACATAAAAGGCTGTGACTATTCTGTATGTAGGCAAGTATGAAAGTATTCACATGTAAGTGAATGGAAGCAGCAGTTCAATGTGTATTTATGTTACAGAGGTGGGTTTCCTTAGCAGTGCTGCCAAATTTATATGCAACGACTGATGTCCAACTTCAATTACAAAAAGAGGATTATGCAGGTGGATTTTTATCTTGGATAAGCAGGAACAATAATTTAAGATAAAATTGCTATCTGCAGGTATGCAGCTCAGCTGGATTTGTCTTGTGTGAATGTTTCTATTTATTGCACGTTTCATATGTGCATAAGCAATGAGCACGACTTAAAAAATAAACAATTTCTCTGCAGGTTTTGGGTTTTTTTTTTTTTCTGTCACAGCTCATTTGCCCAGTCCCGACACATCTGACTTTAGAGATTCGTTGCTGGATACGAACCTGAATTCATCTGATGAAATTAATTTGTAAACCACACAAATAGTAGCGGGGTAGTGTAGTATTAAATGTATTATTAATCTAGCGAACAGGGCAACGCTTATGAGCAAGATTGTCTTTTTCCTTAACTGGACTTGTGTCGTAATCAAATATATACACACTTATCAACACAACAAATTCAATGTGAATATATTCTAAGTGTTAATCCTTTGGACTAAGAGCAGAGGGATATGAATAATTCAGAAGCAAAACTGCTGGTCAACCACCACATCAATGACTGGTAAATAATTCAGCCGGCAGACTGGGTGAGGAGCTGCTTGCCCCTGATTTTGATTGAGAGACACGGGGACAGGGCCTACTTATAGATTCTTGATGGGTTTTACCACATCAAGAGGAGAGGACAGGCAAGGAGGAGTGGAGCCAACAAATAATTCATAGAAAAGAGCTGCTGATGAGCAAGATGATGAAATCCAGAGTTTGTATGCTCAGATTGCATGATGAATTTGTCAATAGCTGCATTGCTGTTTTGTGTTTTCCTGCAGTCTAGGCTGTGGAATAGTAATGATACATTTCCATTTGGTTCTTGGAAAACTGGAAGCAGTTTCTGCACTTTAGTTAGTCAAGGTCAGGGGCAAATAAATGAAAATGAAAAGTGCATTCCTGATATGTAGATGAAAAAGATGAAAAAACAACATTTGCATGGACACATCATTCTTATCCTCATAAAAATGCCCAACAGTGGCGTTTTCAAAGGTAATAGAATTTCACCTTTTACCTCCATCTATATTTCAATGTTACTCTCCACTTTTTTTACACTCAGACACACAACAAGCCATTCATCCACACGTGCATCTTGCAGAAAGTTTCATTCTGTTACATGGAGCCTTGTTGTGGGGATTTATATGATACGTTTTAAAAATAACCTCTGTGACGTAAATTCAGATGTGCACACAGCTCCTTGTGTATAATGACTTAAATGTGCACACTGAAATCTGTAATTAATGTCTTTGCTGGTCATAAAGTGACTCCCTCCACAATGTACGCACGCATCCACAAATTCAATTAATTTAAATTTTAGAGAACCACCATTTAACACTGACAGCATATTAAATCATCCAGTTTCTGACCCACATATCCAACTGGAGCTCCAGTTTTCATCCTAAACAGCCATTGTCACTGAATGGCATGATTACCACTTCCTGGGACACCCTTTGGTGCACCGTAGTAAAAACATGCTTGAGTGGCTCATAACGTGTGTGTTCAACGCCTTTAAGGCAGCAGAGGAATAAAATATGAGGGCTGAAAATGGAAGTTAGATGACAATTCAGGTCAGACACACACAGGCTGGCACTTCTGCTGCACTTCACCAGCTAATGAGATGCCAATCAGAACTATTTGCAAATCAGTCCCATTTGCAAATCAAGTCCCAATGAGATGATAATGCAAACTAGACTCAAGAACTGTGAACACACAAGCTGTTTAATGAATCATACCAGATGTATCACATAAAGGTCTGCAATTCCTAGACACAAGCGTACTTGGAGGATTTTCCACTCCCCACTGAAAAGACAAATGTATTCTATACTTTTGACTAACCAGGGGAAAACAAGCATATCTGTTCTGAGCAGGATGCTTCACACACTAAAGTTCACCACTGACGCTAAATATCTAATCATCTATCACAAATCATATACAATAATACTATTAAGACCCATTGGAATCAAGCATGCAAGTAAGCTATGAAAAAGTCTACATGTGAGCACATTATTTAAGCAGTAAGGCTTATTAGCTTCAATCTGACCCAGAGATTGAGCGTAATTTGGCTTGTGTGTGCTCAAGATGTTGCTACAATTCTTTTTGGCGATTTGCATCTCAAGTTCCCACAAAACCCAACAAAGCATTAACAAAATGAAGCAACAGCTCATTGAGCAGAGGGTTGTCATGGTTCGCGATTGTACAAAACAGACAAAGTTCACTATGTTTTATCCTTACTCTGACTAACTGTGCTACAGGCGGTACTGGCACTGAGCATGTGTATTTGGCAAGCACCATTCGCAGAAGGTCAGATGGTGGATTTCAACACCAATGGATTTCAACAACAAAATCAAACTTTTGAGAGCTTTCCGTTAACTGTTACTTTTATATCGCTATTACTGTTACTTGTTTTCCTCTCACAGACTTTGATGGGAGCAGAGAAGGAAAATATTTGACGGAATTAAATTTTTTGGCACTGAGAGGCTCATATTAAAACCACAAGAGTAGTTTGATGACAATATGAAATAGCTCGGCATCATGGGAGTTGTTGTTTTTACTGCCATCGCTGATGAAAATCGATCTGACACTATTCAGGTAGAAAGCTGCTAAAGATTTTTATTATATTTCTATTTGCTGATTGTCATTCATACTCATGAAATGGCTGCAAGCAAACCTCATGTTTAATGTTAATATATTACATCAATTCATCTAATGGTAAAAGCTATTAACTGCTTGGTGGCTTGCTTAAGACATTGATCACATCAGAGTAAGCTAGCTCGAAAGCATAATAAATTCTATATATGGCATGTAAATATATACGTTGTGACAAAATTATTCTGCTTTATTAGTTAAAACTGCTGTTTCCACAAAACACCTGGAGAGTATCGACATTAATGTGCAGCTAATTAGTGCTCCCTGTGGTTTGAGTACATTTAGTGTGTGTATGTTCATGTGGATGGATTGTTAACTCATAGAACTTAAGTTCTGTATAAAAGTAAACACGATGAGACCATGACTGATGCTCTACTGTCTAATGAACTCAGTTTCTATTTGTATATGTGTTTGTATATGACACTGGTATGTCACACTGACATGCAGGTGTTCCTGAGTAGATTTTGTAAATTCATTCAAAATCATTTACATGTCAACAGATTCATGAATTAATTTGATTGTGGCAGACTGGTAGAAGCCATTTCTAGACATTATGTGGAGGACGTTACTCACAGAAGGTTTAATACTTATGATAGAACAAATAGAGGATAATTATTTCCTTCCCACCAGACGTCGATATGTGTTTGTGTATTAATAAACTATAACTCAGCTTTGGAGAAATGTTCCTACAAGAAACTGCACTCAGACGTTTTTGACAGAAATCATCCATCTGTTCTGTTGTTTATGCGCCGTCTCAGGTTTCTCCTCCTTTCTTTTTTTCAAAAATTCGAGACAAAGTGCAGGTGCTGAAAACTGAG
The DNA here is from genome assembly GCA_037367365.1 of Apogon talboti. Lineage (NCBI taxonomy): Eukaryota > Metazoa > Chordata > Actinopteri > Kurtiformes > Apogonidae > Apogon > Apogon talboti. Next base: position 28,944,992 of record JAPQRQ010000018.1, on the reverse strand, counting down.
AAACTGAGGCAAAAAAATACATCTTAGTCACATTGTTACTACTGCACTGACTAACTATGATTCAGAAAATGTTCAATTTCACATTTGTTTCATTTGCTAGCTCTACCACAAAGTCTCTTTTGTCACCCAATAGAGATTTACATGTCAGACTGATGAGGAACCTGATAATGACATATCAAACATCACATTGAAGTTAAATCTATTTGCAGCAGCACAAAGAAGTTCACACAGTGTCTCCCTTTAAAATAGTAAAACAAAGCAAAAGAAGGAAGAAGACAGCTTTAGCTTGAGGCGTAACTTAACTTTTGTTAACGTAAACAGAAAAGCTGACAGATAAAGAAACAAAGAAAAAGACAAAACAACAAACCCAATTAGGACAAGTTTTTACAACATTAATGTGAGTTTTAATAAAAGTTTTTACTGTGTTTCTTAATGATGTCATTTGACATTAGATGACCTCCTGGCCTATTTTTCTATTCATTATTGACACAAACAAAGCTTTAACAGTTAAAACCACATTAGTCTTCTGTATATTCATGAAAATGCCTGTTGATGACATCTGTAATTGCATGTCCAGTATTATTAATGTTACAGAATTCATCTGTGTCAAGTCAAAGGTGCAAAAAAAAGTAAACATTAACCAAGACAAACTACACAAGGACGAAAAGAACAGGTTACAAGCTAATGATGCTGATGAAAAGAGTAATATTATTAGACAGAGAAGTTGATGAGCCCAACAGCTGGACTAACAGAAGTGTAAGTTTTACTCACTGAAGAAGTCGATTGCAGCAATTATAATTTTATTACATAATCTGAGCTCAATTAGCGATCAAGGGTTGTTTCACAGTGAAAGTGTTAATGTCAGATAAGGCATGTCACACCAGAAGAATTTCTTCCTTTTTCCTTAAACAAAAATCTCACTAAACCACAAGGACAAAAGAAGCACATTTAAGATATGAGCAGCAAAAAACACAACATACACAGTGAATGTCAATGAGGCAGATCAGGGGCTTTGAAATGGTTATGATATAGATTTATGTGCTCTGACACCCCACAGATGGTGTGAATTAGTCAGGTGGGGGTGCCAGCGCGAGGTCAAGAGAAATGACCTGGCCTTCAGCCTGCCATTTGGGAAACCAAAGCTACAGACATGTGAAGCTGCTGCAGTGCAACAACCCACAGGATGCTCTAGCAGTTGTTATTGAAGCTACAGAAGAGAAAGTGCTCCCATAAACTACCCTAATCTTATCATCCTAAGAGATAAACAGCACTGAAAGGAGCCACAGCAGCACAAACCTGCGTAAAAGCAGACTGGCTGATAGAAAAGCTACATTGATTTTGACAAAGAGCAGAAAAGGAACTTTGTAAATAAGAAGACGCACAAAGCAGATCAAATGGGTTCCTAAATATGTAATGATTGATTTCCTGTTTTTCTGAATGCCTGGGGCTGGTTTAGCTTTTGAGACCGGTTTTCTATTAGCTGGTACTTACCGGTACTATAAAGAATTATATAAATTAATTATCTCTTTATAAAAAATATTTAAAAGAAAAGACTTTAAGCCTTCAGCTTTGTTAGAAGCAGTCTATGCACCACTGTAGGACAACGCAAGAATGGATATTTCACAAAAAGATAGTTTATGTTCCAATAAACTTGTAACAAAGAAGCTGAAAGGAGCTTTGCAGGAATTTACCGAATAACAAGTCTGCACTATGAAGGGCAGATATAGAGAATTAAACGGAAAAAAGACCTGAAGGTAAAATGGATAGAAGGAAAAAAGACATATACACACACACATAAACACACTGTAAAAACTGAGAGAAAAAGAAACTCACCTGATTGATGTGTTTCAGTTTGTCAATAATCTGGTTTATCACAGGGTCTGCTTCCTTTACTTTGACTTCAGGGTTGGTACTCTGAGCCTTGATCCCATTGCCCACCACTCGGAGGGTATAACTGTAAACAAAGTACATAAGACAAAAAGGTCTGTAAGGCAGCCAGCTCTACTTTAAGTATTCTCATCTATCTTCAGGCCATGTTAAGACATAACATGAGGAACACATTGGCAGTGTGTCGGAAAAGCAAACTCAACACTCTAACGCTGAATAGTCAGTTTTTTCTTCTGCTGAGACAGAAATGGGAAAGAAATTATCAATATTCTAAATGCACATAAAGGTGATGGCATAATTCATTTGCAGGCATACAGACCCTGGGGTTAAATCTGCATTTGCGGTTGCATGATTTACCTGCATCGGCACATGTGTGCATCAACGCGTATCCCAGCTGAGCAGGTAAAGCAGCAAATTATATGTATGCTTTCCTAGAAAAACTATATATCAGGCCCATTATGACTTCCCTTGGAAATGAAACTATCAAAGCACCCTTCGAGTCTGCGACTAATCATTTATGATACGCACCTTAAGGTTTCAATATGCAGCATTAATCCTTGTTTTAAAGCAGTTCATTGTTGTTATAGCTTGGTAATCGGCATCAGAGCACTTGAAGGCCTCCATGCTCTTTAGTTTTCATAGTCTGTCAGCTGGAATGACTATGACCATGACCGCCCACGAATGAGCGCAATTCACTCACATTTCAATACTTTCTTTATGTAAATGATTTAATCAAGCTACCAGATCAAGGTAAAGTCACGGCAGCCTGGACCCGTGAAGATTCAGTGTGAAAATTAAAAATAGCATAGAATAAAAACAGTCAGTCTCCTGTTTATCATTTTGAAGCAGATGACACAGATTTGGCGTGCTCTTTAAGCAACACAAGGTCACGAAGAAAATGTATGAATAATTAAAATGTATGAGGTATGGCTGCTTAATTTATTTAAAAGAAAAGGTGGATGGTAGAATGTCCTCAAGATGTAATTTGATGTTAATTTCCTGGTGACAGCTACTAAATATGATTTTTTTGTATATAAAAATATACAGCCACCATTCAACATCCTTTAACTTTTATCCACAGTTAAGCAGTTAACTTCATTTCTTTGCTCATGCGGCACTTTCTTCTTTTTTTTTTTTTCTGGCCTTCGTCCCTTCAGTGTCTGCTGTGGCTGCTGTATTTCTTCTGGCAGCTCCGTCAAATTAAATATTAAAGCGAACATTTAGAATCTGTCTGCAATAGCACTGCTTTGTATATCAGCATCTGTTCTAAGAATTACTTTTTTTTTCATAAAAATCTGAGAATTTTGTCCTGCTATTTGAGCTCGAGGTTGATTTTCAGATAGACTGAACAAAGCTAATCAGATTTGTGTAATGATGGTATAGAGCGTTACATGATGTCATATCTGGAAAGCCTCTGAAAACTAATGTGGCCTCTCATTCATAATTTTTTCTTCCATCTGTCCTGTTAAAAAATTGAAACATGTTCTTGGGTTTTACTGTCCATAACTAAGGCACCCGCCACAGTATGTGAATCAAACTGAAGTTACAATGATTTTAAAAAGCGTATGATTATTGTAAAAGTCATTAATTTTATTTTTGCTGTCTGGAAAAATAAACATCTATTTCTGGATTAAAAATATAGTAAAAAATGTCAACCCCCACAAGCACAGCTCAAGCCTGTGAAAGTAGTGACATTTCGGCATTGGGAGTACATATGGGAGTTGGCATTTGTTAAAGGCAAACAAAAACAGAAAAGTTGAATTAAAAAGCATAAAAAATTTAATTTTGTGAGATGTTTGTCACCTGCTGGATATAAATTAAACAGTTTTCAGTGGTGCCTTCTTACTGCTGGAACATAACTTGAAAATTCTGTTTTTACTTCATATTCTATGTGAAGGGATTTTACAGTGAATGTGGTGGACCAACCACAATACCTTTACGAGTATATTCATCCTTACTTTCTATTTTGGGGATGCAGGGAACTGAAACAAAATCCTGCAGCTACCTATAATCTCACTAAAATACAATATTAATTATTAAAATCTCATTCTACCTAGCACATATACTTAAGGCTGAAGTTTTTCAATACTGATACTGATAAACTGGCTGCAATACCCGTTCCTAGACTGCATTTTTTAGTTCATTCAGTCCAATTCATCCCAAAGAAAATGACATTACACTTTTTCATTATAGCTCTCAGCCCTTCATTAGACGTAACTTTCAATGAGGGATTATAAATTAACGGGATTATATGTAGTACTAATTTTTTCACTTGCAACAGTAGGGGGATGTCATGTACTACCAACACCATCAATGAATCAACACTATATCCACAGACTGTATCACTCTCTGAATAAAGTTCATTGTTTACACACATCTGTATTATGGTATCATCAAGTTTTTCTTCAAATGAAAACTCATAGACAATTATTTTGACAGTTGCACAAAATAACACTGTGTCTTATAATCTCAATGTGCTGCATCAGCTGATAGTTTACATTATAGCTCTGTTAGCTTAGCGTTGGCCTTAATAAATAATAATAATAAGGGATTAGTGGCATTAGTTTTCTTCACCATAGACCAGTAGAGTGACTCACTACTCCCTCTAGTGGTCACATAGATCCCCTGGCTGATCAGTGTAAATAAATTCAGTGCATAGCTCCTTAATCCAATACAGTGACATCTTTTGCACAACTTCAGAGCTTTTTATTCTAAACATTCTAATGATAAATCTAAGTATATTTTTTAATATTCAAAAGCAGAAATTAACTGTAGATCATTTTTCTGTCTGATCCTCTTTGACTCAAATAATTTGGCATTATGTGTGCATGGAAATGTACTGATGAATAAAATACACTGAAGATCTTGTTTGTTGTATACGGTAAGATACCTGCACCTAAAGGCTCATGTGTTGAGATGAAGCTCCAGCTGATTCTTATATACCATATACCTGCTGAAACTGAGAATATACTGTATGTGGTGTGTATTAAGGTTGTGCAACTATACATTTTTGAAGGACCATTTACTAGAAAACAAAGACAAAAAAAATCAATAAAACAGTCAGATAACATCCACTTGCACTTGTAGGCTTTCATTTTTTTCATAGTCTAGTTACATTTATCGAGAGATGCCATCCTCTGGAAAGGAAAAATGCACAAAATCCACCTGTTCATGACCTTTACTGCAGTCTTTTCCCTCCTTTCTGTACAGCATGATTAATAGCATATTCAAGAGATTATATCAGAGCCATCTGTGCCATTTCTACCCAGTGAAAATATGTAAGACCACACATCCACGTGAAAAACAGTGCATTATATTGCCTGAGAAACATGCATGTATTTAGATGTATTTCAGTATGGAAGTAAATGGGAAATATCATCTGCATTCATGTACATACACATATATAGAAAGTTCTTTCGGCATTCATAAGAAATGTAAGAAATGTATTTCATTATACCACTGGGATCCATAACTTGAAACACATACAAGCTCTTGTAACATCCTGCAGGCTGGCAATGCAACACAAAGACTCTCTAGGGGTTGCAATAGCAGAAAAAAAAGGTACGCTTCTTAAAAGGTGTCAGATATAAAAAACATTGATCATAGTCATCATATATTCTTCAGGGTGCATATAAAGCGTAGAGCAGCACCAAGCGCAACTTACAAGAGGGTATCAAACAGCTGAGTGATTGCCTGTGTCTCTGAGGACCAGCAGCAGGATCCTATAATCCATATCCTTCTCCCACAAGGGATGCTTGGTTTGCATCTCATCTCTGCTCACAGGGCTTTTCAGCCAAAGATTGAAAATTTCAATCATTTTATTCTTGGCTCTTAACCCCATCTCATTCAACTGTACGTATGTGTCTGTAGGAGCAAAACCTTCGCTGGAACAAAAAAATTTGAGGCTTTGCGTGTCAATGTAATTTATTCTGCTCCTAGCACAGAGACACATATCCTCAATCCAGAGTACTGTAACATATTGTGTTTTTCGCATAAAACAGTGATGCAAGTTATTGTGCAACATTTAAGCTTTCATTTCATTGATAACGGCTGTGACAAGAAACAGATGAGAATTATGCTGAACTTGACCGCTGTATATTAAAGGAACATTTTGTTGCTGCTGCAGTTTTATGGAAACTTTAGTAAAGATTAAAAGTTTAGAAGTTTTCAAGTTAAATTAAAAGCAACACTTGCTAACAATGTCACACCTGTGCCTATTGCAACTTCTGGAAGTAGTTCCCAGATGGCAGTTAAAAACGTCAAACACCATTTCATTCACAGTTCACCGAGTTCTCACATTTTTAAACCACTAATGTGTATTGTGTCGATGTAAAAACCATGATTTATATCTAAGTCTATATGATAAGGATTAGTAGTCATATGATCTGTCATTACACTGTCTTTTCCTGTGTATAGTAATAAGCATAAAAAATTAGTTAGTGTTACTTTTTAAGTGAGGTTTTCCTGAGCTGTAGCTGCCTTTCTGTCTGTGTAACACTGTATAAAGGGGAAAATAACAACATTAATGAAAAAGGAGGGCTCTCACAACAATTAAATTTTAGGTGGTAATTAACTGTCATAGAAATAATTATGATAAATGATTTAACTGCCTTTTTTCTGTTAATTTGTAGAATTACAATATTGGACTAATAATAGTTACATTGCACACATACAGCCCACCTTTTGTAGAAGTAGTATCTATTGGCATTACATAAATGGCATAGAAATTATAACTCATAATAAGAAAGATCTTGTTATGGCAAAAGAAAAAACATGATATTAACAGTATTTTGAGATGTATTTCATTGTAGACAGAATGAAAGAAATGACTGACAATGGCATTTAACAATACAAATCATGGGCATGACAAGATGATGACATTAAAGTGTAACTTTAACTACAACAACTGCATGACTCTGAAAATTACTGCCAAGTCAGAAAGAGGCTGAGATGGAGGTGATTTATGTCCTGGTGTGGATGTGTGACAGCAGTAGTTCAGGGTCAATCATATGACAGAGAATCACCACACACTAATGCAGAACCATATTAGTCTCTGAAAGGGTAACTGAGTTTTTGTACTTGTTTTACCCACTGTGAAAGACCTGCCTGAAAATCAATATCCATTTACATGCTACTATATTTAGAATACTTTTGTCACTGTCATACAGGCCTTTCCTATGGCGAAGTCAAGCCCTGATGAGCTCTTAAACCTACCAGAGTCCAAACCAAAAAAAAGTCATTCTGCTGCCTGTGGTGGTGTTATTGTTGTTGTTGTGTCACTGCTGTGTTTTTAATACATTTCATTGGAATCAAACACCAAACATGTTAACTGACCAAAGCAGCTGGTGTGAATCCAGTGGTTTGTGTCAAAGTGGCTTCAAGGTTTGACAGAATCAGACTGAAGGACAGATGGACTGAGCACCTCTGATTAGAAGTGTTAAGTTGATTGTTTTATACAAATTTCTTGTTTTAGATTTCTACTAAAACAATACGACTCTAGATCAGCATTGAGATGGGAAGGCTCAAGAAGATTTTAACACAGGAAGTTGAGATGTTTTCGTTGAATGTTGTAATGACCCCTCAGCCCCTTTTGACAGTGAGGGCTATCCTTCACCTTTACCCCTGTTGCCCCCAGCTCCCCGACCAGTATCTCTATCCCCTCACCTAATCTGTACCAGTTTCCCCTGACCATGCACTGACGCCGAAAGACCTGAAACAAGTAGGTCAACATTAACATCCAAATTTGAAGTGTCAACCCCGATTTGAAAATAAAGGCCGAGGTTGACGCCCCAAAAAAGTCGTCCAACAGCTCCCCACGTCCCACCTAAATACCAAAGATGACGCAGATCAGGCGATTTGGTGAAAAGTAATGGCATTGACACTCAAAGACAGACAGACAGACAACAGACAGATGCCGCAGGGTAGAGCAATACCCGTATGGCCGATAGCCGAGGGGTAAAAAATCAAATGTTATATATTGAGTTTTATGTGTATTATCATCAGCATTGATGTGTTTCATTAAAACTGAATTATATGATTCAAAAAGATCAGAAATATACTGTAGTTTAACATCACTTGACTTTAAATAGTTTCACTTCAAATAATGAAAAACGCAAGATGTAACATTTCTGTTAATCTACCTGTTTTTATACAACAATTTAGAAATAAGAGCTATGTTAACATAATCACAATTTATACCAAAACGATTTTCATTGTTTTTTCTTTGTTTTTTTGTTTTTTCCACAGAGTTAAAAAAAAAAAAAGGAAGAAGAAGAAGAAATTGTTTTCTGCTGAGCCTTAAAACACCTTCATCAAAATGTTATAGAGACAGGAGTTCACTGGCTCTGCAGATGAAGGGGGTAAACTATGCACACTGTTCATGGTTGGCTGAGTGAGAAACAAAGCAGGCATGTGGTTAGCAGTCTAAAAGGCTATACCTGCCTTCTAGTTGTCACAGAGGAAACAGAAGTCCTTCTGGCCTGTTGCAGAGTACAGACAGGATGTGGGAGAGTCCACTACTTCAAAGCAGCCTGTTCATATAAACTCAGAAGGACACACACACACACACACACACATGCACACACTTCAGGCAACATATGCGGTTGAATGTGTAAAATGAAGAAGACAGGTGTGCTTCAAATAAACACGTGTTGGGTACACGAACCCAGAGTTAATACAGTAATAAAACAAGCAATATGACAAGATATAATTTTCATAAAACCTACAGTAGATCTGAAATATTCATGAATTTATATGTGTACCAATTATGAATCAGATTAATTGACTGACAAAACCTATTCAGACAGGTTGAAATAGTCTGACAGGTTGTAATAAGGTGTTTTCATAAAGGATTATTCTAATCAGGATTACAAGGTTTGACAGTATATGTGGATCTAGAAGTGTGTACCTGTACTGAGAGCTGTGACAAAGAGGATAATACAACAGCACTCAACACTGCCTCTGGCAAAGATTTAGCTCCAAACATCACTACTGCCATATTTGTTCCAATTACTAAGAAGCCCTGAGCCCTGCAGTTCTATTGACTTGTGCAAGGGAGACACTATGGAATTAACCGGACAGAGCTGTTTGAGTAAGGTGGCAGCGGTAATTAATATGGACTGGTAGCTGGTCAGTGGGTAATGGGCATTTTGTGTTGGGGATCTGGACTCACTCTGCTGTACTGAGGCGCTGGGATTTGCTCCCTTGTAGACAGGGATTAATTACACTTTCATAAATCCACGATTTTACAGGACAGAGCAAAGGAACTGCACTGGCAGACTGTGCATTTGAGCTGGTGGAGCAAACTGTTTTCATTCAAAAGAGAAGTCAAGATGTGTAACACTTAAAACATAGTGGAAACATGCACTCTGTGTGTTTGTGTTGGATTCTGTACAGTATGTATACCTGTCCTACCTGCTTCTGGTCACAGACATTATAAAAGGGAATGGAATGTGCAATATGTGCAAAGTGCACTTTGTGGAGAGAATTTCTTTTAGATATTTGTTGCAAGTCACTGTGTGATTGTATTTTAATTGTTTTTATGCTGCTTATATCTTATATCTTTTATTCTTTTAATCTTTTATACTTGTACTCTGAGAGGCCGCTGCATAATAATTCCTATGTACCTGAATGTGTACAAATGGCAAATAAACTATCTTATCTTATCTTACCTTATGAGTCGGTTGTTTGCTAACGTTAAATAACTCCATTAGCACTTTAAGTGTTAACAGTATCTAGTGTTGCACACTGTTGCTACTATAGAAGATATGGACAAAAAGGTCCTGACTCCTTCAGTGTGTAGGCTGTTAGAATGGATCTAGGAAACCATTATGGTAATTACCTTAAAAGTAAAGTTATCTAATGTCAACAACTGATTCTCAATACAAAACAGATGCGTATGCAAACATATGAGCACATGCAACTGTTACAGCAGTGCTTCTGATACAAAACATTTTTACAAAAATGCATATATTTTGTAAATATATTTACTTTTGAAGCAAAATAGTTTATATATATATTAATATTTATATTTATTCTGTATAACATCACATCTGAATTTTCCATCAGTGCAAGTTTTTTCAATGATTTGATCGAAACAAAGACTCACAATAGACTCTGTTGACTGTAAAGTGTGCTTCACATATTCATTCTTTTTGGGTTTTTTTTAAACCAACTCACAAAGCAGAATGCAGTCATCCAGAGCTGAGTTTTAAGGAGGAGGTTCAGTGAACTCTGAGCCAAACCCTGAACTCGATAAACTGTGACACGTGAAAGTGTTCAGTTTTAGAAGAGCCCATCAGAGTGAGTAAAGTCAAGTCTGAGTGTGTTGACTCTGAGCTCAGCACATGCCAGGTTAAAGCAAACAGCCATCATCAATCGAATTGTGTTTGCAGATGATGTGTGCATTTGTCTTAAAGGGCAACAGTTTACTGAAAAAAATAGACCCATTGATATGAATATCAATATTATCTACTGCTGTTCATTAATTCATTATTCACCATTCATTTTCCTGGATCATGATTATTTAACTCTAATTTAACCCAACAGTAAAAAAAATGCAGGAGGCACCAAAAAGGCGCACAGGTTATATAGATTTATTATATACAGTAAGTGATGTTTCAGTAATCTGAAAATGGCATCTTACTAAGACTAATTAGGACAAAGCACAACTAATTTAAAGTGCAACACATACACATACTGTCAGCAGCTTTTGACACAGTCGACCACCAAATTTTACTCTACCTATTGTGTGGCAGCCTTAGAGGTTCGGCCCTAAAGTGGTTTCACTCCTACTTGTCTCAGAGGTCTTTCAGGGTTCAGGTAGGTCCCTATAACTCTGAAACGGCCCCTCTCGACTGTGGAGTGCCCCAAGGCTCCATTTTGGGTCCAATCCTTTTTATTTTATATATGCGGCCACTAGGGTCCATCCTGAGGAGTCACAACATCTCTTTCCACTGTTTTGCTGATGACCTCCAATGTACCTCCCCCTTAAGCCTGATCAAAGTTGCATGCAGAATTTTATCAACTGTCCGCATGCCATTAAAACATGGATGGGTGTACATTTTTTTAAGTTTAAACAATAAAAAAACAGAGATTGTTTTATTTGGCCATCCTTTTAATTTAGCTGCTGACACTGTGGGCTCTCTGGATGCTTTCACTCACAGTTGCGTAAAGAACCTTGGCGTCTTCTTTGACAGTAATTTTTAATTTGACAAATAGATCTCTTCTGATGTCAAGGCAAGTTTCTTTCAGCTGGGTCTCTTAGCTAAGGTGAAGCCTTAGCTTCTCGACTGGATTACTGTAATTCTTTATATTATGGGTTGGACCAGTCCTCCATCCACCAGCTGCAGATGGTCCAAACTGCAGCGGCCTGTCTTCTGTCTGGAACTAGAAGACAGGACCACATCACCCCCGTACTGGCTTCCTTCCACTGGCTTCCTGTCACTTACAGGATCCAGTTTAAAATGTTATTGTCTGAATGGTTTGGCACCCCCGTACCTTTCAGAGCTTTTAACTGTGCACACCCCAGTCAGAGAAACACATTCCTCCTATCACCTGTTTTTAGACATACCAAGAACCAGATTGAAGACTAAAGGTGACAGAGCCTTTTCTGTAGCAGGTCCAAGGCTCTGGAACGCTCTGCCCCAACATATCACATGTGCACAGTCAATTAAGCAACTTTAAATCCCTTTTAAAGACACACCTATCTGCACGCTTTTAATACAAGTGTGTGACTTGTATTTGTTTTATTTTCTGGTTGTGCTTTTAGATGTTTTATCTTACTACTGTGTATCCGTTTTTTTATCAGTTTTAGTTTGTCTTGTATTTATTGTTATTTTACTAGTTTTTAATATATCTTGCATTTGAATCTGCTGATTTGCACAGCACTTTGATGATAATTGATTCATCAGTCTACTCTGCTTCTATTCTTTTACTGAAGTTTTCATGCAGACAGTAACCTGCAAGTCGTGACAGGCTGTCAGCTGTCTTAATGTGCATAACATCACCTGGTTAACCCAGAAAAAATCTGAGAATGAAAATGCTTCATTCTGAGTGAATCAATTATGCATAATTTGTGAATATGAGGGAAGAGGTTGAGGTTTAAATTAATCACTGCAACATCAGAGCAGAAATGGTAGTATCATGGGAAACAAAGTAATGTAATATAATATAATATAATATAACACAGGCTATAACTGATGGAGGTTTCTATGGTTCAGCAATGCTGTTCTACTGTATCCTCTGTAGCTTCAACAAGAGGGTGGAGACACATTGGACCAGTCAAAACCTGCCAACAAGTCTGGTAGTTTAACTGAACTCAATCTGTGGAACTGAAAATCTAGACTTTTCCTCATTTTAGTTTGCACTAAAATTGCTTATTGAAACAGGCCCAGGTTTAATTGAGCTCAGAGCGAATCTATAATGTGCAGTGTATTGGATGAGAGCAAAAGATCACAGCATATCGGAATGTAAACAAGCTGATATAAAACTTAAAAGTGCTGTGATATCATTAGTGTGAGGCAGGAGCTACATGTCAACCAGAAAACTCAAAGGTGTAGTCGATAAAAATATATTATTAACAGCAACTGCAAAGTTGCAATATTGGCAAGCTATTTCATAATGATAAACTCCACTGAGTTTAGTGAGTAACAGTAGCAGGAAAGCACAAGTAATGTGTAATCAGGATAAATCTGGATGTAGATGTTTTTTCATTTGATTGAATCGGGTTCGGCGTTGAGATGCTTTTAAGGAACATTGTTGTTATACTTTTAGTACCTTTTAAAATAATGGTGGTGTTTTGTATGTATGTTCTTATTTTTAGTATTTTATGTATGGTTTTAGAACTGACTTTTATTGTGTTTTATGTATATTTTTAGTGTGGATGTATGGCTGTGATTTATATTTTGTGTAATGTCTGCTGCTGCTGCTGTCTTGGCCGGGACACTCTTGAGAAAGAGATTTTTAATATCAATGAGCTTTTTTCCTGGTTAAATAAAGGTTATATATGAATCAAAACAAGTATATATTCAGTTCTTCTGCTGAGGGTTGAGACCAGAAATTAGGTATGGAGCTGTTGTTATTGGGTCACTAATGATTAGAGAATATATAATAATGACATTATATGTGCATTTATTTTCCTAATTACAACAAAATAGAAGCGTTCCCTGGATTTGGATGCTCAGTGATGTTTCCTGGATGACTAAGTCAATGTCAAGGTCAAGGTCAAGGTCAAGTTTATTTATATAGCACATTTACAACATTGTAAAGTGCCCAAAATGATGTTCAAGGATATAGAACATACAAGATATGTATGAAGATAATTCCTTGGCTAGAAAGGCTTTTCTCCTGTTGTCTGTTGTCCGTGTGTCTCTCAGTTTCAAAGAGCCGGCCGTAACATACTGTGTGTCACTGTCCTACGTGAGGAAAGTATAGTAACATTAATAATCATTTTATGACACACACACACATGTTTTTCATGTCCACATGTTTGTAACATGAGTGTTTTCATTTTAATCTGTTCATGTGTAGTCCCGGCGGTACTGCTCCATATTCTCCGCCTGGGTACGTATCCGCCAGCTCCTGAAGACGGACAGAATTATGGACATAATGTACGCAGAGGACGGACATAACGCCCTGTCCGTATCCGTCCGCGTCTTTAACGTAGAGCATAAATGAGCACCCTG
>JAPQRQ010000018.1:28893305-28918009 GCA_037367365.1 Apogon talboti | reverse complement strand
AACTGCATTTGTAGCCACAGCTGCCCTGGGGCAGACTGATGGAAGCGTGGCTGCCAATTTGTGCCAAACAGCCCCTCCAACCACCACCACCACCAAACATTCATACACCAGTGTGAGTGGCACTGGAGGCAAGGTGGGTGAAGTGTCTTGCCCAAGACAGCTCATGACTCAGACAGAGTGGGATTTGAACCTCCAACCCTTCGGTTATTGGACGACCCGCTCTACCATCTGAGCCACGGCTGCCCCCCTTAAAGACCTAGAACTATTTTTATGGTGAATTCCACATTAATTTGTCTCTATACCTAACCTTTTTGTCACCAATGGCTGTTCAGGTCCTTGATGGTTAATGAATGAAAAATATTTGAGCGTGTATTCTCATTTTGTGAAAACAAAGATGTGGGCTGCAGTTAACATAACTACTGGGTGCCCTGTAGTTACCAGTCATTAAGTATGTTGTGTAGCAGACTGACTCAGTCATTAGGTGTGTACTGCACCAGTCACTGAGATCTACCGCTACATGATGTGATGAAAAACTTATATCACTATTACTGTAGACAATATTGCATTTGCAATTTCTGTCTTTTTACTGGTTTATAAAAGAATATGCACAGACTGCTGATTCTTTAAATCAAAAATAAAAATGTGTAGTGACTTTCCTATATATTTTACAGTACATCTGTGACACTGAATCCTGAATTGAGCTTTTTGAGGTTATATAATTACACAGACTAAGATGCAACTCAATTAATTGTGCAGCTCTTCTGGGATCAGTCTTCATGTGTGTTGCGTCCCGGTTTAAAGCCTCATTAACTCATTAAGTGTGTGCCTTGTTTAACACTAAACAGTTTACTACAAAAGCATAATCTCCTTCATAAATGTAGGATTTGTTGCATAGTTGGTGCATCAGTTTTAGCTGCATGGAACTGAAGAAAAAATCCACAATCAACTAAACCCTATTTGAGGTTAAGCTGAGAGAAAAAGCGCTAGAATACAGTAGGTTTGTTTAACATTGTGCTTTTATGTCATATCACAGATCTTCCTTGAGAGACAGTAAAACTATTTGGTCTAACTCAATTTTATAGTTGACTGATCACATTGCTTCTCTCCCTTCATCCTCTGATAGGCTTATCTGTGTTTATGTTTCCATGTGCTATCGGCCCACACCCGCATCAGTACGGCAAATCACAGGAGACTAATACAACTGCAAAACTGCACCCCTAACTGACTGGATGCCTCCACACACTACTGCCGTCTGCCTCAAACCTCCGCAATGATCCCAGCCATCTTTCAATCACTCTCTGTTGTATGGTAAATGAGTCATTATGTTTGCCCCTCAGGTAGGGCTTACCGGCTTCTGCAATTAAAGACATTTTCAACAAAACTCCAGCCTTTGGATGCTGTGCTCACAGCTGCAACAGACTTTACCAAAAGCTTTAAAACAACACATTTATTCATTTAAAGATGGATGAGAAGTGACATGTTGAACAGTAAACAAACAGTGGAGAAAAAACAGTTGATGCATGAGCTTTTGTAGCTAATTCTGTATTAGCATATTCAACATTCAACAAACAGCCCATGCTGTTTTGGATGATGTGTTCACAGCTCCAGTGCACCATTTTACAAAGTAAGATTAAAGTTACATGTTTATTCATTTAAAGAGCACAAATTGGGCTGATCCTTATTAGCAGAAACTACGATATGCTTCCTTGTTGGCTATAGATTTTAGAGGAGAAACTAATTCATCTTCCCACTGTCAGCTTTGTACAAATAAGCCTACCCTGCCCACTCTGAGGATCAGAATGAGTTAACCAAGCAGCCCTCCATTTACATTATGAGGTATTTATCATACATCTATTTATGAGTTGGAGAACATCTCCACATTAATAAATCTCACCTCATGCCCACTGCCTTTTTTCTTTCTTTCCCTACGGTTTGATGAAATGTTGAAATAAGAAACCTTGGGTCTTTTTGTGATTATCATGTTCCCTGTTACTGTGCTTTTACAACATGCCCTCAGCACTGGGCACAGCAATTAAGATTCAGTTGGTTCTCAAAGAGACTAATTTACCAATGCCACAAGGTTCTTTTACAACACTGTCGTGTCAGTGCAATTAAAATGTCAAAACAATGCCTCGACTGTTGTTTCACTTTGGAGGGCAGAATAATTTGCTCTGTAAATCCGGATTCTCGAACCTTGA
The DNA here is from genome assembly GCA_037367365.1 of Apogon talboti. Lineage (NCBI taxonomy): Eukaryota > Metazoa > Chordata > Actinopteri > Kurtiformes > Apogonidae > Apogon > Apogon talboti. Next base: position 28,915,811 of record JAPQRQ010000018.1, on the reverse strand, counting down.
CCCGAGTGTTAAATTAATTACAAAAGTATTTTATTTACTATACTAATTATTTAAGATGAATTTAACAGTCTAAAGTCTGTCAACAAAATGCAAGTCCCACAAGTTTTCCTGAGCATTGTAATTAATCATCGTTTTCATCATTTTGTGGTTTCAACTTGACTAATTAACACTTTTAAATTTCCCACAACTTTTGACATTTAAGTCAAGAAAATGTAGTCAAATGAAGACAGTTTGCATTTTTAAAAACTTAAAAAAAAAAAAACAAAGTTTACCACACACTAGTGCAGACTTGGTGATATTTCTTGATGCATCTTTAGACCTTGAAACAAAGCTCTCTCTAAGTCAGAGGTACTTCACACCTGCACACCTACACAATGGAACGCAGTAACGTTTCTAAAGAACAAACATAAAAATGTAAAATCAAAATGGATCTCAATACCCAAAGCATTCGAAACCCTTTCAACCTTGGATTTTTAAAAGAGCAAATAAAAAGGAAAAAATTCATGCATGCAGCAAGAAGTTACACGGTAAAGATGTATTTTTCTGAGACTTCAACTTATTTTATATCACACAAAAAGCGTTCCCCTGTGCAATACTGTAAAATGTCAGAGTGACAAATGGAGCGTACAACATATTTGGGTTTGCTCATTTTTGACTGAAGCAGGTTTTCAGGCTATGCAGCAAGTAGCGGCGCTAATCTTCACAACCTCTTCACACTTTTTCAGCTTGTGTCAACAGCACTGTGAGTCAGTTAGCCATTCATATGCTGCTACAGATGGTCCCATCCCTCTTCTTCAGCTGAGCCGCTGACATGATTCATGGGGCTCTGTGTCTTGATTTAGGGTCTCTTTCATATTTCTTCTAGCCTACAGCAGAGAAGCATTTCTCTAACACACCCCTGAGGCAATGACCCTGGTCTGCCTGGCCTGTCTGAATGCCCGAGGAAAAAAAAAAGAGCTCTGCTGGGCAAAACTGGACTCGACACACACACACACACATACACGCACACACGTGTACTGTATATATAGCATGTAGATATAAGCTGATGCGAGCGTACATTGGCAAAGGCAAACAAGTCAAACTGTTTGCCTTTTCTATCTTGCACACACAAAAGGAGCCTCAGTGTAAATAAAATTATGAGTCAGAATTAGACGAACAGAAACTGTGTAAATACGCGCTCATTTGTTGACAGAGGCAACAAACTCATTAACTAATAATAAAAACAGACCAGTCAACTGCACTTTCCACTTCCAAGATGTTGTTCGCTTTCTCAAAGTCAAAAGAAAATGCATGTTTCTAAATATGAAAACAGCAGTCACCTGTGATTGTTTCCGCATTCAATCTCAGTTTGTTGAATTTGTATAATAATAACCTAACATGTCTCCTTTCTATCTGGAGTCAAAATTTTCCTCCAATTTAGTCTCTATGGGCCACAGATTGCCCTGTCAGAAAGCACTATAACGAAAGACTGTGCGCACCACTTCCTTATCACTACCAGTAAATTACCTCAGGATCAGATACAGGCTGCCAACTCGCAGAAACTCCTCTCAGCAGACACGGAGACAGGAAAAGAGGAGATAGAAAAGAGAGAGAGAGAAAGGAAAAAAGTGTCAAGACATGACAAGAGGAGGAGAGTAGCCCCATGGAGACTGATAGTCTCCGCTGCTCTCAAAGGTCATCTGATGTTATCTAAAGATCATCTTCAGTCACCAACACTCGCCTTTTACACTCAACTCAACAGCTGGAGTCAAGCACCTGTCAATCAAAACTTTCATAACCTGTAGCCGCAACACAGTGCCTGTAGTTTTCACTTCCCTATCAGACAGACCGTCCTCACGGAAGTATTAACACAAGCACCAAATAAAATGAAATCAGGAAAGTGGGTGGAAAATGTCACCAGCAGGAAATTATAAAAGGTATCCTTTGTCATTTCTATTTCATGCACTGTTCAACAGGAGAACATACCAAGCATCCAATGTATAGAAAACATCAATGAGAGAATGACAATGTGATTGATTTATTTATTTATATTCTGCTGTTTACAGTGATTACCATAACTGTTCTCATACTTTAACATTAAGGTTAATACCTTTATAAGCTAAGAAGAATCTGTTTGCATAAATGTAACACATAATCATAATTATGTTTTCGTTAGCTTATAATTATATGAAAATCTCATTTTTATCTACAAAGGAAGCAGGTCTACCACCTTTTGTGTTCAAGTTTTTACAGGGGTTGACATCCAGTATTAAGGCACATTACTGTCACCTATCGACCAGAGTGGATGTAAAAAAAGCAATTTTCATGTCTTCAGTAGCATGGTAGGGGTATTTAATTGGTAGCAGTGTTTAAAATCAACACTAGAGGCCACCATTTTGAGCACATTGTAAAATCTTTAAAAGTGCGGTTGTTATATTTGACTTCAAGGTGAAAATGACAAAAACTGGCCTCACATGAAAAATCATTCTGAAAACAGAATAATCGATTGTGTGTAATGCAAACACCTTGATGATTGATTAACATGTAGGTACAAATATGTTTTAAATATACCTAATGCACTGAATTCAGACATTTCCTTTCTATGAACTTAACATCAAAATGACTCATTTTTCTTTGTCTTCCATTATAAATTACATCTACTGTTAATGCAACAACCTAATTCAACCATTTTTATACAAATGTGCAAAGCAAATTTCAGTCATGTCATATTTAATTTAGGAGTCTTTTACACTCTGTGTGGGCAAGGCCAGTCTAATTAAACCAAAGGGGACAATAACATCTATATGTATGGAGATAAAAAACAACCGTCATAGCATCAGTATGTGTTGAGCTGAGGACTGGTTAGGCTTTTGGTTGAAGATTGTCTACACTGAATTGTGATTTGTGATGTAATTGTCATTTTGTTTTCTTTTTATGCCATTAGTATAGCATAAGCCTAACAATAGTTTATTTCTATACCTACAGGACACCTAATCAAGAAGAAGTGGTACTTCAAACACACAGATATGACTGAAAACTGCACCTCTGTTTGCCTTTTAGTGATTGTACAAACAAACTGCACAAAGTAGACATAAATAACTTACATACATGAAGCCTATTATTGAAGTGTACAAAGAAATGACTGATTATGACAATAGAAGGCACTTAACAATAGGCGTTTAGTGCCTTGATGAAGGGGACACAATGAGAGGGCGTCATTAAAAGGGTGCCAGTCAAACTGCGGAAATGGAGGCACAAGTATGGTATTTCTGTTTCATTCAGCTGTTTCTTATACAGGTAAATGGAAACAATTAGCACTATTATGCTAAATAACTGCCTCAAATAATTGCATTTACATAAGAATTAGGACAGGGCTAAGAACAAAGAGTGTTTGATGCTCAATGATGCAGTTTTTTTTCTTCTTTTTTTACTATTATGAGTGACTGCTAGCATAACAGTGACTCATCCTGGTCACTCAGGTGATATAAACCAAGTGGCCTCAGAGAGTAGTTACTTTAGTCACTTGAGGTGTAAACGTATGATTAAACTCGAGGCGAATCATCTGGATGCAAGCAGCGGTAGCAGCGCACTTTTTCACAACCACCGAGGGACACTCGTACTGTGGTGCAAACGTGCCTCGACTCCACTCTGCAGCATTGTGGGGCGCTGCTCCAGCGTGGTGGAACCGAGCAGATGGCGAACGTATGCGGCGTTCATGCATGTCATCATCACCTTTATTAGCTGAAGGTGACATATGACATCATCTGGCCCGTGTGCATTATGGGGGCCAGAAAGAGTTGTTTGCTTCTTTTTTCTTCTTTTATTGCAGCACAGTTCAAGGTTGTTGATGGGAGGTATTGTGAGTAATCACAATTCCCCCCTCACACACACACCTTCCGTTAGCAACTCCTCCTCAAGCCTCCCCCGTTCCCACCACCTCCCAACATTAAGGTAAATAAGGGCTTCCAGCAGAGAGCCAATGAGCACGGGCCACTGAGCAGAGATGCATGTTTGTGTTGCCTTCCTCCCAGGACCCTGCTCGTTTATCTTGGCTGTCAGGTAAAGGGCAGACTCAGAGAAGGTGAAACTTTTTTTTTTTTTAATAAGGCCGGCTTGGTTTCCTTGGAAACTGCAGGACAACATTACGGGGACAATGATAAGAGAGCAAAGCCTGGACTCGGGGCATCCCACATTGTGCCACATTGTTGTTGGAGACATTTGTGTTTACGTCAGAGAAATGAAAGAGCTATTTAGATTAATTCTCAGGGAGCCTCCAGACTCAGACCTTTTACTGCGGGAGGTGAGATTAATGAGAGCATATTCACACCTAGCTTTCAGCTGAGGTCAGGAGCTAAAAGGTAGGTTTCCACTTATAAAGAGGTGCTGAGTCTTCTGTGGGTTCGAAGTCTCTGATAAAGGCAGAATTAACCTCAGATGACTGTCATGTTTTTTCGATAAAGGAACTGACACTGCACAAAGTAATATTTGAAGGATAAAGAAAGGATATGAGAAACTTCATTGGATGCAATAGTTTGCAAAGTAATAAATAATAAAAGACAGAAAACCTTCTCAACTTGTCAATATTCCAAATGCAAACTCTCTACGCATTCGGGAATTTCTCCAGGCGAAAAGTGCATAAAGAAGAAACAAATTGCACAGGTAATGAATACTTAATGACTACTACATTTTTCACTTTGTGGCAGTAAATGGGAAGCATGTTTAGTTAACAAATGAGTGGAAAATCAAAATGAACAGACGGTACCACACAAATTGTCAAAAGCCTGCAACCGTGAGATAAACCAAGACAATGATACAAAGATATGAGGCTTTGTTTCCAACCACACACCCGTGAGAGAGAAATTAAGTCTCCTCTGGAGCAGAACTCAACATGGATATGGTCCACATGTAGACAATATGAAGTAAGGCGTCCTCGATAAGGCAGCACACATGCCTAATTGAAACTAATGCGAACACACGCTTAGGGCTACTGCAGGAAAGTGAGGGATTCAAGATTAGGCATTGAACTTTCATTAAATATCCATATAAGCCAGTAGAAGAAAATACTGCACTAGCCATACACAAAAAAAATATATTGTGGGCATTAGTGTAGAAGTCCATTATTGAAATTGTTCTGTCGCCTATTGTTTTTCTACTGTTGTGTAGGAATGTCTCAGCTAAGAACTGTGTGAAGCAGCTTCTGCTATCGAAAGTGCATTGCTGCGTCTGTGCGCTTAAATCACTGTGTTGGACTTTTCTATCAGCGTCTCCAATTCTTTAATGTTCTTTTATGATGAAATAAACAGTTCCCTCTCACACTATGGCTTTTCACACCAAAGACATGCAACTCTTCTCCTGTTTTATGAGCATTCATTTCACATTTTTCCAACGCTTTGTTCCCAGTTTGTCAGCAGACTCTGATTTATATGTGAGGTAAAGAGGAAGAATGCTCCGCCGGGACTGAGCGCGTGCACTCGACAGCCTGATATCACACGAGGGTGAGGGTGTGCTCTGACAGCTCATCAGCGGACAATAAGGCCTTGGCTGTTAATGTCCTGCTACCTGGCACACTGCAGGGTCACAATCTGCTCCAGATGCTGGAGGCATGCTTCCAACTCAGAGCGGGGAGGAAGTCAGTGTTGGAGAAGCAAAAGGGAGTGGACTCACTGAAAAATGAATGGGGACCAGATAGACACACACACACATGTACAGCCAAGTCAGAATTTCCTGTCTCTTCTGCAGAGTGGTCTCGCTGGATGAGGCCAACAGTTACTGTAGCAACATCAGGGATAATATCTGAGCACAAATAAATGAAATTTCTCTTTTCCAGACAGCTAGATTGAAAATTTATCTGCTGAGAGCAATCATGCATAATTCGAGAATGGCTTGGCTAAAGTAGACACAGGGACATGCGTGCACACACATATGGGAGGGACTTATGAACTCAATTTAGTCAGCTAGACAGAGTTCTTGATTCTGTCACTTGGGATAATCATCAGGATGTGGTACTTTGACCGAGCCCTATGTCTAAACCCAGGCAGGATATAAGGTCATGTTGAAGTGCAACTCTAGCCATGCAGCACCCAGACCTCAAGTGCTCCAGTGGTTTTGTGGTTATCTGCAGTAGCCAGCTGTCGCAATACAGAGGAGCTCTTCAAGAACGTCCCCTCTCCCTCTCATCTTTCTCTCCTCGTTCTCAGTCAAAATCGTCCTAACCACCCAGCCATCTCTGTCTCCTCTCTTCTATTTCAGGGTGTGGAAATGTATACATGCTCCAAGTTAATTATTGTTTTAGTATTTCTGTGCAGATTAAATATGAAATACATTACATTTGTCTTTGGAGTCCTAGGACCAACCATTAAATTTCTCAGCTGGTTCCTGCACAGAAAAAGACAACACTACGCTGCTATATTTGTATTCAAGTTTATAAACTGCTGGTTGTCTGTGAGGAATTGGGATTCTTTGCCACCTTTAATTCCAGTTGTTTTTCAGGGTACGAAGGGAAACAAGTCTTACTTTCTTGCATGAGAGTGACTAAGAGGATAGCTATGCATAATATATTTGACAGCGCATGTTTAAAAGGTTATCCTTTTCTGTTCAAAATTAGGTCAGTTCATCACTGAAAACCAACACAGGAGGAGGCGGTGAGACTTGATGTTCTGCAGCGTGTCTGTTTATCATTTAAATTTTGTCTTCTGTCTGTCACTGTCAGAGAAAACGTGGATAAGAACCACCGCTCTGTGGCATACATGATCAAAACTGATGCAGAGAAGCAGCAGTTGGATATGTCTCTGCTTTGTGCAGAATGCAAAGTACTGAGCTCCACCTGCTGGCCAAAGAGGGTTATAGCAACACTACAGCTGCACAGGCATTTGGATTTATGACTGCAATGACCACAGTCATTTTACTGAATATGATGCTATAGCTTGACCAACAGATTTATTAAAGCAGGAGAGTGGTCACTGCTATAAATACTAGAAGAAAAAAAAAATTGTGGTATTATGTGTATGGAGGACTGTACATAAAGAAGTCTATAGTGTAGTGAAGATAAAGCATTTCTTTTTAGTATACATGTTATATTTTACTATTCATTGTGTGGATTTTCCTTATTGTGAGACTGTGTGGATTTTACATTGAATTTTAATACACCCTCAAATGAATGAGTCTCTTCCCAGAGCAGGCTGGGATTACCTAAGCTCTTGATGCTTCTTCAGTGGATTCCTATTAGCAGAGCTTAAAAGCTGTCATTTCAGTTAAGCCAAGGCAAATTACCTGAGCTTCACATCTGGTGGTGGGGGTGGAAAGAAAATCAGGTGAATAGAATAGAATAGAATAGAATAGAATAGAATAGAATAGAATAGAATAGAATAGAATAGAATAGAATAGAATAGGCCTATGTTTAAAGAATCAATAATTTCCTCTGATATGAGACCACACTTGCTGGAGAAATTCAGGCTACGACTCCGAGGCTCTTATTACCATGTGATTAACCTCTTCAGGATTATCCGGGCAGCAAAGACATGGGAAAGGTCAGAGGTCAAGCACTCAGACAGCCACTCCAGCATGATGGGAGGCCTATTAAAACAAAAGGCCACGCTCAAACCAACCGGTCTGTCTTCCAGCATCTTTTCGATACAAACTGCATCAACCATCGCTCCGTACTCACTGTGCCTTCCTGATAAACTCCAACAGCAAGCAAGGTCAGTTGTCTTATTATCGTAAAAATGAGAAAAACTGTTGTAGGCCTACTCAATTAGAAAAAAGGCACTTTGGAAATATAAACACAATGCCAAACACCTGGTGTGTGTTGGCAGCCGTGAGACAGACTGCAGGTGGGGATGAATTAAAGCACATCTACACCGAAGGAGGTAATCATGAATAAAACATCACACTCGTACTTGTTGAGGCTGTAGCTTTTTAGTACAGCGATAACTCCTAGTTGTTGTCTTCCATTGGCAGGGAAAGTGGGGAAAAAGGGGTTTTATTGTAAAATACATTCTGAAATAGATTTGCCATCTTACACAAGCTCGCATATACGTTTTATGATTGGGTGCCAAACTAAATTAGCAAGTAAATGAAAAGCGATGAGAATCTCCGTAATCTCTTCCCATGACTAATTTTATTTAGTTTTTGTCTGTCAGTTTCTCTAAGACAAAGGAAAAAAGACAAGGTAGCTGAATCCATGATGTTTCATTTGTTTTCCAAGTCGAGCCTGGCACCAAAAACTGCAATATGAGTGTGTGTGCACTTATAGAAAAGGGGCAGCTTAGGGCAACTAGCCATTACTACACTGTCTATGTGTGTATCCATGATGGATGGAGAAAGCATGTGGGAATGTGTTAACCTTTCTGCCCAGATGGGTACAGCGTCTTCAACCAGAGAAGATCACTGTCCTACCATAGCTTTATGGTTTATCTCTTGCTCTTCTGTGACATCAATCACAAGAATTTTTTAATCAGTTGTGCAGCGAGACCCTGAGGGCGTATAGTCACAATCCCAACATCTCTAAGGCACGTACACTGAAATGGGACGGCTGCTTTTCAGATATCATAATGAAAACAACTTTAGGAAAAAAGTCTACATCACATAAAACCTATAACCCTTACATTTTCTATGTAATGAAATAGAACAATATAACAGAAAAAAAGTAGATCCTGCCATGAAAGAACTTCAAAATATAACACACTATCTGGTTTAAATGATTATATATGTGATCAAAAACAGCTTGGGTATGGCTGGTTATCAAATCGATATGTGGGAAACAACAAGAATCAGAAGCTTAAGTACCAGACATCAACCATTTCTGACATTTGGTGGATCCGACAGATCGATTTGTCCTAAGACAGGCTCAAATTTAACGGCCAGCCATAACAAATAGAAAAATGGAGAACATTCTTCAGTTTCAGAACCGAAAAGAACAAAATGCCTGTTACACCTCTGCACATATCTATATTAAAATAAAGAATTTTTTATCACTGTGTATTTTTTTACTTGGTTTCCTTGGTAAATAATGCCGCACCAGCTTGCACAATCTTACACTTCATTTCAAAAGGCCCAATGAAGAATGTTTACAGGTAAGATTTGCCGTCAGACCGATGACAAAACTGTCAATAGGCGAAGCACTAAGCTGAAAACTCCGTGTCCAATCTTTATTTTTCCCCTTGTGTGAGTATGAGAAGGAAACAAACACAGAAAAAATGTGTTTGTCAAAACTCCCCTGAAGCGAGACCCTATCATCTGCATTCACACAGATGATGAGATGAAAGCTGCTTGTGTTCTTCTTTTGCAATGTTATCTGATTGTTCTTTATCTTTTTGTTTACCAGGGACCCAGATGAGGACATGCATTATTAAATCTACCTTAGGATCCTGTGTCATGTTTTAAGCTCGTCCTTTTTTTTTTTATTAAATAAGACAAACCTGTCAAACATCTCACAACTTCTTTAAGACCATAAAAAAAATCTGCAGTGACGCCTCCAAGAGTTGTTATAAAAGGCATCGGCACAAGCTTGAATATATGGTTTTACACACATACACACAAAGGAGCTGAACCAATCGTCAAAGGTCTCTGAGGCCTCGATAAGCTTCTGTAAATCAGCCACCATCCGGCAGTGAGTTTTATTCCCTTTTCTCTCGGTGGATGTTGGGTTATGACCCGTAGGCAGGAGGTTATTTATTGCTTTTGTCTCAGCTTGTGTTGCCTCCCGGCCACTCATCTATGGTTCTAGGCTAATAGAAAGCAACACAGGGCTGTAGATCTACGGGGAGTCTGCTAAGCTGCAGGGACTGAGCTCCACAGCCTCTTTAGAGCCCTTCCTCCCTCAGATTCCAAATGTTTTTCAATTCCTCAGCGTTTTTTCTCCTGCTTTTTTGGTAATGACCGACTGAAAATGAAAACCCAGCGAGTTGACCTGTGGTGAAGGAGCTCCCATCAATAAGTGTGATGAGGAGAGAAAGAAGGAAGGAAAACAGGAGGAAGACTTACAGAGCCCACAGACCGTAAACATTTCACAGAGGCAGCTGGAGAGGATGATAGACAGTCTGCAACCTGCTGGCCTGCCTCTTTCTCCAACACACAAGAAACGTCTCTATTCTCAGAGACGTCTTTGTAATGAAAACGTGATGTGTTGTGTTAGAAAATAGCAAAGATGAAAAGACTAAATCGTCAATGCCGATATGAAACTTAACCTTGGTAATCTGTCTCCATAGTGATGCCATTTTTGACAAGCAACACCCGACCACACGTCCTAAAGAAGCCCGTGCATCTCTCCAGTTGCTACGAACACTATGAAAGACCTTCCCCTTCTCTCTTACATCTTTCTTACTCTCACGAAGCAGCTGTGAAACAATCTCAACAAGGCTGTCATCCTTTACAACGGACCATCTAACCTGAAGTGGCAACTCCAACCTCACTGTAGTCTGAAATACGGGCCCACCTGCCATTTCAACAATGCTGACAGCGGCTGACAGTTAAGAGGAACAACCACAGACTGAGGATATATGAGGGGGTCCTTGAGTAATGACAGCATGGGCAAGATCGAGAGCTGTGATGTAATGGAGACAAGGCCGCTGACTGATACTATGAAAGAGGCCAGTTTGTCTGCCCCAGTTCACAGTCATTCATATCCAAGATGTATGTGCACTAACAGCTAAATCTACATCGATGTTGGCTGGGTCGTGAGGGCGCCGTCGAAAGTGAGGGGTGTTCAAGTGTTTGCAGCAGCCAAGGGTCAAATAATGTAAAAACACCCTGCACATGTGGCCATCTAACAGTAGGCAGGTTCATTTCACTGTTAAGAAAATGTCTAAAGCTGGGTTTTCACCATGATCACTCAAACACTAACATATAACGCATAAACACGAAAAAAGACGTATAAAAGACTTAAGATGGTTTGAGCTTTTCCTGAACTGGATCATATAAGTTTCAAACTGTTCCACATTTTGTCAAAGCCTTTGACACTTGTTTCTGCAGCTCTTTATACATTCATTGCTGTTTTCCATTTAATATGGCATTCCTGTCTGTTTCTCATATTAATTTAGTAAACCCTGCAGGCTCCTCACTGGTCCACACATGCACGTACATGATTATTGGCTGAATTCATTTGTGTATGATTCCATTACAGTTATTCACATTTACCTGTCAACACATTTTCCATGTCTCCCAAGTGTAATTTTTTGGCAATTTTTTTTTTATCTTTGTCATGTCTGGTTTTATATTTTATGAAATGAAAATGTGAATAAATCTAGCTCCATGAAAACACAAGTGAGACATATTTGTATGAAGCTGTTCTGAAAACCTTGTGAATATCAAGGGATTAGAACTAAAGACGTAAAGACACCAACTTCAGTCTTCAATGATAATGTTTTATACATGCAGAAATGATAGTATGCTTACTGAATTATATTTTACTTTATAACACAAATTAGCTTTTAAATAGGAAAATAGTCAAATGCACCTTTTCATCACATGTAGTATGAAAAGGCAATACATTGAATGACTTTAACTACAATCACAATAATCAACTGTGATCAAATAAAATACTATATAAAATCAAATATTACATAAATGTGATTTTTTTTTAGTTTTTTTGCTTCAACAACCACCTGATGATTGAAAATTCATTATATGTTTTTGTAATATTATAAAAAGTATCGTTATTTGCATGATTAATAACATTAAATATGTAAGGTAACAAAAAGTGAGTCAGTTTATGCTCTGTTTTTCACCAACCTGTTCAGGATGCTCAGTATGAAATCCTATAGTTTTTGATTTATAACTCATTTGTGTCTCTTTGCCAACATCCCTCCACCCATCTGGTTCTCATCCCTATGTTGAGCACAGGTAATACTAATATTTCAGTGTTTCTACCTTTGTAAGATAATTTACTTGACTGTCTGAATACCTGCCTACATACAAGCACTATTTGTGAAATGAAAACTATTTTGACATTATTCTTTATCTACCAACCACACATTCATTGTGGAAACTTCAGACCTTTTGAGGACATATCACTATATTTTCACTCTTACTCTCTGCACCATTTACATATTCATTCAGAGTTTTAAATGAGGGAGACAGAGGAGATGTCATGAATTCCAACAAGCTAATTAAACGTTTCTGGACAAACTGTGCCCAATTGTGGCCAACCAGTCTGGAGCGAGTCAAAAAATGTCTAAAACAGAGGTAAATGAGCAGTACATAATCTGCACATTGTCACACAGATAGGAATGTAAGCTTTGCTGAAAATGTGTTTTATAATATTTTTAGGGGACTCTCTAAAGTATAGGCAATATGCTCTTTTTCAAGCATTTCTATTTTCTATATTCTCATTATCACGGAACACGTGTAAAATTAGACTCTACAGATGTATGATTCATGCATGAAGGTGACTCATTAGCACTTGGCTCTAATAAGCATCCCTGCATGCACACTGTTTTTCCCACCGTCTTCAATAATATAATCAAACCTCGCTTACTTGGAAAAAAGCAAATCCACACATGAAAAGGCATTTCTTGTTCTGACATTTACAAATGTTGCTCCTTCTTGGCTTTGGAAAATAGAAAAACTACTTTTTGATACGAACAGGAATAAGTACAAATAAATACAACTTAAAACATAAAAAAGTGAAGAAAGTGACCTTGTGTGGTAGATCTCTAAGGCATCTGAGACTAAACACAGTAATTATTAAAGACTTGTCCGACACAGAGAAGAAGCAGAATCTACAGTATGCCAAATCTGTTCTGGCATCTTTGGTGAGACAGGACCTTGCTAAAACTGTTACTGTTAGTCCTTATGTTGTTTTTGTTTGTTTTGTTTTATTAGTTTGCATCACAGACAAACCTTTTGACGATGTTGGTTCCATTCCAGCAGGACAGTCCGTCGCCAGGAGTCAGCTCACTCACACACAGCTGATCCGCCAGGCCGCCGTAATACGTACGATAGAGACGTAAACTGCTCAGAAAGTCCCTGAAAAACCATCCATGTACAAGCACAAAGATCAATAGGCATACTTGTTTTTATACTTGTACGGTTAATGAATTATACCTGGCATTGACACAGAACAGGACTTTCTTTCTTATATGTGTACACACATTTAATATCTTTCACCTACTTACTTCCTCCTGACTGCCAGAGAATCACCTGACACTCTGACCGGGTTTTTTAGAGGGAGAGACTCTCTGCTGCTGCTGCTGCTGCTGCGCTGAATGCTGACAGACTGCGCAGGCTTCCTGCTTGGCAGGCCACACAATTTATGCACCTATTACCAAATAAACAGACAGAGACAGACAGAAAATGTAGTCTAAACTCTAGAGGACAAACATGCATTTTAAGACTTTGCAAATCTTGTTAAATTGCACCGGTGCATGACAAATAGGCGTTATTTTGGATGGATGAGTGACAGATGTTTATACCAAGGCCATTAGTGCAGCCAAGCCTATCATCTTCAATTTCTGAGTGAATTATATGTACTATCTGTGAAGCTGCAGTGACAAGAGGTGACCACTAGATGGGGTTGTAGTGTCTATATTAGTGCAGCGAAGATAGTGACTCAGAACAAACACCCTTTAATTTTATGGTAAAAGAACAGAGTAAATTGCACTTTAAGATAAAGTCTTTATATATGGACTCATGTGGATTGAATGAGTTTAATGAGTAAAGAGTTTCTAGTTTAGATAAATGAGTCACAGTCTGTGAACCACTGTGGATTTCAGTCACATTCTAACAGGCAGTTTAACTCCTGAGCTTGTGGCCACTTTGGGACTGCCCACATGAATGTATTTCTAGAAAGTTTGGGTCTGCTCTCGACAAACCCGCTGTTGCGTGTGGTATGTGCAATTTCAAGCAATTTATGTTGGCTTCCGCACCACATACTCATACGACAATGGGTTAACAGCTAGAACACAAGTGCAAAATAAAAATCTCCAGCACTGACTGGAAGGTTTTATCCATTTACCCTGTCAGATTCACTGATGGTACAGTTTACTTCGCCTCCTTCAGACCCAAAGTACAGCCTCAGCTTCAAGTCAATACTCATTCATAGAAATAATCCCCTCACAAAAGAGGATCTGACCTGTGCTGAGAGGCGGGGTCCATTTTTCTGAGCATGTCCAACAGCATCGTGAAGCAGTGTATGAACTCCTAGAAGGACTTGCTCCAAATCCTGCGGTCCTTGCATCCGTGCTGACAGGCCTTCCAGTGAGCGAACAAACTCCCTCCAGTGGGCGTCAATCTCGGCCATGCTTGCCAAACAGCCCCGCATCACATTGAGGCAGTAGCCCATGCAAGGCTTGGACTGGGTTAAGCCCTGTGAAGAAAATTACTTCAGGATCAGAGAAAGGAAAGGTATGAATCAATGATAAACTTAATCTAAAACAGTGCTACTCGACTTGTCCTATTACAGTAAATGACAGGAGGAAATGTGAGGAGCTAGTGTTTCCAGATGAAATTAATGAACATTAAAGGTTCAATATGTAAGATTTGCATATGCTTGTGTGTTTATGTGAAGTTTGTAAGAGTCTGTTTTGTGCTGGGCCATTTGTTGACATTCACTAGATCCATTTCTACTCTAATCATCTCTATCTGGTTTGCCTGAATCCATGATTAAACCCACTACACAGATTTCTTAGAGGAGAATTAAATATTGAAAAAGACCATAACTCATCTTTGATATTATTTATTTTCAACTTAACTGACATGAACTAACAAACTAACTAACTAACTAACTATCTCCTCTCACGTACAGTTTCTACAGCCTGTAAATAGAATGAATGGAAGTGTAGAGGTGGCTGCTTGATTTACAATATGCTAAAAGGAAATTACAGAATTTTTACCGAATGTGCCTGCCAAAAAAGTAAAACAAATCACACACTGAACCTTAACACAGTAAAAAAAAATTTAAAAATCCCAGTGAGAACCAGTTTATTTTCAGTGTGAATTTGAAAACAGTTGGTAGACCAGCTGGCATCCTACGGCGGGCTGTAGAGTATCCCTGCTGTAGAGACATGCGTCAATACCTGGCAGTGAGGACAGTAGTGCATCTTGAGAAGGGCTCGTCTACACTCTCGACTCAGCTGCAAGTGGTCTGTTGTATTGATGACTTCAATGCCAAGATGCAGGGCCTGTAGTAGAAGCTTCCCAGAGATCCCAGAACGGGTAATCTGGTCAGACAGGAGGCTAGGCACCCCACCAAACGGCCTCACATCACGGCTTGAAGACCTTATACACTCGGCGTAGCCTGGAGATATGTCACCGAGAACTGGGTTGATCAAGTGATTGTAGACCAGTGGAAACAGAGCGTCAAAGAACCGCTGTACTATGTCATCGACGTTGAGCTCAGACCCGAGCAGGAAGAGACCGATGTCGGTGAAGAGTTCCCGTACGGGGCCTATGGCCTGATCTGCCATGTTTCGGTATGACTCCTGAAGGACAGTGTTGGTATGATTCTCCGCCTGCCTTATCAGCACCTCAAAGGCCTCTGTGGGATGGACAGCAGGGGAGAGGGAGAAACAAATAAGAGAGAAAAGACCGCAGATTAGAGAGAGAATCAAACTCATTTTTAAATATTTTCTTCTTGCTTCAAAGATACGTTGCTGCCTGGTGGGAGCCAAGGGTACAGAAATGAAAGTATTCAGAATGCAAACACTATGTTGGCATTCAGAATATAAACTATGTGTCGGAAGAGAAGAGAAGAAACAGAGGAGAAGAGAAGAATAGATGATAAGGAGAGGAGAGGAGAGGAGAGGAGAGGAGAGGAGAAGAGAAGAGAAGAGAAGAGAAGAGAAGAGAAGAGAAGAGAAGAGAAGAGAAGAGAAGAGAAGAGAAGAGAAGACTCCAGGAGTCCCTGCAGGAGTTAACAGTCCATGTGCTCTTTCCAGTGGGGAGCAGAGAACGTGTAGGGAAGCAATTTGTCCTCTAATCAAAAGTTGAGCTGACAAAGAAAAATGGGAAACAGGCTACAATACATCAGAGTCAGAACTGCTGTGATATAATATGAACTGTGCTATATATACTGCTTTAATAAACCAACCGTTTCTATGAAAGCAATGCTAGTGCAAGAGAGGAGAAACTGCAGAAGATTGTGTCATTGGAGAATAAGTGGATAAAACAGGAAAGCGAGAGGAGACAGGAAAAAGGCAGAGGTTAAGAGGCAGAAATGAAGGAGGAGAAAGGTTAAGAGAGACGAAGAGTACAAAGTTTAGAAGTTCAATTCCTCAGAGAATATGCTTTTAACTTCATGGTTTTCCCATTTGCATAAAACAAACACATGCTAGCCACTAAGAGTATGCACACTTCAAAAACCTATGTGTTATCAAGTCCTAAGCAGTGTCTCTCCTTATCTTTAGGGCTTTAAAAGTAAATGTCAAGAAAATTTCAATAAACTGTGCTGTGTCACATAAATGTAGAAAAAAAATTCTGTTTGAATCTGATATTCAAGCAGCCCATCAGCCACAGGGGGGAAAAAAAAACATATTTCATGCTGTTGCTCGTTTGTTTGCATGTTTCCAACCCTGCAAGTACTATCAAGCTTTACTGGGGAGTGTATTTTCAATGTGTTTGTGTCTAAGGGGGACATGTTTTGGAGAGGGGGTGGATTGCGCAATACTATGGCATCTGACAGCTGAGTTAAGGAGAAACAACACTCACAAAAAAACAGACTTACAAAGTTAGATTTGTCACAGATAATATAAACCAATGCATGAATACACATCGTATAACGGTCAACAAGAAAGGTTACTAAACGCACTTCTGACATCTTAGTAATGAATCATAATATGAAGATAAAGTGTTTGGTCTTGACCGTCGCAGTTTTCCAATACACAATTTATTAAGTAAAGGTCATTATTGGCAGCAATACTGCATCGGATGTGTGTCCTTTCTGTACTGCATGTGAAGCAGATATGTGCTATTTCTTCATCTAAATGAAAAAAAAAATCAAGTTAAGTGATGAAGTCGGTCACAGCATTGCAATATTGAATACCAACTATAATTAGTTTTAAATAATTTAAAGAATAAAAAAGACAAAAGACATGATTTCACATCCTTCCTTTTGTCTCCTTTATTTTCATTTTTGTTTGAGCTAAAACCTGAGCCTTGGCCATTCTCACATCATGTGCTTGTCATGAGTTGAGGAGTGAGATCCAGGGTGAAGGCCTGGAGCTGCCTTGGGGGCGTGTGTCTGACGGGGGGGGAGGTGGGGGTAAAACTGGTGTGATGAGGGCTTAGACGGTCGAGCCCTGTACAATATGCACCGATGTGTAAAGGCTGACCGAAAGCCCCGGAGAGAGGGACCGGGTGGGGGAATAGAGAGGGGTCTGGTATACCTAAAGGCTCAGTGATTCATGCAGGTAGAGTTAAACACAGAGGTGCCATATGTAGGATTTGACTGTAGATCTGCTGTGATCAAACACAAACGTGATAGGTCTATCAACACGTAAGACACAAAGATGTTGGTTTATGTGTGGATGAGAGAGAAAGCTGCACCTCCTACACAGTGAGAAGTCTGGTCAGAGCGCAGCATGAAAAACCCAGACAGAATGTGTTGCAGAAAGGATGGCAGAGACAAGAGTGGCAGCTGTGATGGTGGAGAGTGGGGAGTGTGTGTGAGAGACTGTGAATGAACAAGACAGATAGAAGACAGGCTGTGATGAGAGAAAGAAATATGTGCTCACAAAAGTCTGTCAAAAATTACTGCAGCTTTCTTTGTATAAAGTAAGTAGAAAGGGTCCCACGGGGATTAATGCACATGCTTGGAGGGGTTTAGTTAATGAAAATTCCACCTGTTGAACCACATAAAGAACATCTGTATAGTAAACTGATTTGTCCTTGTAACATCTCTGCATTCTGCTTGAACCAAGTGTAAATCTTGTTATCAAAGAATTAGGAATGTGCTTAAATCTGAGGTTTAGGGACATAAAGGTAAACTGTCAAATGCATGGGTAATAACCTTATCAGTAATTCTGCTGTCTAAACAAGTCTGCTATATCAGGACAACACCCACACAGAAGTTGCAAGCTGTGCAGTCAGTGTTAGAAGACACTATTGTGCACCGAAGACAAAGTGTGAAGCCGTGTCTCTCACTTGGAGGCCTGGACCAGCAGCCAGGCTTCTGGGCATGCCCGAGGACAGAAATAAGACAGTAGCAAGAAATGAGGAATAAGAAAGAATAATGCAAGAGGGTTGCAGGGAGCTGGATCAGATAGGGGTGTGTTTGCACCATTTTGCAACAAAAAAAGACCTATTTTGAAAATGTTTCTTCAAGGTTAAAATGCACTCCCTGATACATGATTAATTAAAAGTTTGGATATCACTGGCTACCAGTAGGCTCGTACAATGGCACTGTTCTATATTATGATGACTTGTCATAAATAAATAAATTATCCTTGCAGTCAACACCAATCACCACTCTCAGTTATTCTGAAGGCATATGACAACTAGCTGCTGCTGCATCTAGATGAACAAATAGCGTGAATTAGATATAACATTTTTTGTTTTTTTATTTCAAAATAGAACTGAAGGAAATGAAGAGATAAGTTCTACAAAAATGGGGAGGCATTAGATATTGTTGCCCAAAAGGTGGAATAAAATATTTTTACCTCTTCTCATGAAATGATTGTGATAATGTGATTTATTCTTGATAGATAAAGTGTAACTGGGATTCAGTATGTCATCATTGTAACAGGTCAAAGGTGATTACTGATGTGTATAAATAGGAATAAAGAGGAATGTGTCTGAAAACAAAATTATTCCAACTTTATGGGCAACAGTGTATATTCCATTCAGCCTAGTCCTGTGTTTTTCTTCTTCTTCATCAGGATTCAGGCCTGGTCTGTTATTTCACATGTTCTAGTTCCAGACAGTTAACAGCAATGGCTGACCATTTTTACGATTATCTGTTTTGTTTTAAATCTGATATGAGATAAAATATATGGAAAATCCACTACAGTGCTGTAATGCAGCCACCTCCATCTGGGTGTAGTCGCCACTTTGTGATCTCGAGCAATGTCCACAGCACAATCTGATCGGCTCTATGTTATGACTAAAAGCCTATCAGTACTGAAAAGAGAAAACATTCAATTATGAGGGGTTTTCCAGAATCTCTCCAGGATGATGTGAATAAAATTAATGTGTTGAATACTTTATTCAGGTACTGAATACTGAATTGTACTTTCTTCATTTAATTTGACAAGAATATTTTAATTTTTATCACAATTGCAATGAATAAATTTGCACCATCCATGAAAAACATCATGTTACTCAAACCAAAATTCAGTCATCAGTCCTCCTTGATTTAACGGACAGTTTGCTTTTTCTCCATGTTATTTTTCAGTCCTTGTAATTACACACAAGTCCATTTTCAAGACTGCAGAAAAAAACAGATATAATGAGGTTGTAACAATGCTATGTGTCAGTGACCCAGCTGATAAGAGAAGAGCAGGAATGTTTGCATTTCTGGCAGCAGGAGAAACACTGAGAAGAGGCTGAGCCAGCATGATAGAAGACACTCCCAAACACTATTACTGAAGGTCTGGCCTGTTTCAATTACCAAGCAGCGGGAAACATGGCGAATATCACAGTTAATGAGGTGAAGAGTTGAAAGAGTGGGTTGTGTGTGAATTAGTAGAATATTATTCACAGTAAATGTAAGTCCTTAACATAATCCAAGTACAAAACAAAAACCGGACTAAAATGCTGGGAGTATTGATACGTGAAACACAAGACTCATAAAGCGTAAAATAAAGTGTATTCACGTATGCAGAAATTGTCATATGGAATAAAAAGACTGAGGAGGTAGTTTCACTTTCACATTTAAGTATAAACAGATTTTTGTGAATAAATATTTCATTTTCAGATGACTGATTAAGACGTTCTCTGTGAATTGTAATCCCTCCCCTGTATGATTACAACATGGTGCTAATCTGTATGCAGGGCCCTCACTGCTGCCTGTTAGAATGCTAAATAAATTCTCTGATATATGAACAATTAATGTCTAAAAGCTTGGGTATCGCTGGCTATCATCCACATACACAGGCCATTACATATCAGTCACAAAGGCCCTTCAGTATCATTTCCCAGTAGTCGAGTTTTTCCTCCATGTCTAAAAGGCTTTTAAATCTGAGCTCATTTACTTTCTTTCTCCCATAATTGCTGTGCTTTTCATTTTCTTTAATGTAGGATGATCTGGTTAACTGTGACAGGGGAGGCTAACCGAATGATGAGTTACACTTGAGGTCAGGGCTGCTGGCAGTTGGCACTAAAAAAAAAAAAGACAGATTTTTATTTCAGCCCATTAGACCATGTCTCTCTGTCCCTCTGCGTGTGATTGGTTTCGAAGGTGACTGTAATATTTGCGAGCAGATCAAAATTTAGATACAGATAAAAAAAAGAAAATTACTGTGGAAATTGTAATACAAAGGTAGAAGGCAAAACCAGTATGAGAGGAGACGATAAGAAGGTGTAGAGTGTTATATTGTCCAGCAGAGGGAGACATTTTTAATTAAAATTTTTTAACAGAAAAGGAGATTTCGCCAGAAACAATGCCCTTTGTTGTGACCACTTTATAAAACCTTCAAAATTAACCACAGATATTTTGCACCTGAAACTACAGATGTTTATTTCATTCACGATGTAAAAACCGCTACACTCACATCAGCTGCTTCCCTGTGTATATTCCTCTCAGTATGGTGTGCATATCAGTATTATAAGAGTGTCACTGAGGAAAGAGATCAGTCAGCTGGATGAGACTTTGTAGCTGAAGACCCTCTCCGAACACAAACACACCAAAAGCACCCTTTCCCTCTATCACACACAGACACACACAGCTGATACAGTGTACACATCCTAAAAGTGCACTGTAACGTGTCTAAAGTGATCACATCAGCAGCAACTAAACCTGTGTTTGAAATTTTGCCCGTTTCCAGGTTTACGGAGCTCAAATGCCACCAGCTGACCTCAGCTGTGCTGTTGAGCAACGCTAAGATGTCTTTTATTAATGTGATTCATCCTCTCTGAATGGCTGTGACCACAACAGAGGAGAGCAGTGACATCTGATAGGCTGCAGAAAAGGCCATTCTCCATCTAGAGAGGATGAGTCAGTGGCTCTGTGGATTCAGCCATCAACTCACAGAAAAAGGCACACAATGAAAGTCAATGACTTACAGGGCGGCACAGTCGCCACAGTCAACACAAAACTATTTCTTCATTGTGGTATGTTGGTGGAACAGACATTGAATGCTTTGTTGTTCCAGGACGTTGTTTGATGTTGGTTTCACAACAAACATTTGCAGTGGAGAAAAAAAAAACAACAATGCTGACACTGATAATGACTTAAGGCTTACAAAAGCACAGGATTATTATACTTACACCTTGTAGAATTTACCTTGCATTAAAAACTCATTCTAACTTTCCCTCTATATAAATCACCTTTCCTGAAAATGTGCTCGAACTAGCTTTAGATTAACTTGGTAATAAATAAGGGCTATTTTAATCTCCCTCTGCAGCTGTAAACTGCAGACAGGGTTGGTCTGACCGAGTTATCCTAACAAACTAACACACACTTTAAGCTGCCGGATATAAAATGTAAAAATAAACCTGGCTTTAATCTCTGCGAGAAGCCCTGTGTACGTTTACTGTTAAAGCATGCTCACCAAAAACCACCAAATACAGCTTGTCAGTGTCGTGATAAGAGTATTAAATTATCTTTGCTGTTATGGCATGGCAGAGTTCCACACAAGCATGCTATTTTCTGAGGACTGGGCAAGACGGTCTGTTATCACATAGGTGTGGGTACACAATGTAGAGCTTTTAGATTAAAAAAAAAAAGAAGTTTTTGGCAATCATAGTTTTATATATCTGGTGGAAGACGAGCAAACAAACCAGCAAAAAACAAAAGGATGACAAGAGAAAGGATCAGGCAAATAAATCTTTGCATTATGACAGCATCCAGAAAACAAGCGACACCTTGTAAACAGTCCAAATTTAGAAGGAGATCAGAGTAAAGAAGGTGTCATTCAGTATGTGTGAAGGAGCTCTGTATACCTGATTTGTATTTGATTTCTACAAACAAACCTCCAAGTCACACTGGGCCTTTATGGAAGCTGAAACATATGCAATCACGTCAGAATGTAGTAGGAGCATATAACATCTAAATCTGAAAAGGCTGTATCAGACTGACCCGTGCTAAAATGTTTCCTTTTGTGTAAGTTATGTCTTTGTGCTACAGCAACAATCAACAGAGTGGCCATTTTCACCTGAACAAGGCAGAGAACAGGAGAGGTTTAAAAAGCCCTGGGATGTTTTCTTTTTCCTTCCATCTTTAGTTTCAACAAAGAGGGCATTGTTTTAAAACTGAAAACAGTTGCCTGCATAGAGGTGTTACAGAAGTGTGTTCTGGCTTCAGGGAGGGAGGGGGTGAAATGTGAAGAGAGGAGAGGAGAGGAGAGGAGAGGAGAGGAGAGGAGAGGCGAGGCGAGGAGAGGAGAGGCGAGAAGAGGCGAACCGAGGAGAGAAGAGCAGAGGAGAGGAGAACCGAGG
>JAPQRQ010000018.1:28857692-28871621 GCA_037367365.1 Apogon talboti | reverse complement strand
AAAAAAAAGTAAGTCTTGTTAGGCCATCCAATAACACACTGAGGTTAACATGTTGAATTTCAGAGTATTTCTATGAGTGCCCTATAAAGGTTTAAAACCACACAAACTCATTTAAGGGACAGAGGTTGGTGATGGTACTTAGGGTTAGTTGGAGGTTTAGGAGGCATTTGAGGGTCAATTAAATCCGTTTCCTCACAGCAGCAGAGGAAAGAGGTGAAGGGGGGAGGGGGGACAAGGGTGTAGTTTGTGGCAGGCTGGTAGTTAACACGATTAAGACTTACTTTTCCACGAGTACACAGAGCTCCTCAGCACCAAGCTGTCTGGTCAATGACAGCCCACATGAAATATCCACACCCATAATTCCCTCAAATCTTGTAAAGCATGCCTCATGTGGTATCATATTATGGGTGGTGTTCAGAAAGTTAAGTGACGCCTAGTTTACCGAACTTTACACAAAATAATTCTTGTTTATCCCTACAAGCCGCTTTGGGCAGATGAATGTCCAGACAGGAGTTTCTTTCTGGTCGCAACCAACAAGTAATCTCTCACCACATAGTGCATTTATTTTACAAGATATACAACATATAACACATACACATCAATATTTATATTAACAGTGTCAGTGAAAAATGAAAAGTTGTGTCTTTAAGGTGCTGTTTAAGTACAAGCAGAGAAATGTATATGTAGATGTATTTATTTTTGCTTAACATTGTTTTAAAGTGTGATCGACATTCTTAATTTAGTAGGAATCTGACAAACAGCTTCAAAATATTATAAGGTTATATATGTTTACCTCTTAATAAGGAGCTGACACATTTACCAGTGAAGAGGTACTGTATTATAATGCAGTCTGAACAGCTTTAGGATTCCCTATTGATTAAATGTAGTATTGTTATTATAGCCTCACAGACAAATCCAACCCCTCCCACAAAAAAAGAACGGCTAAAACTAAAATGTATGGTTAGAAAACTTCTCCAGATTCTCTGTATAAGTGGTTGACATGTTGAAGCCTGATTCTAAAAAAAAAATGTAAAAAAAAATAAATAATAAAATAAAATTTAAATGTTGCAGAGAAAATACATAGTAGTAGAGTTTGATAAGCTTGTACAGCTACTCTGAAAGGATTCAGTCCAACATACCTGGTCTGGGGCTTAAAGGCGGTAATTGATTTGGTCCAATTTGCCTGAGTTGGAAAACTTTACGCACTTCGTCGCATCTGTTCGGACTTCCCAAACCGATTCCAAAGCAACACGCCAGGAAGAAAACGCAGTTCGTCCAGAGCACATCCATCCTCATGCAACAAAAACCCGGATTAATTCCCCAAATGAGCGGCGTGGAAGTTAAGGTTTGTGTGAAACCTCTGGTCCACTCAGGTGAGTCCGGTCCACATGTCACGGTCTCAGGGATCCCAGACCACCATGCGGCGTTTCACACTCTGGGTAAAATATCACCCGAATTCAGTCAGGGAGAAGTGGCAGCGGTGTGAGGAGTCTGATCGTAGGCGGCATATTGTCCAAGTTGGTTGGACCGACAGCAGAGGCGGTACCGTAACGTTACCTGCACTCTGGTGGAGCAGATCCGTCCGGGGACCACAGCCCGACGGCGCCATCTACTGGACACAACGAAACACTTCAACTACATTATTATATTCATTAATCTGCATTTGAAATGACACTGTGGATAAATAAGTCTGAATTATGGAATAAATGCAACTTAAATTAAAAATATTCCGATTTAATATATCAAAACTATTCTTTACTGACCTTCCGGTAATTTTAATGTCTTTAATAGAGTTGACACAAAAACAATGTTATTCTCACGTAGTCTGTAGTGTTTTTTAAAAGGAAAAACCTGCCGTGAACACGTTTCCCTATGAGCCTTTATTACAGCGTATATGGTAATTATGCGTATACATATTGTGGAGTTAAAATGCTAGTTATATCCATGTCAAAAAAAAATTATAAAATGTTATTTATGAATAGGTTTGCTTGTTTTAAGATATGTAAAAATTCCAAGTTTAATAGTTAAGGAATGTAACATAACGTGATTTCTCCACTAAACTGTATCCTTGACACCTTTCCAAGATAACAGGACCAGACGAGTCTTTTCCAGGTAGCAAGTGATGTACGTATATGTACATCTACAAAGCTCCCAAGTTTGTATCCTACACCTGGAGTAGAAAGGACACTGGTTTAATTTTCTTCAGTGTGCATTTCAGTGCAACACACATTAACAAACTGGATTGCAGGGTTAAAAGCCAAAACGTGCAACCTGAGCAGTAGAATTGATTTACCAACATGGCAGACTTGGTCAGTGACACAACTTAGTGTAAAACTGGAGAGATTGGCATGAAAAACTGATAATCACACTAAGGTGAAATTTATTGGCAGTATGTCAGTGCTGTTTGATGTTTTAAATGGGTGACATTTTCTAAAGCCACAACTGTACAAAAGCCATAACAAGAATCACATCTGTAAACTGTCAACCTTAGCCCCAAACTACAAGAACAAATGATGGCAGACACCTGCCCATTCATCTACTGTAATATGTTTTTCTTAAAAACTACTAAAAGACATTTTTAGTCACAAAACAATTTTTAATTTCAAATTCAAGACATTAGAATGACAAATACTTGTGCACAGAACTGGACCGTAATATGAAGACTAGTTTAAACAGCTTTCTGTGCACAGTGGGGTCATGGTTAAGGTCAGCTCCATCTCTCTACAGGCCGGGACAAGTGCAATACCTCTAGGCATCACAGCATTGCTACTAATCCCCACCTGTACAGAAGGGACAGTTCTAGATCTCCGAGTCTAGAAACACCAAGACCAATATATATTAAAGAACACTTAAGATCAATAAGCCACTTGATAGAATACAGTTCATAAACTTAGTCAGTTTTGCATGGATTTGCACAGCAAACTTCAGTAAAAGCTGAAGCAAACCAGCAAAACTGACCACGTAATGATCAGCAGGTAAAATACCATTGATTAAAAATGTATGAGCATCAGTGTGATGCAGTTAGTTAGAAGTACTTCAAGTGCTTACATTGCAGTAGATAGAAGAACACTACCTGCACTATAAGCACTTTAGTACTGCTGAAACTTCAGGCCACTTGATGTCAACTGACAAATACTCAAGGTTGGTGCACATTGATTATGTGTTTAAATGCGATCAGATTGTAGATGATGTGACACCCCCAAACACCAAAACTCTAAACAGGTGTAGAGCAAGCAGGCCACCATCAGTTTTGCATAGATTTGCACAACTCATTTATTCTTGTAGTGCAACTATGCAAAACTAGCAGAGAACTGCGAGAAATTTGGGCCCAATTGGAAATTGAATTGCTCTGGTGGCGCATATCACAGCCCCTTATGCCAGAAGGAGCACTTAGGGCAGTAGGTGCTAGTCTATTTCACTATCTGCACTAGATGCACCTTAGCACAAAGACAGTACTTCAAAAGACATGTAACATCAATGAAACTGCGTGTCAGTGTCAGAGTATTGCTTTAAGTGCCTCCACTGCAGTAGGTATTACATAGAACTACCTGCACTGTAAGCACTTTGGCAATACACAGACCGATTCCAACACCAGTGCTCCATCTCTTCAGCGGCATGGAAAAGATGGTCACACCATGCATCCACACTTCAACTTTGCCTCAGATCCTCTGTTCCAGTGAGTCTGAAATAAAACATGGGAGATTGCTTAGTTAACACATGTGACTTAATGGTGCAACAAGTTCAACACTTCAGATCCATCAACTGAGCTCCAGTGTAACTAATTTCTGAATCAACTCGATGTAAAAGCGGGAATTTCCCAAAGTAAGGTGTGCTCCATCTGCTGCAGTTAATCGATAAGTATACGCGGTTGCTGTTTGGGTACAAGATGTTATGATTTATTACAGCAGCACGAGGTCACTAGAAACATGAATGAGTATGGAAGCCTGCGGCCCGCGTTCCCTGCGACACGGCAGCGCCTGCGCACCGCACGATGTTGATCACCCCTCCCCCACCGTCTTTAACATGGCGCTTCGAAGTGCGCCAACCTTAGCATAAATGACTTTAAACTGGTCAAGTTGAATGCAAACGTAGCATTTAACAATGAAATCTGAATTTGCGTGTTGTTTCTTTAAAAGGGAAAGCCGTTGCGTGCGGTTTTGGAACTCGTAGAAAACAAGGCTACCGTCCATGTAGGAACAGAGGCTAGCAGCAAACAGCAGCCGTGCTGCGCTGGTTGAGCAGGTAGCTTAGCGTTAGCCGCTGCGAGCTGGTGTTAGCTTGAGGAAAACATGGCAAACCGTGTGGCTGGATGTAGCCAGCGATATAGATAATATTCAACATTTACCTGCAACATGGGACAGGGCTGCCGAGGGGGGTTTAACCATAGCTGGTTCAGTTACATATGTAGTTTAGAAGCTAATAAAACTGGAATTGAGTTTGACGACACTGACTAGCTGGTTCGTTAGCCAACAACAAACGAGCACACGTTAAATAAATACGTAAGCGGTGATATCTGAACGGATTTGTTTGGGTGCCTTTTAGTGCTGAGTGTACAGCTTTGTGTTGGCCTCGAATGGAGATTTGAGTTTTCCCTTAAAAACAACTCCCAAAGTTTACACGGCTATGCTAGGCTAGCTACGCTAAATCGCGCGGCCTAAAACTGCCCCATGTGCTGCTGCTTTGTTCTGGGGGGCACTTTAACTCACACACCACTGCACTCGAGACTGAGCAGCAAATTAAGCAAATTGACAAACTTACTTTTTAAATATCGGACTAGCAAAAATACACAAAGTCGGTAGTGTTGTTAAGGTGCTAGATGTTTTTCAACTAGTTGCTAAAGCGCAGCGGAGAAAGCTCCGGACAGCTTTTCAAATCTCCCTCATTCCCTCAATGGTGGAGCTGAGGGGGCTGCCATGCGCCTCACGTTACACTGTTTTCATCGCCAACATATCATTTATGTGGTAATGTTTTAATATTCACACAGACGTGAGAGTAAGGTACGTAAAAACAAGAATAAAACACACCGGTAATGATTTCATACATCAAAACAGAGGTTAAAAAATAACCCAAAACCCGACTTCCTTGCCGATAAACATGCGCTCAGTAGACACTCACCAGCCGAAATCCACCATCTTCGCTCACTTGCTTGGGCTGCAGTGTAGTCTCTTACCGACAAAAGAGGGAAATAAATACGTAACTATTCCGAAAACTTTTCTACAGGCGGATAAAAACGAAACATAAAGTAAAATCCGAACCGACCGTGAGTCAATTTATAGCCCAGCTACGCTTCGTAAAAATGATTACGGGGTTAGGAAAGTGGCGCGAAGGCGACCAGTTGGTAACCATGTGGGTGAATGAAGGGCGGCTCCCACTGAACGTAAATATCTAGCTACAACCCCCAACTCCCCCTATTAGCATACATAAACTACGGTACTTCCGACCCACATCTCCAACCAAACAGCCTCCACCTACCCCAAGAAACGAGAGGGAATCCAACCGGACTGACACTGATTTCACAACCTTTTACATTTACTGAGTCTGAAATATAAAGCGTGTGTAACGGAAACAGGACGATTAATCGTACACTTTAATGCACATTTAAGTCTCAATTTAACAAGATATTAAATTATTTTTAAAAAGAGGCATTTTTAATTATTATTAATAATAAAAATAACAGTAATAATAATAATCTCCAATCGTAAAACTATTGTGGAAATTAAACATTTCTCAATTTAATCTTTAATATGTTTTAATTCTGTAAGAATATAAACATGATTTACCTGTTGCTGCTTTACAAACATTTACAAGCATTATGTTTTATTGTATTTGTGTCAAACAAATTTATTTAATCGACCTAAAAAATAAAACTGATTAGTTTTATATAGGCTACTGTTAGAGGTATTTTTTTGTATTGTTTCCTTTTAGACAAACAGTTAGTGATAAATAGGCTACTATTTATCATTCATTATCTTTTATGATTTATAAATATGCTTTGTGTTTGCTCTAGTTAATGTGAAATGAATGAGAGAAACGCTTAAAACTAAGAGTTTGAGGTTGTAAAGTCAGTTTAAGAGCTTTTTTTCCAGAGGTAATACATTTTATTTCTAAGTTGGTTTACAGAAAAAAGGGGGGCTGTTGTTTTTTCAATAAAATCAAAATCTATTGTGTTTTCTTTAGTGATCTGTTCATATAAATTTAACAACATGTTTGCAGTGGTTTAATATTATAAAATTTATTTCAATTTATGGATTTTAATTAAATTTAGCCTAATTCTTCTTTTGTACACAAAAGTGCCTTCAATTTGTTCATCATTCTTTAACATTAATCTGTAAGTAATGTTTTTGGAAATATACATTATTTATTGGCATCTAAACTAATCTGCCTGTTGAGTTTACATGGTGTGAAAAGTCATTTTCTAATTGTATGTCCATAAAAACTAATGATCTGGACTGCCTTATAAGGTTGAAAGCTTTTTTTTCCCTCTCTCTCTCTCTCTCCACATTAAACTGAAACCTTACATGCTTACAATATGCCTTTCCCATTGAGATGTTTTCTTCTTAGGATTAAAACAAAGGAGCAGGATATTGTGGAGACATTATGACCAAAGGCATAAACCATCAACCACAACAGAGAAGAGTTGAGTACTGCAACAAATCCAGGGCCCATTGACAGGACACAGGGCCCAGATTAAACACACAACACTTAAGATGTTTCTTGTCAAACAAATTCATTGAAGCAATTGAACAATACAAGCAACATGCATTTTGTAAATTATGAAGTAGAAAAAATTCTGATTCTATTGTGAAACACGTGTAGATAATCCTAAACATCAGATGCCTTCTATAGTTTGTAAAGTTATGTATGTGTTTCTGGTTATTCTTCATTTGTAGAAATTATACAATCATCTCAGATATATGTTTTAAAATCTTCAGAATAGAGGGAAACTCAGCCTCAAATTTGTAGCTAATTATTTGTAATTAAAAAGTGGCTGTTTATTTGCAGTATAAGCCTTAAAGGTAATTTCTGTCCTTATATCTGCTCTTTTATTCCATTACATACAGTTCAACACTCATTAACTTTGCATGTGGCTTTTAAGTATAAGGGAAAGAAAATCTTTCTAGTACAACTCCAAGTACACAAAAAATGAAAAAATAGAAGTGTTTTAACACCAATTAATGCATTTACATTAGAGTTCAATGCAACACAAGGGATGACCCTTTCACAAGTTTCCAAATTAATGACCACACTCCATCGATTTGATTGATTGTGACAGGAATCTTTACTTTTCATTGCTAAATGTTAAAACACCAACCCAAGTTGGAGTTTAATCCATATGTTATATTGAAAGTTTACACACAGGTTTTTACCCCAAAACATGCAATTAAAATATATTTATGACGAGTCTGAAATTCTCTTCCGACAGTTTACTTTCATATCATCCATTAGAATATGTTAAATTCTTATCAACATATAAGCAAAACACAATATGGTTGCTGGCCAGCAGAGGGAACTAGCAAACTACATACTGTACTGTAATGACATGATTTATTTTCAACTGTAAGAGGAAGCACTAACCCAAACTTCCCCATCACTCGAGTTTCTGTTGTTTTAAAAATCATCTAATTGCAACAAGAGGAGCAGTGATGGACTCATTCACTCCCACAAGATGATCAATAGATTTAACATGATTAATTATTTACAGAGGCAGTGTTTGCTCCATGCTGATCCTGCCCTCTTTGTCCACTAAAACAAGAGTTATGTGTGTGTAATTTGTTCTGTAATTCACAGTCCCTCAACTGACCAGCTGTCCAGAAGTTTTACCTCTCGTACCAGAATATTTGCTCTCCATTTCTCTGGGCACACTGTGGGAGTGGGAGCGCTCAGTCATGACCCCCAACCCCCTACACAAAGCCAATGGTGGGGCTAGTTCCTCTGCATATGGAAGTGGGGTGGGGGTGGGTGGACTAGTGAAGCAGTCGTCTTCACATCGTCCCATGGGGTCAGATAAAAGCTTATGGCTTTCCTTATACCCCCCCCCCCCCTACAAGCTTTATGCTCCAACATAAACGATAAGGTACTGACATTGCACAAGCATGTAAATATATAGCTCTTCGCATGGTACCATACTAAATAGTAATAAAAGCAGTCACACTTAAGGTCAGTGGCACCTGCAGGTTTAAGACCACTGCATGAGCTTATATGTAGCCTATGAAAGTGGGCTAAAAAAAAAAATTACATACAGTAAAATGGAAAACTGTTTTGCCACTATTTCTTGTTACACTCAAACCTGTAAGTGAGATCCAAAATAACTCTTCTGTTGCAGCGCCACTTCTGCTCCCTTTTTTTTTTCTAAAATGGCCTACCATGGCCAGGCTCCACCCACAACAGGGGCCATGCGCCCGGGGGTCTCTGTTTTGTTCTTCCTATAGAAGCCTGACGACCATTGTCTGTGAGTGACCCCAGGGTCAACTGAACTCACCTCACCCGACCACGACCCATTCAGCTGTGAAGCTACACACAGGACAAAAACATCTCACGAGAGCAAGGAATAGTCCTACTTCAAGCGAGGGGGTGGAGAGACACGCACATGTACACAGACAATGAACATGTTCTCTAATGTTTCCAAATCGCAGCCTAGTTTGTGTTTTATTTCTCCATTTTGCAGGCCATTTGAGCAATGTGTGATATTTCAGAACAGCATCCAAGGTCAGAATATTTTGTGTTCACCTTTTAAAAAATGAGCGGTCGTTGAAATTGGCCCATATGTTGTGCTTCTATTTAAGCGGTCAGCTCAAGAAAGTAGTAATGAAGTTATCTTTGACACATATTCTATTTATTCCCCCCTCAGACACTTTAAATACATATCTTGTCAGAGGGTGAATTGCATATTGCTGCAGGATAAGAATGAGGCCATTCATGTCATCTGAGCTCTTTATGGATGCATTTGTACTGGGCTGCACTCCTACAGGAAAAGTGCCCTGTAGAACACTCCCACAATTCAGGCAGTTTTATTTATTGAAAAAAAATTAAACAAAGACTCATTTAACAAAAAAAGGCCAATTATTCCCTATGTGAGCGTGTTCTTGTGTTTGATGCAGAGCACACGTCCTGCAGATCCTCCAGACTAGCTTCTTGCTTCCAGAAGCAACAGTGTCCCCGGTGGAGAGGAAGCTCATGGAAGCTGACAGGTTGAAAATGTGAGGCATGATGTGGCTGAAGGAGCATGAAACATGCTCACCCATGGATGCTGTGCACAGAGCCACAGGAGAGGCTGTAAGACAATTAAGTGCTGAGTGTTTTATATTAAAAGGTTTGTTTCAACTTTACAGATAGCTTCACGTGTTTTTGTCAAATTATATGGTTATGCAATGAAAACAATGACGATCAGATTATTTTGGGGGGAAAAAAGTGACACCTTTTGTCTGGGGTCTTATGGTCAGAGGGTCAGTGGTATGTGAAAGCTTACTAAAATGTAATTTAAAACTGTTTTTATTTTTGTGTCTAACCAGATAGGGGGGGTGCAAATTAATTTCAGCCAGGAACCTTATATGATTCTGTCACATTGCTTCTCCTTTGATGATACCTATGATATCTATGCATTATTAAATAAACAAAGGCATAACCTTTAAATCAGTGACCATTTAGCATTTATTCTATTTTGTCCATTCAGTCCATGTTCAAACACTCACCACGGTGCGTTTACCTGCAGAATGACAGTCACTCTCCCAAGAGTACCATTAAAAATAAAATGAAAGGAAGAAGTCCACTGAGCAATGTCTAATTTTATGCATCCAGTTCCCAAAATTCATACTGAAACTTTGTGTTTTGTTTTACATGGCTTAACCCTCAAAGACCTAAACATCTGCCAGCGACCAAAAACACCTACTGATCTAAAATGTTTAACAAATTATGAATAATTAATAATCAAATAATTCAGGTAAAAAGCTGTTTCTCAGCTTTTCAGCAGCATCAGGTGTGTTTTATTTGGACACTCAGAGTCTTTGTAGTGAACATGGAAAACCATCATCTTCTGCAACATTGATTCACCAATAAAACACATGTAATTTGACAAAGACAGTTGTCTTTAATTCTCAGTTAATCATATATTTTCCTGAAAAGTCACTTTCTCTTCAGTTTTCTTTCTGTCCTGATAGAATAACCTTTGCAGTTATTCTGCAGTCCTAAAGTTATGGGAAAATATCTGATTTTCACTGAAAAATACAGTGGATAATATTGTAAGAAATGGTGATAAATCACTTAATAAAGGTTAAATGTATAGATAAATTCATTTCAAAGTCACCAAAAATCAGTTGTAGGTCTTTAAGGGTTAAACAAAGAAAAAAGCTAATAAATAAGGCATGTGAAAACTATGTCATTTATTTCTTAACCAGGGGTTTGATTTTCTTAATCACTGTTAAAGTGGAATGATAAAATGAGTTAAGCTGCATTAACTTAGAATTATTAAGAATCATCACACACTGTGCTGCCTATTAATTCTGTAAACACGTGGTGAGGAACATGGATTGTGCTGTGATTTATAAGCTGTTCATTCTGACTGAAACTTTCATTTCCCGTTTTTAGTACTCTTCCTCCTCTGACTTTTTTTCCACCACTTTTACCTCTTCTCTCACTGGTTTAGAGAGGCACACAGTCTGATTAAAAGATAAGTATCTCATCTAAACTATTTTACAAACCGATTCTATGTGTTATTTAATATCAACCATGAGTTTTGTAGCAAAAACAGTAATAAATAGACTTATCAACTGAGGTAAAATGGAACGTAGTAATGAAATAAGCACAAAATATTTGAAAACACTGATCGGTTTGACTCGTTTAGATTGATTTAATTTAATATGAAACACAGAATTATTAAAAATCACAGCTCAACAAATCAACAAATTTCAAACACGGAGTAAAACACAAAAACCAGCACCAACAAATGTTTAAGTGCTCACAAATTTAGTGTGTTGTCCTGTATATTTCCCAGATTTCTTGTTAAAGTATCTATGCTACATTTTTACTGTACGAACAGTATGATGCCATACTAAGTGACAATTAAATACATTTTCCTCTTAAAAGAAAAAACAAAGATAATGGACGCAAGTACTTTATGAGATCTGATGATTCTTTGATTGTCTTTTCACTAGAAAAAATGTTAAAGAAAAAATAGTATTTTATGCACTTGGTTCAGTGTAATAAACATATTTTTTAGATTTTTTTTTAGGGTAATACAGCTCTCCAAAAAGTTGGTCATACTTATAACAAATCATTAAACTGTGCTTTTATGGGAGTGACCTGAGTGTCTCCCATAAAAGTCAAAATTTAGGGTTAATATAGTATTATTTCTTTAGAAAAATGGCACTACTTCAGCAAACTTTAGACTTTGTAGTAGATGTTTGTGGCGCTCTGGGGTGTTATCTCCTGAACTATGTACACAGGGGGGCCATAGTCACTGCTGGTACGCTCATAATGACGGCAGATCATGCTGTCAGAAGCTCTCAGAGGAAAGACAACATCGCTGCGGTCTGAGCCCATGTTGTCACTGCTGATGCTGTCCCGTTTGGGCACAGCCAAAGTGTTGAGGGACACGGAGGCCGACTGCTGGCTATCTGGGACACAGTGACGACGGCGGTACCTCCACAACAGGACAATGAGAATTATGATGACCAGAAGGAGGATCACACAGCCGGAGACAACCCACATGAGCGGTCCTGGCTCAGAGCCCCCGTTGCCACTGGGGTTTGTTTGTCCCGTTTCTGAGCTCGCGTCTGTCATTAGAAAGAAAAGGAGAGGCAGAAAAGGAAGGATGAAAGATTAAATTGGGACAAGCCACACATAGCTGTGAAAACAATTTCACTCATTTTACATCCTTGTACAGCCTGATTAGTGTTAACATGAAGAAAACCAATGTCAAATCCAGACACTGGAGAATATGCTTTAATCTTTAGTGTCATCCTGGAAAACAGCCTGGTGCCTTTATGGAACAGTGAATGGAGCAACGAGTCATGATCAGTTTGAATACAACAAAACAGTGGAGCGGTAATACCCACCGTCTCCTCATCCCTTTACGACTGTGTTACTATTCAGGTTATATGAAATTGCTCATTTGCATCAAAAAAGATGGTCAGATTGATCTGATATGTCGCTGTGAGGATTATATTATTATCAAATTAAAGAAGAAGCATTGTCAGTAAACATACTGTACCGAAATGTAAAAACACATGTACAGAATGTTCCCTGACAACTGTAAATGGAACCATGAGCCAGGTCGTGCTATCTTTCATGAATGTAAAATGTAAGTTCAATCTTTTCCAACCCTTAGAAAACATGAGCTAAAACTGTGTCAGCCTTGCATCACTGAAATACTTTTTTTCAGTGTATTATTCTCAGTATCATTTCAGAGTGATTAGATATACAAAAACAGTATTCAAATATAACAAAACAACAGCTGTAAAGTCAAAGAAATAAAAAAATCAAAAAGTACAACATATATCACGACTTAATTTGTCTTCGTACCAGGTTTGCTTTTCACATCCTTCTGTTTTGTGGAAGGATCCTTGTCCTTGGACTTTGGTCGCGTGGGTGGGAATCTGGTGGGTGACTCCTGCAGTGTTGAAGGTGGGTCTGAAGGGCCTGAAAAATAATGAAGTATTTTACATAAAATCACATCTGTGCATACTGTGTTGTGTTGAGTGTGTATT
Organism: Apogon talboti; assembly: GCA_037367365.1. NCBI lineage: Eukaryota > Metazoa > Chordata > Actinopteri > Kurtiformes > Apogonidae > Apogon > Apogon talboti. Next base: position 28,858,920 of record JAPQRQ010000018.1, on the reverse strand, counting down.
CAGTATTGTTACCATGTAAATTGAATGACCCCAGGAAGAATATCAGCTGCTATGTAAAAGCTAATGGAGATCTAAACAAACAACGAGTAGTATGTCTCACATTTAATTTAAGCTGAGGTGATATAATGTGGAACTGTTTCCAGTGCAATTCAGTCCCTTGCAGCTTTTTTTTTTTTGGTTGAACAGTCATTCAGGCAACAACACATCACAGACGAAGCACGTTAACCATTTTCTTACCTCAACAGATGAGAAAAGTTCTGTTTTGAGTCAAACCTGACACTTAACTGGAAAAACTACGTCTAATGCCAACACTTTTTCTACCAACACATGCGTTAAACATAACTGAACGCAACTAATGCCTGCTGCGGAAAATCAGAGGGAAATCAGAGAAATGTAAGAAAAAATCTCAGACTTAAACAAAGGAAGATCAGAGTATTCAAATGACATGTTGAAGGAAAAATGGGAGGTTTACAGCAAACAGGAAATCAGAATACGTTACAAATGATTGAAACTGCAGAAACTCCGTAGAATTTTGAGTTTATTAGTATCATTTCCAGTGTCTGTTGAGAACCAGAATGTTCAGGATTTCACTGTGCAATCTTTTCAGCAGATCCTTTGTCAAATTTACACCTACTATGATTAGTTTCATTACAGAGCATAAAAATGACAACTATTACCTAAGGTGTTGTATCTGTATATGAATGTAAATCCACAAATAGAACTCTAAACTGACTGACACCATGTTTAATACCAGGAGAAACATGGAATTACTACTAAATCTGACTTATTAATCTCCTCTGTAAATATTTGTTTACACCCGTTATGTTTGTAAACACAGGAGGAAAACAGCCTTATGCTTTCATGATTAGATGAGAAACACACGAAATGCAGATTTTTCATCTCTGAGTCAAACTCCTGAATTATGTATATGAAGAATCCTTGGGTTTTTTTTCCTGTAAAATTACAGCTTACAGTTTTAAGCAGCTTCAAACACACAGAGTAATATGGCATCTTGTCTCATTTCTGTGATCATGTGCAGCTCAGTACACAGTGTCTTATTTTTGTTGGTATATTGATAAAAAAAAACACTGAGTAAACTGTATATTGTGTAAATAGCGGGAGAAAGGGCAAATAAACCATTAAATTGAGTGGTGTGTAATCTATCTATCTATCTATCTATCTATCTATCTATCTATCTATCTATCTATCTATCTATCTATCTATCTAT
>JAPQRQ010000018.1:28827183-28852206 GCA_037367365.1 Apogon talboti | reverse complement strand
GACTACAGATGAAAACTAGCCTTCTGGCTAATTCTGGCTTTTTTAACCACGTGTAATCATGTGTTTTTATGAAATTGTCCCCTTTCAAATAAACTAAACTAAACTAATGTTTTTAAAGTTTTGTATTGTGACATATTTTACCTCTATCAAAAAAAACTACATCACGTCTATGTTTGTAGGCTTGTAGTAGAAACTATAAAATTAAAGTAAATGCTCTTAGTCGTGTGTAAGAGATGTTGTAATGCTTTTTACAGACTGAAAACAACCCAGCAACCCAGCCACATGTTTGACTCAAAATTGCAATTCCATTCAATATAAATAATGTGACTTTATCTTCAAGTCCTAATCAAAAAAGAAATACAAAACATAGTCACAGACAGAGAATGCACTTTCCTACATTAAATTCCCAATCCATTTGAGAAGACTGAAATAACTGTATGCCTTATCCCAAATTGATGAAAATGGTGATGTCATAACTCTTCAATACCTTCTTGATTTTTTTTCTTTGTGCAGTCTTCATTTTATGTGCAGTATTGATGCAGCTGAATGTTTGTGGTTACTTGTTGTTAGAGTCTCTGATACAAAAGTCTAGGGGACACATTAACATAACAGGACAACGGTGTAACTCGGTGTTTTATTTCCTAATTCTGAGACACTTTAGATCAGTTTAAAGAGTACACATGGATGATGTTGGCTTTTATTCAATCCTGTATATTCTGCATTTAAAAAGCCATGACTGTAATCCTTCACTTTCAGGGAATCTCAACTAATCACAAAATGGTTTAAAAGCTTACACTGGGCTTCAGTCACAAGACCTAAGCACCACATATAGAACAGTACAGCGGCAGAAATGTCTGTTAGAGTTGGGAGAAGACTGTGCTTTATGTTCTGTTCTAAGTTCTGCCAAAATCTGTAACATTATAATTCCTGTTAGAAACCTAGAAATATTTTTTTGATGTGAAAATGATTTTCCCTTTATATCTAACCTTTATGAAGTGGTTTACCACCATGTATTTTAATGTTATCCTCTGCACTTTTTTTGTTTTTTTAATGAAAGTCATGTATGTCCTATATTTCATTTACTGTCATTGTTATTTTGTTAAAAAGTGAATTGTTAAAAAGTGAATTTCAGCAAAGTAAATCATTAACAGAACATGAAAACATGTCAGCAGCAGAAAATGACGGATCTTCTGAAAGACCAATGGGTCATATCTGATGATATGATGCTGCAAACCTGAAAAACTGTATTTTAACTGAATTATTTCAATGTATTGATAGGATTCGTGGGTATTTAGGTCTTTCAGGGTTAAAGTTCTGTTGACAGGAACTACAGAGGAATTTAAAGCCGGCCTTTCGTTGGTTTTTCCTGTCTTGAAGCAAAGACACACAGACCTCAGATCTCTATACCCTTTACTTTATTCTCCCCTTTTCCTTATTATACAGATTCCACACACTATAGAATGTCATATACAGCTGTCTCAGTCTGTCAGACCTTTGAAAAATATAAAAGCAGCAAAACAGTGAAAAAAGAATCACATATTCATCACACAAATTGGAAAATAAACACAAATAAAATCAGTTTAATTTCTCCCAAATCACACAAAAGATTTGCGTGTGTTCTTTGTAACACTGTGGTTAAATGTCATATTTAACTGATTTTCTAAAATGAGCTGAACTATGATTTCTAATTACTCCAATGATGTATGTCATTATCTCTGGTGGCACCAGTTTACTCACAGCAGGGGAATAGACTCAGAAGAGGGAAATCTATAACCTATTACACAATTTGATTCACTATGACTAAATGCTGCAAAGTACCATCTTAGATAAATGAGGTTGATGGGCATATGTTACCATCACTTTAACTGTACTGTTGCTGCATACTGTGTAATTTTGTACATATTAAAAATTTATTTCATTGTTCTTTTGCAAATTATGGTAGTTTTTACTCTCCCTTACTTACCTTTTATATATTCTATTTTGTAATTTATTCTTTATCTTTCTTATGCTACAAAATCAAGACCTGGTACCCATATTTTGTTCTATCATGTACCATTGATTGAATGACAATAAAGCTGAGTCTAACTCTAAGTTAAACACCATCAATTAAACCATATTATGCAAAGAAAGACATAGAAGCTATTTTCTTTTTACATCAATATGACACTCAAAAGCTGAACAACCTGACCGGTCTGCTGCTTATAGTGTCAACATATTACACTGCATACTCCAACTTCCTTAGATTTACACTACTAAGTATGGTCGTTAGTTAGTTTCACTCTGTGTCTGTTTATCTGTTGTATTCCTCAGTTGCATGGTGACCTCTTCCTCCCTCTGCAGTAACCACAATTTGGCACTGAGTGATGTGTTGGTGCACGGTACGCCTTGGTAACGATCTTCGCTTCATTTGTGTGAGATCTCCCAAAGTGAAGTTAATGCTAACATGTTAGGCGTCTGCTGATGAACAACCCCTATCACGATTAGCATTAACCTCAACCTGGGACTACAGTCGGTGGATGTTTCATTACCTCAGCGGTGAGAGTCAAATCTGCAGAAAAAAATCCTACAGGGGGTGACAGAGACAATGATCACTGAAGTCTTTGACGCTTGCATTACACCTCATTTTTGTGATGTATTTCAGAAACAGTAACAGTAGAGATTCTGGAAAATACCGTTAATTTTTACAAACATTGGTAAATCAATTTTTACAGTTTCCTCCAATTAGCATACCCTATGATTCAGGACTTTATGATTCTAAAATATGAGTGTTCCATTTGTTAAGACTTTCACCTCTATATTAACTCACTGCACAGACACACTCATCCAATTAAAGCAGTAGTAGAGATTGTTAGGCCTTTATCTGGCTCTGTAAATGAGTGTGACATGTTTGGGACCATCAGGCATCATCTGAATATTGGAAACTGCTTCTGTTCACAGCATGACTTTGTAGCTGGATTAAAAAGGTTAAAAAAAGGGCCAGTAGTTTAACAGACACACAGATGAGGAGCAGGTGGGTGTAATAGTGAGGTCTATAATCTCTCTGAAGAGGCATGAAGAGAAGCAACAGGATGTTACAGGTGCTGGTATTAGTCGATTCTTGTTGAAACTCTAGATACTCATCTAAGCTGTAATGTCGTCAGGAAGTATGTCTCTATTTTATGTGTGTGTGTGTGTCTGTTCTAATAGTTATTCGTTTCCACTGACCTGTTGTTCTGATCGCAGACCGGCAGCACTTCCTCTTTCAGCAGCTGCTTGTTCTCTCTCTCTTTCACTCCTTTTCTCCTCTGCTCTTCTCTCTCTTCTCTCCACCCTCCATATTTGTCTCTTTCTCTCTCTCCCATTGAACTGAAATTGAGTCTAAATGAGGCTCCGCATGGCTTTTATATACTTGTGTATGACTCATGTAAAATCCCCTTCCAACAGAATGACTATTAAAAAGAAGTAGAAAATCACGCAATAAATTTGCAGTAAGATGCTATTATCTCATATGTAAATGCAGCCCACAGGAGAGAGAAAAACATTCATTTCTTGAAATTAAATGGGTTTCTTTTTTTAAAAAAAACAGAAATGTAATGACACGACACAGGTAGATGTGGTGATGAAAGCAGCTTGAAGGTATGATATTAAAAGTAGATTTTGAAGCACAGGAACATATTAAAGATTTAACAGGAAAATTAGATGCATATGTACACATTGGACAGCATTTCTTTCTCCTCAAACCCGTTTTTTAAGGATTTCTAATTTGATATTCAGAGAGATCTAATAAAGCTGAAGCCATAAGGGTTATATATGAAATGAATGAATAACAATACCTCATTTAAAACATTTCAACCCGAGATAGAGTGAACTCTGCCGTCAGAACCCCTCCTCTATTCTCTTTAAACCTCAGCAATCACTGCATGGACGAATAAAGCCTATTGAAACACATTGAACTGTCTCTTTGATATACATTTTTTTCATGTTTAAACACATCAGCTCATTGTGCCATTGAATCACAACTGAAAAGTACAAATAGGAGAATCAATTAAGAGATTTTCTTAATGATGCAGGGTGGTAATGTTAGTAGTCTTATTTCTATTTTTTCACATTTACATCTTTAAGCGACTTTGTCTTATGAAGCCACCTGTCAAATAACTGAGCATTATGACTGTGCGGGGTAGTGAAATGAAATGAATTTCGTTTTTCTGTTACAGGAGTGTCACAAGTGGGGATTTTGAACGGGACCCTTTTCCACTAAATGACAGTTGATATTTGCAAACTATCCTCGAACGTTGCTTCTAATTGGCCCAGAATCTCGCTGCTGCCCTGTTTGCTTGTGGTAACCCAGTAACCAAGTCATACTGCTCTGTTTCTGAGAAGACAAGGTGCCTCCCCATTCATTCTCACTACCTAACCCCTCTCCCCCCAAATTCCCCCTGATCCAGCACCAACTGTCTGCACGCTGCAACTTCACGCAATCCCCTTTTCATACATAACTCATTCAGTAGACATCACATTCCTGTGAGAACGTTAAAGAGGAAGCACCTCAGAAAAGACACATACATCATACAGTAGTGAAGGGAAAAGGTTGAAAGTACATGAGGAGGCGGGGGAAGAAGAGGAGACGCAAGCGGGGACCCCCCCTTCACATAAATGGAAATTCACAGTGTGTAATATGCCATCTGAGGAGGCTTCAAATGCACAATCCTCACTTCTTCTCTATGTCTCCTCATAAGAAACTCATGGAGGAAGAACCTTTGTGAGTTTCCCCTTTCTTAATCACCACTGATCAGAAAACATCCCATCATACAAATTTACGAATGTGTTTAAAAATGGTGAAAGTCTGTGACATTAGGTGTTTGGGGGAATACAGATAATAATTTTCTGTTGAAGTTGAACTGAAGGGACAAAAGCATGATCTTAATCATCACATTCACTCATAACTTCACCTACTTTCAATTCATGAGCTGATTTCATGAATTATTACAGATGAAACCAGAAATGAAAGTGGCGTGAAAGTTTGCTCTTATTTCTGTCAGTCTCTTTTTGTCTGTTTCCTCTGTGCACATCCATGTCTGTCTGTCTGTCTGTCTGAGTGTTTCCACGTGGGCAACCTGAGGGCCTGGCTTCACTCCGTCTTCCTGTCATATGTGGGATCAGCATGAGGCTCAACAGGTTCACAGCTGATACCATCGTTTATGTCGTTTCCCCGACTCTGTACCATCACACTGTTGTGGTTTGTGCGTCGTCAAACCGTGACATACATTGCACTGCAGGGAAAATTTCAGACACGTCACAGCTGTGGGTTTGTGCTAAAGGACGCATATGTTTTACTTTCATGTAATTACCAACATCCATCCTTCTATGTCTTTTGCGTTGATACTACTGTTTTACTCCTAAACAAAATTATGAACGCCAAAACGAAGAACCACAAAGCAGAACCGTCTCTCGTTTCTGTTTATTCAAGAAATACAATCGCTTGGTTTCCCCCGATCAAAACCCCTTTGACTAAAATTAGCAGCTTTAAAGGAAATGTGGGTGAGATTCAAAGGTGGAAAGGCCAACACTGGTTATGATTCAGTTCCACAAACTATTTTAAATACACTCATGCTCATGAATTTTTAGGTCATTGCTATCATTCAAGCATAACAAACATGACAAATGCCATGCAGTGTTCAGCCACCTGTTCATTATGAGAATTAAAATACAACAAAGAATACAGCAAATACATGATTCTGTCACTTTTTGACAGAGAATGAAAAATGTATTTGATGTTTAAGGATTTGTCAACACTGATCACATTATGCAATATGTAGTTCATCCACTTTTAAATGAGTAAAAGTAAAAAAAAAATAAAAATCATGAGCTGTTATAAATGACAAAATTACAATAGAAATAGTTAACAGATGCTTCCACTGTTGTTCATTAGAAACAAAAGAGAAGCCACTTAATCTCCTCAAAAATGTCTTTTAACACCGATATGAATTAGGTCCACATCTTAACAGTACATTTTGTGAGAAAAAAAAACTTTAATAAGTTCAATATGCTCTGAAATACTATCAAGTTACAAAGACAAAGAGTGTACAACATAAAATTCAAGTAAAGTAGATGATGAACCATGATATTTACAATCATGATGCTCAGGGTTCCCACTTTGACGATGCTGCGCATTAGTCTTTTTTAATGTGGAAAAAACTAAGTAACTCTCTATCTCTATGACGTGTGTGTGAATCATGTGTCATATGTCACGCATCATGTTCCTGTTGAACAATTATATGTCCTATTTTTTGCTTGTGTGTGATAAATAAAACCTGTGTATTGACCATCAAGTCAGTGAAATGAGGATGAAGAGTTCCTGCACAATGAAACTACAGATGTACGGCTTTAAAAAATAAGAAAAAAATAACGTTTTGAATCTTTAAACATTTTTCCAAAATCCAATCATAATCTAGTAAAGATTATTTGATGTTGTTTAAAGAACCAAAAGAGGTTGTTTGCCCATTTAAACAGTTCATAGTTTGTGTAGTGGTTTGTAGTTTTTAAATGTTATTGGGCAAAAATCCACATGGTCTGAAAGGACATGAGACTAAATATCTACTCTTTACCCATGTTTTCAAGCTGTAGAAAATCTATCCCATGTCACAGATTTTGGTAAATTCCAGGTGTTTTCAGAGAGTATGTGATTGACAGCTGTGATTACTAATCACTGATCAGATTCTGTCAGACATGACCTCGACTCGATTTTTCTGCTCTGGACCATTGTCACGGGGAACTGGCTTCTTTTTTCCTTCACTTTTTTTTTTTCCAGCTACAGAGAGAAGGTGTGCATTTTCAAATTCTGTTTTTGTTGACATATGTTGTGACCTTTATATTTGCTTTATTAGCATAGAGAAACACTGACAAGCTAATTAGTTATATACATAAAAATACATTATTATTGTCATTATTCACATACATCCTGATTATTTAGTCTTAGCTTGTATTTATATAATGAAGGCTGATGAGCGAAATATGAGATACTGAGGAACTACTTTTGTTCTATTATTTCAATAGACTTTAATGGATGTAATTCACAATCATTCAAATGTTTCTCAAATGAAAACCCCTTATAATAGTGGAGTATTTTCCAGACCAGTGTCAACACAAATCTTTTACAGCTCCTTGTATGTGACATTCTGCAGCTTACAGAACAATGTTAAAGCTAAATCTGTCTTTTCTTTTCCTAAACCCTGAAAACCACATCAACACAGGAACAAGTCTTCAGTTTACCAGTTTACCAAATGAGCAGCGCTGCCATCTACTGCCAAAAATAGAATATTACAGCTTTAAAATACTGGCATTGTCACAAAAACCTCGCTCATGGGTTGAGGTCTCATCCCTGGTCATATGATGTAAATATAAATTCTTTAAAATTCTAACATATAATAACATTTAAACATATTTTAAATTTCATTTTAAGTTTTAATTGACTTTTTTTCAATTACAATGCAGTATAATCACAATTTTGGGTCTGTAGTTTAAGTACAGTTGTAGTATCTTAAATATATCTAATCACCTAAAACAGGATGTCTTAAAGCCACTGTTGACCTTTTTTATCAAAACAAATGTCGAGGCATTTTTTTTTCTACAGTCATCATGAGTTCTTTCTGCACTAAAGGTTTGAATGGCAGAACAGAAAAAAAAGAAAGAAGGTGTTGAGATCATGATATTTTCTTCCGACTACCAAACCACAGATTCTATGTATGATGCTTCTCTTCCCTGTCACTTACACAGACTTACATTTGAGTAAACAGAAAAGAAACTACCTCAAAGTATAACAAAAACTGTATTTTAGGAACCTATGATACACAGAATGTGCAACAAATCAAGTCTGTGCAAAACTGGACATCATTTTTATTCAAATATTTATTGAAACCATTTAGATTCAAGTTTGTAGATTTTTATTTGTCAAATGTTCATGATATGAACATTGGAATGCAAGAGGAAGATTTAACAAAAGAAAATGTTCTTTAAAGAAAACTAAGACTCAAAAATAAAAAAAGGTTAATGGAAGAGGTAGAATTAGTCAGGAGGAGCCCAGGTTATGTAAAGAAAAAACAGTGAAGGGCATCATTAAAGTAAACTGAATAGATGGTAGGGTGTTGATAGAAAAAAATCATAAAAAAATTTAAAAAATAAAATAAAAGAGAAACAGCTCTTTTATTTTGCTACCTGAACTCATTTTGATGTCAGTAACATAATTTAATTTCTCATAGAAATAAGAAACAAAATGGTAGTTCATCAGATGAAAAATAAAATGATCAAAACTTATGTGAAACTCAATGTTATAAATGATCAGATGTTTTGATGTTCTCAGATATGTTCAAAGGAAGAAGTGTGTTTTGCAATCAAATACAGGAAAGAGAGAGAGAGAGAGAGAGAGAGAGGAGGGCGATACTGCACAGAGGAGGCACTCCTTCTCCTTTATCTCCAACTCCACTTCTCCCACACACAGGGCAAATACAGAAGGTAAGACACAGACTTTTTAAATTACCATCCAAATGATGTGAAGCTGCTTTTTAATGCTGACCTGAAAGACAGATAGCAAATATTCACATTATGGTAAATGTGTCCTTTAGATCTTTCAGACCCTTGTTCGCTTTAATTCAGGCCGCCACAGTAATTATTAGTAACTGTGGTTCAGGGCAGCACTGCTACTGTATGTAGATCAACAGAGGCGTGTTCATTAACACAGGACTGTTTGCATGCAAGCTTTTCTCGTTCCTGCTGCATGTAAACAGGCCTGTTCTAGATGCACATTCAGTCAAAGTCCTTAAGGCTGCAGGGCAAAAAAAATTGCAGATTCCTTTCTCTTTAATCATTACCTGTTATTACGACACTTATTGCCAGTATAGTGTGTACATGTATGAGTATGTTGGTATTAATCAAGCCTATAATCAGTCACACCTAAAGACTAAAAGCATATTTGGGCGTAAATAGGAGGTTCTCTTGTATTATTATATTTTTAATTTAAGGGGGTAATTCAGGTTACATTTTCAATATGTGTACATCAGTGCCAAGTGTGACTGGAAGGCTTCACTTACTTTGCGCTATGAAAAAATGCTTAATATATTTAATACGCTGTTGCTTATAAAGTTGGAATAAAATATTTTTACCTCTTCACATGAAATGATTATGACCATGTGATTTATTTTTGACAGATAAAGTGTAAATGGGACTCAGTATGTAATCGCTCTACCTGGTCAAAGAGGATTATTGGTGCATATAAATAGCAATAAAAAGAGGAATGTGTCTGAAAACAGAATTATTCCAATTTTAGGAGCAACAGTGTAGTGTCTATTTTATTTAATTGTAACACAGAAAAACTTCTGATGTTCTAAGAAGTGAAATGAAAAGAAAAGTAGCAAAGGAAGGAAGTATGTGGTATCATGTTGGTGTAATGTGGACATCAGCTGTTTGCATGATTAAGCAACTAACATGTGAAATCCATGTTCAAGTGCAATTCTTCATATTGCACATTCTCCATTATAACACACAGTCAGATGATAGATGGCTGTCAATGTGTGACATTTTATATTTCCTGAGACATCAAAGTCAGAAATAGAAGGAAAAAAATGATCTGAACATGTGTAAGTGAGTTTCTAGCTGATATACACCCTACCAGTCAAAAGTCATTATTTTATACATTGTAGATTTTTACTGAAGGCATCAAAACTATGAATAAACACAAATGGAATGTGTAGTAAAGAAACAGTAAGAAACAAATCACAGCATGTTTATATTTCAGATTCTTAAATGCCACCTTTTGCTGACAGCTTTGCACTGTTTATCATTCTCAGTCAGATTCATGAGGTATTTATTGTACATTGTGTTTGTTCCAGCAGCTTAAATAAAGTCCGACACCAACTCCGATGGCTGACATGAATGCTACACAGACTCCTGAGGCGAACCAACGCAGTTCTTGGCAGAAGGAGGCGGTTAAAGGAGTCGAAATCACAGTGACGGTGCTCATCTTTGTGGTGAGGATTCAGAGCCACACATGTAGCACTGCTCTGTCTGATTAAAAGGTGTACCTACTCACCACTAATATCTGCAGAAATAGAAGCTGGAATAACATATTGAAATAAAATAATAGCTAAAAAAAAAAGTTACATTTGTTCCACCTTGATTTTTCATGGCTTGTTTGATAATGAGTTCCAGAGTTAGTTGTATAATTTGATTGAATATTTATCCACATTTTAATAAAGTTAAATAGTTAACTTCTAGTAGCACTCATTTATTTCTATCATTATTATTTCTGCTTTTAAAGATTCACTATTGACCAAGTAGCAACATGTTCAGGTTGATGTGTGGTGTTGAAATACTTGGAGCATAAATCCAGACAAGTCATTTTTGGATTTCCATCAGTGCACCATTAAAAGGAATATATGAAATGAGATAATACATACATTATGGTATTCATCTAAATACCCATATTAACATAAATAATAAGGCATGATTGCACTTTAAGTTCTGTTTTACTGATATTTAAAGTTGTTTTTATGAACATTTCCTTGTGTAATAATTGGATTTGAAGAGTAAAGAGGACAAATGCAAACTCAACCATTAAATGTATATAATTATGACTTCCCATGTGAGACTGTGTAGGTTTTAGTGTAAGAACTAGGGCTTTTCATGCAACATTCAGGGCTGTAGCCTTGACACAGGCTGAACAGAGGAGGTTCCTCTGAAGCTGCTTAGTGATGCTGTAATTCCTCTGTGGTTCCTCCAGGTGGGCGTATCTCTGAATGGGCTGGTAGTCTGGGTTCTTGGACTGCGGCGTAATCGTCACATGGTTCGCAGAGGCAGCGGCGAGGAGACACGAGCTGCCAGCAGTTTCCGTGTCTATGTACTGAACCTGGCCCTGGCAGACCTGGTCCTCCTCCTCCGTACTCCTCTCATGCTGGGCTACCTGGCTCACAATGGGAGCTGGCCTTTTGGTGTAGTCCTCTGCCATGTGATCGTGTTCCTGCGGGGTCTAGGCTTGTACGCCTCGGCCTTCCTGCTCTGCGCCGTGTCCCTGGAGAGATGCCTGTGTCTGCTGAGGCCTGTGTGGGCTCGGCTGCGTCGCCCCCATTGGGCTGTTCCTCTGGCCTGTGCTATCCTATGGGTGGTAGCCGTCATCCTGTCTACACCTTACCTCTTCAGTGCAGGTCTGATACGAGTGAATGGGACCAACCAGTGCCGGGAGAGTGGGGAGTTTTACATGGCCCTGTTTGTGACCGAGACTGTAGCAGGTTTAATTTTGCCTCTACTCGTGTTCTTGGGAAGTAACCTGGCTGTTTTGCTCAGCATTCAACAAGCAGTACCTCCTACGCCTACGTCGTCCACCCCTTCAAATGCCCGTAGGATGACCAGGATGTACCATGTGCTCTTCTTCACCATGCTTTTCTTCCTCACCTGCTGGGTACCCTACTTTGTTTGCCGGTTCCTGCGGGCCTTGGCTGTGAGTCGGCCTGAGCGGGCTGCCCTCTATCGGGGGGCAGCATATGGCTCATATATAGCCCTGTACCTGGTCTACATCAAGAGTGCTCTTAACCCTGTGCTGTATGTGTTTGCTGCCAGAGGCTTAGGCCGGGCCATCCGACTTTCACTTGTCTCCACCATTGAAAAGCTTTTCAATGATGACTCCACAGAGTCCATACGTAGGAAATCACTGAAGAACTCACAGATGTAAACCTCTTCAGTGTATTTGTAGCATATGTTCTAGACCATCAGTGCCTTTTTAGGGTTCCTGTATGTTTCCACAAGTTACATTTCCAGGCTTTTTGAGACCGCTATGAATGCTATTTGATCTGTTTTACATCCCAGGGCATCGGTGGTGCTCCCAGTGTGAGTGAAGACCCATACCGCAGATCAATCTGACTTCCTATGCATCTCAAAAGTCTTCATATCCAAAATTCCTAAATGCAGATGACTCCAAGCTCAGTATTCCCAACAGGCTTACAAAAAGCATTAAATCAAATTGTGTGTGACAGTTAAAAGGTTAAAATTCACACAGATTTTGGACTATTTATGAACCCACAATGTAGAACATCTTAAATATAATTGTAAGTGACCGTGAAGTGCTTAGTCCTCATGGCACAGCCTGTCCCAGCTGCCAGTGGGTGAAGGTGGGATACACCCTGGACAAGTCACCAGTTCATCGTAGGGCTGACATATACAGACCAACAACCATTCACTCCAATGCGCAATAAATCAGCTGAAATCCATCAGTCCAAGGGCCTCCCTTTTGACTTGATCTTCCTCCATACGCTCTTAGGAGCCTTCTGACCCTGGTTGTGGTCAAACACTGTAGAGCGACCAATTAACCTAGTAACTAGGTAAATTCCACACTGAAGGGCCCATGCTGTCTGACACTGAAATGGAAAGCCAAACCTTCCTGTTGTGAGGCGATAGTGCTAACCACTGGACCAGTGTGCCACCTATTTGCACAAACATACAGTCTGTACAGTAAAAGACATTCTAAGTAAAGTGAAGCCCTACACCTGTGATGCAAAAGGATTCAATCCAGCACTGGGTCTTAAAAACAGTAAAACAGAGAAGAAATTGCCCTCTGTGGATGACTGGTTAGAACAGATCTGAGATCATAAGTTGGAACACGTGCTTTTCACACCTACAGACCTCATCCTTCCTTCAGGGGTACTTGAAAAGCTTAACGACAGTAATCTCTTTAGTCGCCAACTACATGGAAAAAAATGTGATGAACAATTTGCTTTGGCTGATCTAACAATAAACAAACGTAATGAATAAATGGCAAGATTATTCAGATAGGTGGACGTGTTGTTCAGGAAGGAGACACGCGACTCATTCAAGCGAAACCAAAGGCAACAGCATGTTTTTATCTACAGTGACTTATAAAGTGATGGTGTCATCAGATACAGTCGAGGGACTTCAAGAATACTGTTTCTGTTGCAGCACGCCAAACGCAGTGTCATAACTGGGTGTAAAAATTCATTCATGACTCATCTTGCCTCTTGGATACAGCAGTGGAAACAGCCTCGAGGCGAAGGTGAACACAGCTTCGGCTTCCTGGCTTCAGGGAAATATCAAATCATGAAGTTGTCCTCAACATACAAGACATACCTGCATGATGAAGCATGTCTCCATGAGGTCCAAGGACGTAGACATTGAATCGACCTGATTAACATCTGCAATGACTCAGATTCAGTCAGTGTCTACATGTCACAGGTTGGACCCACAAAAACTCCACAGTGGACGTCTACGAGGACTGAAGACAAACATACCGTTAACATGTTACACACGTTATCATACTGTTAGCCTCATACCATAACTGCCTAAGTCACACACTATATGGACAAAAGTATTGGGACACTCTGAACTCAGGTCTTTCTTTTCTAGCAGGGGTCTGGGCAACAAAACAATGACAAATGACATAATATCATTTTATATTGTGATAAATATCACATGGATTATTGATATTGATGTTTATATCTGAAATCAGCAGGAACAGGACATCTTACGAGCTGTAGCCATATGTCCCAATATTTCTGTCCATATAGTTTACAAACATCAATATTTCCTTAAAGTTTAATGGGAGATTTTTCTTCCTAAGTGAGATGTGAAGAAAGTAGATGGTTAGTTGTGGTAGAAAATTATTATTCAGTCAGAGCCCGAAAAATATCTTAGAAATTCATAGGTAGAACATTTAAAGTCATAGTCACAGATTTTAAAAAAAATCGATGAGAGAAATTAAGTAACATTTTGGAAGCAAAGATAACAATTTAAACAAAACTAACCAATGTAATGATATTTATCACAATATAAAACTATATTTTGACACTTGTCATTATTTTGTATTCCAGAACCCTGTTAGAAAAGAAACCCTTGAATTCAACGCGTCCCGATACTTTTGTCCATATGGTGTATGACTTGTTATGAGGATGAAGCAGGACATTCTGTTTTGTTGCAGGACCATCATTCCATTATGAATGTATGATCTATGACTGGACTTCATGCTAAAATACCTTCTGTTGTTCACAATAGCACGTACTGTGATAGTTGAAAAAAAATGTAACTGTTAAATAATTTGTAGCATTTATTGCATTTTCTTTATACAATAAATCATGTACATAAGCCAACCTACAATTCGTAAGCATTTATTCTCACTTGTCCCGACTAACCCATGATTTCAAGGTTTTTTTTAATCCTAATTACTGTGCTTTTATTTAGGTAGAGCTGAAAATTACATTTTCTTTGCTGCATTCTAGCTACATTTACTCCAAAACAGTACATCTGATTATGATTCTGACACCTCTACATCAATCTCACAGGTGTATCTTTTCTTTTCAACCGAAATTTATTGAGGGAAAAACACTGTTGTTTATGAAATATACTCCATTTATTTTTGGAATATCATTTTCAGCTGATAGCCTATGGAAAATGGGCCTAGGGCATGAATATATAAATAACACATGAATATAAGTACAGTTACTGCTATTTACATATTAAGCATTTTTCTGTAGTATCAAAAAAAGTTTCTTTAGTTGTGTGCTTTGAATTATTTGTGGATGGTTGGAGGGGTGGATATAGTAAGGTAGGGTAAAGACTTTTTAGACATCTCATAAGCATTTTACATCCATCCATTATATAAGTGTTGGAGACATTGAATATGGGAAGAATGAATGAATTTCAACTATACTGTATTTCTAAGGTTCAAGGTGAAGGAAGGTTAGCATAAATGTTAAGTTCATGCGTGTAAAAGTTGGAAGACAAGGATGTGACCTACAGCATATTATTTTTTCCAATTTTTTTTTTTTTTAATGTGCTGGAAATTAAATGCTTGCACATATTTGTTTTACTGTCAATACATCACAACAAATATGACTTTAAGCATAGAGCACAATTTCAGACCTACTATATTTGCTTGACATTACTCTATGTATTATATGAGCTGTCACACTTCTGTCTTTTTCTTCTGCAAAGCATCAAAAGACCGCGAGGATATCAGTCAAAGTATTGAAACAAGCTTTAATACAAATGTCAGGCTCAATAACATCCTGTCGCTGATCCGCGGTTTGTTTTTCTCATAATGCGTCACTCATATTTTACAGTTTAAATGTGGAGAAATGATAAAGAAATGGTTTTCTCTGATACAATGAGTAAGTAAAGTTCAAAAACTCTAAACTCTTAACATACTGGTCTGGAATTTTTGGCCACATGACTACTGCACTCTCTACACAAGTTCTGGAATTGAAAAGAATAAAATGAAGCATTATTGTCCCATCTGTTATTGTTACAAACATGACTGAACATTTATGACGCATTAAAGTCAACGTTTAAACTTGTGTTCAGGGAAAACAACTTTTGTCTTAAAAAGTGTGTGCGGTGCTGCCCAGTGGGGTGAAGTCAGGGCTTGAACAGCTGATTGGCGTGTTTATGTGCCTGTAGAAGCAGCTCCTGGGCGTCCTGGATGGCCTTTGCGTTCTGCAGGATTTCTCCCAGTTTTCTGGCCATGGTCTCAGCGTCAGCAGCTGGTATAATTTTTTTCATCCGAGCCTGGACAAAACAAAACAATAAATTACAACACTACACTCAAATCTTCCTTGTATACTTAACAGGGCAGCTAAAAAAAAAAAAAAAAACAGGAAACAGAAATAGAATCAGAACACATGTATTGTTATGAAGGTATGTATCTCAGATGTTTCCAGTAACATGGCATCTGCAGGTTTAAAGAAGCCAGTTTTATGACTTTAAGGCATTTTTCAAGGTGTCTTTAATCCACTTTAAGACCTTACATTCACAAAACAGTACAAGGAGCCTCATTGTTATTGTCTTGAACCAGTCTTCACTATGTTTCGATCCAGCTAATGTTACATGTCCATTTCTCCATGCTTAATGTTTCTGGTATTGATGTTCAGTCTGCTAAAGCTCATTCCTGAACTCCTCCACCCATGAATGACTATTGGTGGCTCCACCCATTCCCATATATGATAAAACGCTCAACAATTATCACAAATTTGACAAATTCTTTACAAAAATCTCCAAAACAAATGTGACAACATCATTAACTGTGTCTGTGGAATTTCTGAGACCTAACCTAACAAATTTACCCTAGGGTACTAATAAAGAAACCTTGAACCTAACCTGTCAGATTAAAAACTTCAATCATCATCTTTAAGGATAATTAAGGCTGTAATTTAGGGCGATCACATTTAAGACTTTTTAATAATCTGCAGACACACTGTGTAAAAAAAATTGATTTTTTCAATCACTTCTGTACAGAAGGAAACATAAAAATATGACTTCCCCTCATTTTGCAATGACTTTCAGATGGTCTTTAGTGTTTTGTTTTTTTTTTTTTTTTGTTGTTGCAGTGTTTGTCATTTCTGTGATAAAATTTTACAGATACTGATTATAAGAAATACACCACAAAACCTCTCAACTGGGAGACTCCTGTTTTATTAGGCAGATCAAATCTGATTGAATTTCATTTTTGGATCAAACCAATACATTTAGCTTGATTGGTCTATTTCAGACAACGTGTTGAGCAGAGTCGAGGGCCGGTCACTGCCCTGACTCGCCCAAATCACTACTGAACAATGATTCTGTCACATGAACTTGGAAATAGGTTTGTTTTTTTTTACAGTCAAATCCAGATGATGTTATGGTTGAATGAGTATCTTGTTTGCATGTCATACATTATGTTTTGCTCTTCATCAGGATTTGACCAACATTAGAAACAAATTCAATATTTGGTGAAGCAGTTTTACTATAGTCTTAAGGTGGCATCTATGATATATTTAACTTCCTGCCTTGAAGTTTTCAGAATATTTAGGAAAAACTGCAGTGTTCAATTTTTTTGAGATACCCTGAATATTGTTCACCAAAAGTGCATCATGTTAGAACCTAGGATGACAGATGAGCAGTATGGATGAGAGTTTTGTGTCAAACTCAAACTAAAACACAGTTTCTGCCTGCAGCCAAGACTTACATCCTGTGACTTGCATAAGACTGATTTCATATTTTTTCACAATACTGCAAAGAAATTGCACCACATAGAACATGTTTTTAGATGTTCCTGTTCCCTTGAAGAGGAAGTGCACACTCAGACACTTTTACTACATCTTATTCACAAAAAATTATGTGAGTGAGAACTCCCGTTGTTCAACAGTGAACTGTCCGGTAAACACTGCGTCTCTGTGTGTGTGTGTGGTTCAGGCTCACCTCTAGTGTTGTTTCACCCTTGGGTGGAGGGAGAGGAGGGAGGTTGAGAACAGCTTGTTCAGCTATCTGAAACATCTGTGTGAAACGCAGACACAAGACAAAAGCAGATACGTCAGTATATATGTGGATCTGGATCTCTCAGACTAATAATTGAGAATCATAATGGAAATACTATATAATTCTTGCTCATTCACAATTTATACTACAATCACTAAAACTGTAGTATTTTAAAATTATCTTTCATCACGTGAAATCGTTAAATTATGTACGATGTAAGTTGAAGAAACAGTTCTTTGGAAAAAAAGACATTATTTCTAACAAAATTACCTATTTAATTTAGCAAGATTTACAATACATGTTCACCAGTGTAAATAAACTTTTTTTTTTTTTAAATTATGTCATATTTCATAAAAGAACATTTTACAGTTCAGCATTTTCCTCAATAAAAAACGTTAAGACCCATGGTAATTTGGTGTTAAAATTTAATGCTATGAATAATTTTTTTAGCTGTGTTGTTACATTGATAAAAAGTGATGTTCACTGAAACATGGAAGTCTTTATTTTAAACCACATTCATTTTGAAATGAAACATACTGCTGAATTTAACTCCAATTTCAGTTCCCTTTCCTCAGAACATATGCCAAAGAACACACTTGATGTCTTACCAATGCCCAAGTTTGGAAGAGAGAGAAATATCAGAATCAGTAGAATATTCAGAAGTACCATCAGGAGAGACTTTTAGCAGTTTGTCTGATTCAGACTGGCTCTGAGGTCAGACTGGGTGAAATATATCGGCAAACAGCAAAAATATGACCTGCATTAAATATTTAAGCAAATTAATTAATTTTTTTTTTATTATGATTAACACTTCAGTTCATCTTCCTGCATTTGAGCTAGAGCTGGAAGACATTGGCTAAAAAAATTACACCTCAGTTTTTTTCAGTGTAGTGGACAATTTCCGATTTTAATTGATTATTTTTTGGCTATACAAACTGAATACAAAGATGAATGTAAAAATACTTTTTTACTAAAACTGTATGCCATATATAACCAGAGAAACACTTTCACAATTAAAATACAGTATAAGAGGAAGCAAACAGGTTGGATTTTGCTCTGCAGAGAAATAATCTTGATTTTGCAATTTAAGCATCTTCAACAAAATAACCAAAACCTTGATTAAATGAATACATTTGATATACTGCCCAGCCCTAATTTAAACAAGAACCTGAACAAATATTTTAAAAAATTATGCTTAATTTCAGACTTTTCTAAAAACAGAAAATGCAAGAATTTAAACTAATCAATAACCAGTTGTATCGTTACATGAAAGTACACGAATGTCCCTTTGTGAGCTGTTCGCACCTCTTTAGCCTCCCCCTCCTGCTCCTCCAGCTGGTCTCTCAGGGTTCTGCATCTGTCCTCCAGAGTCACAGTCTCCTCCTCTGTCTTTTCCAGTGAAATCAAAACAGACTTCAAGTTTCCCTGGAAAGTGGGACATTCAGTAAACAACACTCACCATTTTCTTTGAAATATTACAGTACATCTTACTAACCACACTGACATGCACATACCTGACTCAATGCAGATACAGAAGCAACACAACGCTTTCCACATATTTGCAAATCTCTTTGATTAAGCCATTGACCATAATTAGAACTATTAAATATATTTTTATTCACAGTGAATTTTGGACAATTTGGAGAGTGGAACACACATTTAGTCTATAAAATGCCAAACCATGTTATTTAATTTTTCTATCCACATTTACAGCCAAATCCAAATATGAGCAAATGTTCAGAAATTTTTCTTACAAATCATTGAAACAGATCATTAAAAACTTTTGTAAAATTGGCTTTCGGTCTAAAGAAGTGATTATCGTCCATTCCTGCTCTGACAACATTTAAAAACATGTCTAGGAAGTTACAGTCTAACCCTTACAAAGGCCCTCTCACCTCTAGGGAGCTCAGAGCTTTCTGTCCAAGTTCAGATTTCTTGGTCTCGTCCTGGTGTCGATGAGATGAGTACTCTATTTGTTTGTTAACTGGAACCTTAAGCTGTTCACTATGAGCAATGAACCTGCAAAAAGTTTGGATATTGACAAAAATGTTAGTTGGAATAGCAGGGATAACACTGTAAGACTGGAGCTGGGCTTCATGATGAGGAATTTGTATTATTTTAAAACCAATGGAGTCAAGACTCAAACACGCCTTTACCCCTAATCAACCCTACAAGCACATAAAACCATCTCTGTAACACATCTCAACCCAAAATTAAACTCATGTACCACCAAACTACAAGAAGATACACATATCATTAAATAAAGCTGAAGAGTACACAAGTTAATTTGAATAATAATATTTTTGTGCTAATTGTGCATTTGATGTTTCTTTGTGGTGTCTAACTTTAAAGAATGTCATGGCTCAAAATAATCGAGTCAATTATTACCTGCTCCAGTTCCTAAAATACTTCACCAGGGTGTTTGGTTAAAATTTTACTATTAGAGGCCAGTCACTCGACTTAATTATGCCTCAGTTTCTTTGTTTTGACTAATTGCTCACCTTTGTTTCAAAATGTTCAGGTGTTCCTGGATATCTTTCTTCTCTCTCTGCCTTGAGGCAAGAGTTGATCTATGAACACAGAAATGTCCACACAATAGATATTGCATTCATATTTAGTGGCAGAAGCTGTGTGACATATCGCCAGCTGGTCTAATTTCATACTATGTGTGTCAGAACATCGTACTATAAATACCATCAGTTAGACTCACATATACTAAGTGTTCAGCTGTAAAATAGCACAGTGGAGCTCACAGTATTGCCAGATCCATTATGTTCTCCAAAGCAACAATGGAGGACCTTGACATCTGCTTCCAGTTTTCTTGACTTTTGACTTTTTTGCGGAGTGATGAAGATCCAGCTGTTCATAACATAAAACAAGCACCATAAAGATGACAGACATTAGTAAGAGTGTGGGTGATCTGTGGGGCAGTCAACTATCATAACTGATTATTATACATCAAAAGAAGCAGGAGACTATGGGGTAATAGTTCGAACCTTTCCTTTTTTGTGCTGCTTTTGGTTGAATGGTCTTGCCAAGGTCACTGTCCCCATGCTGAAGGTCCTAGTGCAGATAAAATGTTAATACTCAGGGGAACTATGCTACCTATGATCTAAACTGGAAGTGGCCTGTCTTAGCCCTTCTGCATCCCTCTCATTTACTGTGCTCTGGAGACCCTCAAGCCAAAAACATACATGCACAAAAACTGCCATAAAATCATCATATATTAATATATTCTCTGTATAAATCTCTTAAGCCACTTCATATCTAATCAAACTACCAAAAGCTCAATCATTCTTGGAATTTCAAAGCTTAAATACTAGTTTGAATACAGTATGTCATTGTTATTTATGAAAATGGGGGGTGCTGGGGGGAGATAAAAGGCTTGGATATGCCAAACAGTAGCAACGCCATTGTTTTCACTGCCTTAGTATTTTTTTTATGCAAGATTCAAAAATGGGATTTTAATGCAAGTAAATGAGGCTCTTGCACTGAAACATAAACTCCTAATGCAATAAAATCAGTTATTGCCAATCTCTGACATGTCCAAGATTGTGATGTAAAACAATGCTACATCCGTCTGCCATGAATTTGATGGAAAATATCTCATACTTTGTGTTGTTTTTTTAATCAAACAAGTGGCATCACGTACTCGGACTGGGATCTAAAGGGTTAAAGTTCTGAAAATAATTGAACAACTTGAGTAGAGCTAAAGTTGTTTAAGAAAATGTATACAGAAAAGTATTGATATATGATGATTTTATAGCAGTTTTTTGAGTGTACATTTTTGACTCGAGGGATTGAAAGTGTCAGGAGTGTGTAACTGACCTGTAAGAATAACTGATATTAGATTAAAAAATGTCCAGAAAGAAACAAACTTGCAAAAACTCATGCCATAAACTGTGACACAGTTATAATGGTCATGGCTAAGTATTACCTGTTGCTCCGTTGCCTTTTTCTTTGTCTGTTCTGTTTTCTTCTTTCTAGGCTTTGTGTTTGGTGCTTTCGACGCAGCTCGGTTAGACCCTCGGACAGGCTTCATGTCTGTAGCTTTACCACTTTACGCTCAGACAGTCTTGTAACTAAGTTAGCTAAATTAGAAAGCTAACCAAACCGCTGATGAACTGACGTAGCTATCTTAACCAACAAGGTTGAGGGAACAGCAAAAAGGAGCTTCTTTTAATTCACGTATGTATCTAAAATAGGCTTCCTAACGCTCACATACTGCGAATAACTTCACATATTTAATAAATAAATCATGAATGCGTCCCTGAACGTAGCTAACACAGTAGAGGCGAGAGACATTTTGGTTTGGCGCTGTTTTCAAACAGTCATACTCACTGCGCATGCGTACAAGAGAAACACTGGCAATGAGTAATGCCTGTCAGGTAGGTAGGCGGACTGATGGAGGGATGATGGATAGATACTTTATCCCAGAGTAAATTTGGTCACAGTAGAAACTGCAGAAAACGTCATTCAACTAAGTTACCAAGTTTTTATTCGTTTAATTTAATTATTTGTATTTTTTTTTTCTTTAAATGTATTTTGTTTTTTTTCTTGTATATTTTGAATCAACAAACAATAAACAATAATATGTTTATTTTCATGAATGTCCATATTGTAAATGATGAGACCATACAATGCCTGCATGACGGGTGCTGCTTGTGAGGGTCCACATGGGTATTTGTAATTAAGAATGTAGAATATCGAACATTTCTTCATATGAATAGTAGACCTATTCCACAATCAACAAGACCTGTCAGTGCAGAAAAACACTTATATGCTGTTGCTGAATACACATTTAAGTCAATGCTAACAGTGTGCAAAAACAGACATTTTAATAAAAGCTGTAGTGACAGATCATGATGTATGCTTGCAGCATTTCTCTTTTTCTCTGATTTTATTTCTTTTAATCCAATCAGAGAAACTGTTTTACAGAATTATTTTTACTTAGACAGATAAACCTTCAAAAGCAGTATAGTTACAATCCTTGTGCCACCATAACAACCAATAATACATGCAGTTTATTTGTTATTATAGATGGATGAAATGGTGTCTCTTCAATATGTCAAGTAATTTATACATTTCAGTACAAAAACAATAAAGATGTATAAAATAAGAGTCCACAGTATTGTACTGTGTTGATTGATGTCTTTCAGGTCTGTCACACCCTGCCTGGGAGGTGGAATTTCCCTGTAAATCGTCCATGGTTGTGCAGGTCAAAGGGACTAATCACCTTCCTGATTCCTAGCATGTTGCCTCGTGCGATCTCCTTAAAGGTCCAGGGATTCTGGTTGTTGTTCTCCATGTCAGTCTGCTGCTGGTACATGGCTGCTAGACCCTCTTTGCTCATCACCTGTTGGAAATACAATATTAAACACAGGGACTGAGCTTGGCTTATATTTTAGTATTAAAACCAAGGCCCTATTCACACCTGGCATTGATGTGTATTCTAAATGATCCCATCACAGTGGACAACTCTAATTCCATACACACTCAGAGGGCACTAAGGATGCATTATAATCTGACCAGTGTGTTTACAATACAGTCATGGAAAAAATTATTAGACCACCCTGGTGGAGAGCATGCCAAGACACATGGTTGTAGTCATCAAAAACATTGGTTATGCGATCAAGTACTAACTCCTGTGTGTATCATGTGACTAAAACAGACATAAAAGAAAAAATGGAATGCCTAAAAGCACTGTTTTTGACAGTACAATGCCACAGCTATTAATGTAAGAACTTAAGTGATTTTGGTTATTATCAAGAAAATCACAGAAAATGGCTAGATATCAGCTCTTAAATTAAACTCTTAAAAGCGATTTTTGTTATCATTATAGTTGTCCAAACAAATGTACCTTTAGATGTACCATGCATTAAAATGAACAAGAAACTGAAGAAAACAAGGGTGGTCTAATAATTTTTTCCATGACTGTATGTTACAACTGTGAACAGGACTGTGTGCTGGGATGGACTAAAGGTTAGCCAATGAACAAATGGACAATCAATTTATAGATTTGTGTAGAAAAACAATTATAATAAAATAAAGAAGTCACATTATTGCAGTGTGTTGATTTCAGATCAACCTCAGATGATGCTGAGGCATCCGAGTGGGGGAGGGGTCAAGCAAAGCAAAAAACAATGTAAAAAGAATAATCATAACTCATGACTCACCTTGGCAGGGAAGGGAAGTTTCTTTGCAACTTCTTTCAAGAAGGGTTCAACCTCAGCCAGCTCCACTTTTCCTCCAACTTCCACAATTAAACGACCATAGCGGACAGGTGTCACATAGTGATCAATAGCTCCTTTGCCCCCACCCATGCGTTGACCCAGACCTTTACGTGTGATAGGTTTAAATGGGGGACTGATGCGCCAACGGGCAAATGTAGTCTTAGGATCCATTTTACGGTTGATGGTCAGGCGCATCATCTCCATGTGACCCCAATGGAGATAACCCCCTCCCAAAGCCTGAGCAGAAAAAGAAAGAAGAGGGGAATTAAAGTTATATTTGATGAATGGCAAAGAGAACTGTTATTACTGTTGTTGTACAAAAAGAAAGCGGAAGATAGGAGGCATTTTTGCCAGATAACATTAAACAAAAGTGCTTAAAGACAAAAATAAATAAATACTCACTACAATAGCATACTGTCCATTAGTGAAGGTATGTCCTGCCCTGGCTGGACCTTGAATGTCCCGCAGTTTCTTCATCTCTTTCTTGGCCTTTTTTAAATTGGGCACCTTGTTCACGAATTTCAGTTTGGGTTTCTCTGGCAGAACCACATCTTAGGACGCATAAAGAAAAAGGTGAGGGGTCACAAACTGTTTTAAAAAGGTATTCAAAGTAATTATGTGAAAATAATCCTAATACACATTTGAAAAATTACCGCTGTAATCTGGAGGGATTACATATGTCTGCAGCCCAGCAGATAGGACTCTGCAGTGGTTGTGCAACAAACCTGGGACACATAGAACAGATGTTATACCCATGAATTTAAGACTGTCAACGTAACATAACTTCACCCTATAGGTACATTACTCGTTGATTTAGTTAACTTCAGCATACATATAGAGATGTTTACAATGTTAAACTGTGAAATAAGACAGTAAACAAATTCAGAGCAGTACGTTTTGTCCTACAAGGGAGTGTTTTGTTAAATAAATTGTTAACGTAAATCCCATTAAATACATTGACGTTAGCTGACATCATTTTTACCTTGTTTGTGACCGTGGGCTCCACAGACACCGGTCAATCCGCCCACAGCGGCCTTGATAAGGGACATCATTATGTTAACCTTGAAAAGAGCTCTATAAACAACAACTATTCACTTTGAATAATCCATAGAACAGCATTTTATGCGGTTCGCTGATTGAATTGCTAACATGCTCTGCACAAGGTCGCGGCCATAGTCCTTCTTCTTCTTTTTCCGGTTGCACAAACGTCTGTTGGTGAATCACCGCCACCTCCTGGTCTGGAAGGATTACTGCAGCCCTAATATACTTAACCTCCTGGGACCCAGCAAAGTCAAAGTTTTTGCTCCTTTATACATTAAATAATTGTCTCGATTGATGCAACAGATTTTTTATTTACATTTTTCTTTTATGGAATGTACTTTGCAGTGGACATGTTTTTTTTTGTTTTTTTAGTAAAATAAATAAATAAATAAATTGTCCGTTATAGAGGACAAAAATTCATTGCTGGGTCTCAAGATGTCAGTATATCAAAACCTCTCGAATATCTAGGTGACGAGTGGATTCTCTA
>JAPQRQ010000018.1:28805909-28818693 GCA_037367365.1 Apogon talboti | reverse complement strand
TCAGCTTCTTACAATCTCATCGAGTTGGAGACAAACGGAGTCTTCGTCTCTTCCAAACCTTAAGACAACGACTTTCTCTGCCACGCCTTTGATAACTTCATCTATATCTTTTTTACACGACAATTTTGGCAAAAACAAGCTCATTTTCACAGCTGAAATAACACAACTTCCACTGATTTAACCATAGACAACGTTTTACATTCAACCGGAAACTGTTACTTCCGCTGTTCATCACTATAGAAGTCCAACTGGAAACAACATGGCACTAAACAATACGTCTATACGAATCAAATTGCATACGATACATGATTGCTTCTCATATTGTCAAAGTATATTGAAAACACTTAATGACTAAATGTTCTGTAATGGTGAAATGGCAAAATATTTACGCCGAGAAATAGGTTCCAGCGAACTGTTATGAGTTGTGTTTCAGTACGACACAATACGGTGTTACACCAAATTACAACGTGACCTTTCTACAGCGTTTGTCAAGCATGGACATAGAATAAATAGACTTACCTACCTTCGTATTTAAGGGCTTTTAACAAGCTGTAAGTCCTACTACTTACATTTGCTCACAATGGGACGGATTCGATAATTGTTTCTCTTATCTTAAACTCGTGGAGAACACGGACAGACTGTGACGGTTACATTTCCTGGTTAAAGTTTACAGTAGATGCGGATTAATATTTATCGAGATGCTTAGGCTCATTATTGTCCGGGATTTGGGTGCAGTCTTAAAAGGAAGTAATTTTCTGATTCCCAGTACCACAAAGAGACGAGTTGTCGGCTTTCCTCCAGTAACTGGCGCCTGCTGTCACTGGATATCCATCTTTAATCGCCACTTCCACACTGGAAAAATAGCGAGGAAAGATGTCCCTCTGCCAAAGCCACTGGATTCCGAGGGACGAGACAAAATAGACTTGGACAAATGGAAAACTGTGATGAGATCGAAAACTACGCTGGAGGAGGGACTCCAAGTGAATGATGATGAAGGGGAGGAAGCAAGTGATGAGGATGAAACCAACACAGGCAACAGTATCTCGACGCTGGAGGCAACCCGCGACCTCGTGACCATGTGGCGGCAAGCTGGGAAGCTCGTGCCCCAAGAGATAACTGATGGACAACTTCAGGCCCTGGCAGAGCTCACCACCAAGTCCGCCAGGAAAAAATACCTGAAATATCTGGCCCTAAAGGAAGGTTACAAAAAGGCCCGCAAAGAGAAACAACAGCAGAAGGCGGCTGAGAAGCAGTCCATGCGGGAGCAGAGAAGAAGAGATGCAGAGGAAGGGGATGGTGAGGAGGAGAAGGTATGGAGGAACACATTATTCCTCCAGTTCTGGGGCCGCAGCCTGGACAAGCTGCTGGGCTGGCGTAGTGCCCAGGCCATGATATTTGGTCAACCACTCATCTTTGACATGAGCTATGAGGCCAACATGTCCAAAAGGGAGATAGAAAACACTGTGTCCCAGCTGATGGAGGTGGAGGGGTGGAACCGGCGTGCCACTGAGCCCTACCACCTACACTTTTGCAACCTGCAGCCAGACACTTACTGCAAGCAGGAGCTGCTTAAACGCTATGGTGCTGAGACATGGGATCGCCTGCTCATAACCAGCACTGACCAACAGCATGTGGATTTGTTCCCCCGTGAGAGACTCGTTTACCTCACAGCAGACTCTCCAAATGTTCTCCGCACCTATGACCACTCCAAGGTGTACATCATTGGAGGCCTAGTGGACCGGTCTATCCAGCCAGGCTTGTCATTAGCAAAGGCCAAGCGTCTGAAGCTGGCCACAGCCCGTTTACCTCTGGATGAATTCCTCCATTGGGAGATTGGAGCCAAAAATCTGACCCTAGATCAGATGATTCGCATTATGCTCACCTTCAAGGAAACAGGAAAATGGGAGGAAGCATTGAAATTTGTGCCTACGAGGAAGCACGACGGGTTCCACCAACAGCAGGTTGGAGGGAAACACGATAGAAATAGTGGAAAAACATTTAAAAGTGGGAGCCAGACTTTGAATAAGTCCCACAAAGACTCTGGGTTTTCTTGGAAGGGGAAAAAGGGCACGGCACTCAGTGACACAGGAATGAACCCAGCTGGAAGCAGAATACGGACATCACTGAGGAGCAGCATGGAGGGAGGGAAAACTACTGGAAAAAATAAAATGTGGTGGAATCAAGAGTGAAAAGAAAACCAAAAACTTTTGGTATCACTGTCATATCTGTTTTAACACAGTTTGAGAATGTCAAAAACAGTCAAAAGGTGAATAAAGCAATGAAATAGATTACTGGTTATAGTTATTTTTACCGATTCAGAAACAATCCAAGTTAAGCAAAACAAGATGTCAAAAGGTAGAAACAACTTTGGTGTTTATTTTGATCTGACGAGAAAAACACTGTTGCAAAAGATGTATAAATATAATAGTGTAGTTTCACTCAACAATGCAAGAGCAGACTTTTTCATGTACTGTAGATGAGACAAACCAAACTATCACAGTTTTAGAAAATGCTTAAAGGCATGTGCAATATCTTCCTCATTTCATAGCAGCGTATTCTGAAACAATACACTGTATAAGGTCTTTTTAAATAAGTTACCAAAAAAATCCATTCATAATGAATAAAACTAGATTCAATAAAAGATACAAATAAGCTTAAAACCCTTTGAAATGTACACAAAAACCCTTTCAAACATCATTCGTCAACTTTCTAAATACTGATCAAACATATTTGTCTGAAGTAGTGCCACGCTATTAAAAGGGAATGTGTACTACTTTCCATAACCGTGTCTTCAGAGCAGTCACCGTCCGATATCATCAAACCCTCATGTTGTATAAGTACACGCTGCCATAAAACCATTAATGTAATAATATTTGATGCACACCAACATCATTCATACAGGTATGTGTAAATAAAACTCTAAACACAGTAGCCTAATATTCAAGTTTGAAAAAGCAATATAACACTGTCTTATCTTAACCTTGAAACCCTGCAGTATTCAGCATATTGTTTAAAACAGACCTAAATAGTCCTGAAATGTATTGTTTTCATCACCATCACATCAGGATTCTTGAAATCAACAATATTCTTGTCTAGCTACTTTTAAATTATTCCAAAGTATTAACTTCCTGAACTCACTTAAATGAAAACAAAGTAAGGCAGTAATTTTTTTTAGGTACATTAAAAAAAAAAAAAAATTAATGAATGTCCTTTGCAGTGGACAGTATTTTTAATAAAGCTGTGAAACTCTTGTCCTCAAATGTGGATACCCTTTGGTGTTGCCCAAAAGAGTCACTCAATACAGACAAACAGTATCCTCCAGAGAGTGGATCAGAACACAGATCCCTTGAAACAAAGCAGTGCTGGTGTCAGATGGGCGACATGATTCTTTGACCCCTACAGCACCAGGATGTCTCCAGAGCAGCGCTCACAGCAGTTAAAAGTAATGTTCTCATAGCGAGTGTAAGGATGAAACCTGCCAATGCTCTTCTTATTGCTCAGAAAGTTTGAGGGGGAGGAGTCATTTAGGGGAGGCTCTGTTTTGTCATCTGAACAGGAAATTGGATCCAAAATTTTCAGCACCTGCAAGATAAAAAAAAAAGAATTGTGAACCTCTAGATACAATAATTAAAACAAACAAAAAAAACAAGATTTCTACAGTTAAAATGTTGACTTTGTACCTTCTCAGCCATCTTTTCTGCTGGTGTGTTGCACAGTTGTTCAGTTTTTGCACTGCTGCTCTTTGCCACGCTGCTGTTGCTTGTGTTGCCCAACAAGTGAGAATTGATGGCATCTGCCAGCTTGTGATTGGCTGCTGCCAGTTCTCCTGTGCTGAGGGGCTGTGCACTGGGGTAGTAGGTCTGCTGTCTGCCCCACTGCAGAGACACCAAGAGCTGCTCCAGAGATCTGTTGACAGAAAACCAACATCAGCACAAAGATTCTTTAGTCAACAGGACATCGCAAAGGTTTCCATGGTGAAACCTGATCAGCTGCCAACAAATACCAATGTGTTATTTTAAAACAGAGCATTGTGTTAGCTTGTATAAGATTCTTCTATAATAACCACATCAGCAGAATGGACCCGACTGTTTCTGTTATGCTTCAGTGTCATATGCTGACTTGTAACATCTGATTATATTAAGGGTAGCCTGAGCCATTGTTGCAGATGGAATACTGCATGTTGCTGCAGCTTCCTCCATCATCCACTGCAACTTAACTGTATGTAAACAAAAATGACAAAAGAAAAATATACTGTTGTTTAGCAAAGGTGGAGAATCATAAGAGAACTTACTGAAAGCAATTATGTCTTAACTACACAAACTGATATGAAACTTAACTGCTGATCATTTATTCCCAACATGTTAGAAGTGCAAATTAAGCACACCAAGAAGAAATCTATGCTAATATCAGGTTGTCAAGTAAAACACAGATTCATTTAAACAAATAAATGAACCAATGTCCACATTCAACATAATAAAATACTTTTTGTCCTCTATTAAGAAGTATTTACACACAACATTTGTGAACTATTAGTCTAAATACCCCTAAAATAACCATCACAATTTTAAATTATTTCTGTTAAAATTGATTATTACATAGTGTGTTACCTGTGAGTAAGCACCATGTCCCTGGAGAACTCCTCTCTTTCTAACAGCAGGTCCTGAATTGCTCCTTGTGCCTCTCTGGTCTGCCGCTGCAGTGCTGCTCTGGCATTTGTCAGCTCCTCTGCCATCACTCTGGAAAAAACATGTTCAAAAATGTTCATTCTGTATAATGGCATTAAATGTGTCATTCTTAAATCATCCCTACAGACGATTCAGCTCTGTGTCCTAGAGGGATGTCTTGGAGAGTTGCTTATTACTTTGAAAATGAGGATGAAATAACAGCAGCAGGTGGTTGCTAACCAAATATACATTGCTTATCTTGTTACACTTGTTTTCAACCATGTGTATTTGTCATGAATTTAATCAAACAGTTCATACCGGCTCGCCAGGAACTTGCTCCTCCAAACGTCACACTGAATACTCATGCGTTCCAGCTGCTCTGCAGTGTGAGCGAGACACCGGCCCAAAGCCTCATTCTCCAGAATCAGCTGGTTCTTCTCCCGTGCCAGTCGCTCAAAGTGGTACTGAAGGTCATCGCCCACTGAAGCCACCAACAGTTTCTTCAACTCACGGTTCACCTAGCAAGTAGAAACAATAATGGTTCAATAAAAGAAGAATTATTGCATTTTATCAACCACCTAGATAACGCTGTACACAGAGCTAAATATAGACAGCCATAATTTCACTCTACAAAGCCTTGTGTCTCATATCTACAACATATCTGCTTCCTGCTGATCTTACCTCTGTCTGCACACGGAGCTGATTAGAAAGACCTTCTTTGTCTTGCAGCAATCTGCGTTCAGAGTTTTGCAGTTTCTCCAGCTGTCCTCTCCAGTCCTCCACCAGAGGCAGTTGAGGAGAGCCTTGCTCTTCATTCTGTTGTCCAGCCTCCCCTTTCCCTTCAACGGGACCTGCACGGCTGCTTCGGCTTATAGCCGCACGTGGGACGACTATCCTCACAGCTTCCACCTCTGTGCAGGCCTCTCGACTCACTTTGCCCAGGTGAAGAACCCCGAGAGGCTGAGGTGTTGCAGGAGGAGAAGGGAGGGAAGATTTAGGGCTGTGTTTGGGAGTGGCTATCTTCAGCAGGGGAACTGAAGATGGACCAGGCGGTGGTTTATCTGTGTTAACCTCAAGGATGGTTGGTGGTTTTTCAGTTTCCATGCCATCACCAGCACCCCTGACTGGCACATGGGTGGAAGCTATTAGAAGCATAAAAAAAATGAGTACAGGCTATTTAATGTTACATTTTACCCTTAAATATAATGTACGTAATTAAATGATAAGTGGACAACTCTTAATACTGGTGTACAAAGGCTTCCTGTGGCAAAGACTATGCCAAATAGCTGCTAAAATCCCCCTCTAACTTTCTGTATCACTGAACTTAAATCTTTACAATACAAAATGTGTCCAGAAATCTCTGTAGAGTTCTATCTATGGTTTTGGTACTGGTACCATTACCCATATAAGAAACTACTCATAGTGTTCAAAATACAATGCTATATCTGATTATATGGCTTTTTTGTGTTTTGTTGTGACAGCAACGACACACAAAACATTTCAACTCAAATGATACACATCTTGACACAATTGAACTCTGTGGTCAGTTCTGAAAAAAACTGTTTAGAAAAACCAGTTTCCAATAACATTTGTACGAATAAAGGGGGAATGTGATGTAAAGCATAATTTATTTTGGGAAGAAAATGTCTCGAAAGTGTTTTTTTCCACAGAAACACATACCTCTTACTGCAGCTGTCATGGTGGTGGAGGGTAACTGGCTGGAAACGAAGACTGTAGATTTATAGTCCTTACTCCTGTGAGAGTAACAGTGAAAACAATATTGGTACTATCCAGTCAAAGGTCGGCGTTCACAGCTGAGATACTGATAACAGGACACAGATAAGCTAGCTCAACGGCTAATTGTTTGCCGATAAATAGCGCCGAGGGAAAGGAGAACGTAACGGGAAGATTAGCAACATAAGTCACATTAGGTTAACGTTAGCGTTTAACTACACGGTAAGACACGTTTCAATATATCTTGAAGTAAAGTGTATGACTCACACACATACGGATATATTGTCAACAATGGCACCTTCCATCACAGCCAGTTTCTCCGTTGTAAAAATGAGCTGGTTGTTTCGTCACCGGACACAGTTGGCCATGCCGGCTAGCAATGGTGCCCTACATTTAGTGTGTTAGGCACAACTTCCTGTTACATAAATCCGACAGCGGTTCAAAGAAATTATACAGAAAATTAAGCCCAACGAACCGAAGTACTTTGTACAAATCCAAATTTATCTATGAGAGTTTTAACCATAACAGAAACATGTTCCTTTTATTAGCAGTACTTTTGAAGTAACCAAAGAAGCCTGACAAGCAATACTTAGGGAGAACGATTATCTAATTTTACATTACAAAATAATTTCGGTTGTTGCTTCATAAAATAGTACTATTACTAGTAGTGCTAATATTGTGAAGCAGTAAGTAAATACCAAACTTAGAGCTTTTCTTCGAGGGGAACAGTTTATGGTCCGTTTATTTGATAGTTTATTACCCGGAACCTTCGGGGGAAACCAGCTTTGGCTCGACGGACAAAAATAAGGTGAACACCAATACGTTCAAGAGTGAAGAAAGTAATAATCGGTGCCGGTATTTAGAGTTGTTGTAAGAAGATGTTCAATGCAGAATAGTTATTATTTGTAGTTTTTGGAAATAGATCATTTGGATAATAATGGGAGTGCACGGATTGTGGAGGCTACTGGAGAGTACTGGTAAACCGATTAATCCTGAAACACTGGAGGGAAAGATCCTTGCTGTTGGTATCCTTTATTTATCCATTCATTCCATCAGTCCATGTGTACAGTATATAGATCTATCACCATTCACTCCTCCTTCTTCACATGTTTGTCAGATGTATTGGTGTAACTGAGTGCTCTCAATTAAGCATAACCCTTAACCAGACGCCACCAGACATCAGCATATGGCTAAACCAGGCAGTAAAAGGAGTAAGGGACCGTGAAGGGAACAGTGTCCAAAACGCCCACCTGCTCACCCTTTTCAACCGCATCTGTAAGCTGCTCTTCTTCCGCATCAAGCCAGTGTTTGTGTTTGATGGGGACGCACCTCTACTGAAGAAGCAGACTCTGGCAAGTGAAAAAGATCATAGAATCAGTGTTTCTGCCTTTTCTCAGATTATGACAAATGAAGGAGCTGATGTCCCCTTCTTCCTTCACTAAACATGGCTTTGGTTGCAGGCTCTGAGGAGACAAAGGAAGGAGGAATTAAGCCGGGAGTCTAATCAGACCAATGAAAAACTTCTCAAGACTTTCCTCAAGAGACAAGCTATAAAAGCTGCTCTTGGAGACCGCAGGTAATGGAAGAATAAAGAAACTGTTTTCTCTAGAGACCGTTGAGTGGGTGCATGCACATCACACTATGTTAAAGAGTCATTGCTTTAGTTGTATGTAATTGAGTCAAAGTAATGTAAATTTGAGGTCCTTGGACTTTATGTACCATTTACGCAACTTTATACATATAAAATAATGGCAAATACTGATGTTTTCCTCCACTGTTTGACAGCATTATAATATTCATTTCATTCCTTTCAATCAACCATTTCTTTAAACTCTTAGATCAGTTGGATTGCATTGTTACAAAGCTGAAAACACGCCTGTTTTCTGAGCTCAAAAAAAGTTGACTTTGTAGAGATTTATGGTTCTCAAAACATTCCAACACTACAAACATTGTGATCTTGTAGAATTTGATGCATAGCTGTGAATTAAACTGATGCCATTGATGCCAAGCCAAATTGAACTACACAAAAACCCTTAAAGTGCTGATTTTTATTTGAAGAAATTACTATTTTCTCTGGATTTTTCAAATGCTTTTCTTGTGTTCTGCAGTACAGAGCCACTACCCAGCCTCTCCACTGTGAGGAGAAATGAGGTGGATGATCTGTATGTCCTGCCAGCGCTTCCACCTGCAGAGGAGAAAGAAAAAAGCAGGTCAGAGTTCTGTTATTGTTCAGGAAACATATTGTTTTTGTACATTCAGTCAGATTTTCTTCTGATCAAACCATAGTTTTATATGCAATTTTGCTTGAAAGCTTTGGGAGGTTATAAATTAAGTAGAATCAAATTATTTACAGAGTCATTTTCTAAGGCAAGGTTTTCCATAGCAAGAATAAAAGTAGACTAAAACAATTTTCACCATAAGATTTTAGCTAAGATTATATGAATAAAGAATCACACAGAACAATAAATATATAACATAAGACATTATAAGTGTATAACACAAGAAAATGCAATAAATACAATGAAACTAAAAATAGCAATAAGACATAATCATAATAAAATCAAAATTTAATAAAAGAAGTTGATTGTTCTATAGAAGTTTATCACTAGACATGACAAAATCAAAATACATAATCAGAAATTATGTAAAGATAAAGACACTTTAAAGAATTAAAAAAATCTAACAAAAGTGATAAGCAATGATATTTAAGACCACAGCAACAAAATGTAAAACCCACAATTTCAATATAGCACAGTCTCGTTTAAATTCAGTTTTATTTATAGTTTTTCCTGCAAAAACAAAATTTATTCACCTCTAAGACGTTGAGCAGTAGTTTTAGCCATCTTTGTCTCTGCATTCTGTACCTGTCATCGCTCTAAGCATTTTGTTTGTCCTCAACCTGCAGCTCTGAAGAGGAGGAAGAGAGAGAGTGGGAGGAGACAACAAACAATGATTATACACACCAGGTAAATTGATCACGTACACAGGATCACCTAATAAAAAAGAGACACTTCATATTTGTGATTACTTCTGTTTCAATGTAGTTTTGATAATGTACCAAAAGACAAATTATTATTGGGTATTTTTGTTTCCTTTATGTTAAAGCTTTTTACTGCAGCGTTTTAATCTTGTCCTGACTGTGTTAAAAAGTGATATAATCCTCGGTGAGAACTTGTACTTTATTTTCAATCACCTGATAGTTTTCTGTGTGTCCACCCTGTTTAATCATTTCACAGGACGACTTTTATGAAGACTTCAACTCAGTGGACATTAACTCAGAGGAGTTTGCCAGCCTGCCTCCCGAAATGAAACACGAGATACTGAAAGACATGAAAGAGTTTTCCAAAAGACGCCGCACCATGTACAACAAACCTCCAGAGGTACTATCATTCACTTCCATCCAGTTATGAGCAGGCATATGTTCCTCCTCTCATCACGGGCCCCTCCTCACTCCCACGCAGCGTTCAGGGGACT
Organism: Apogon talboti; assembly: GCA_037367365.1. Taxonomy (NCBI): domain Eukaryota; kingdom Metazoa; phylum Chordata; class Actinopteri; order Kurtiformes; family Apogonidae; genus Apogon; species Apogon talboti. The sequence goes on along the minus strand of JAPQRQ010000018.1, from coordinate 28,808,821 downwards.
TTTCTCAGTACCAGCTGGCCGGCCTTCTGCAGAGGAACCAGCTGAACCAGCGCCTGGAGGGAGTGGAGAAAGAGATGAGCCAGCGGAGTGCCGGCAGCGCCCCACAGCTTTATGGGGAACAGCAGAATCACAATGTGGAGTCACAGAGACTGGTTTCAGAAGACCATTCCCACTATATTCTAATTAAAGGTGAGACGACCATGGCAAGAATCTAGAGTCTAATTTCTTTTAGTGTTGACTGATAAATTACATTTGCATCATCACTGCAATATCAAAATGATTTTATTTATACCTATTGTGCATTTACATTGAGCATGCTAACATTTCTCTAGATTAACTGGTGGTATTTTGGTGCCGTCTATGAAGTTTGTTTATTTATCATATTTCATATTGATTGTAAAATGCACCAGAGAGGCCACAAACTCTGCACTGACAAAAGACTGACTTGTTATCAATGTTAGTTACATGAATGTAAATACACACCTTGAAAATCTGCATCATTTTTAACAGATTTCCCTGATAAACATAAAGTAAAAATTTCAGCAAAGAAAATCACACTGTAAGGGAATGATGCATGTTTAGTGGTGTGATTTCACAACAAAGTCCTGAGTGTTAGTTGAGAGTTATGCTGAACAGGGTTTAAAGGACTTAAATTAGAATATGTCTGATATTCAGCAAGGAAACCTTTAAAATATCAAGAATTATAAGATGAGTTTAGTGTATTTTTACTGGCCCCGTAGAACCTCCCTTACTTTCCAGTTCGATAAACACCAACCACATAAAGGGTGGAATGTCATGCGAGTGTTGGAGACTTATTTGTGGTGATTTGGTGGTAAAACAACATTTTGTAATAATGAAGAGAACAGGTTTTGTCTGCTCACACAATACAGGGCCTTTCATTTTAAAGTGTTATTTTTATGGTAGCTTTTTCTCAAATAGTATTTTGGTAATTCTTAAATTAGATACAGGGAAAATAAAAGTTTTCTATGTGTTCATACACAGTAACGACTCATGTATTTGTTGATTAATTATTCTTTACTCATTCAGACAAGCATGAGTGAAAAGAATACACAGTTCGCCTTAAGTACACACAGTCGCAGTGTCATCATCTTGTCATGCAGGACTAGTTTTTAGAATCCGGAACTTGTTCTTATTGTCACAATTTACAAAACAGCCCTTTTCTTGCATAGGCTCCTCCAAACATGATAAAACTCCAGAGAGCCAACCAGCAGCTGTTCCCTGGGCTGGGAGCTCCCTGTCAGGCTGCAGTCGGCCAGCAGTGAACAAACCAGAGCCCCTGTGGCGTCCCGTTGACGAGGAAGGCAATAAAGTATGCGGCCCTGCTTCCAAATCCCCCAAACCCTCTGTATCAGAAACATCGCTTTACTCTCAGGAAAACACATCACCCCCTTCTCCTCGGACTCTCAGAGCCATCCAGGATGCAATGGACGGCAGCTCAGATGAGGAGACGATGGATGTGGATAAGAAGGATGGTAGCTTGTCTCCTCGTACTCTGCTGGCCATCCAACAAGCCCTGGCTGAGGAAGATCATGACACAGCAGGACAGAGGAGTGAAAGCATCAAACCACACACTCGTCATGTGCCACAAGTGGTCATCAGCAGCTCAGAGGAGGAGAATGAGCCCAACGATCTGTTAATTATGAGAAACTCTTTACATAGTGAAGCCTGGAAAGCAAATGAAGACCTGAGAGGCCAAAGTCCATCTGGGAGAGATGGTTTGTTGGATATTAGTTCTGAAGATGAGCTGGAAGAAGTGATTGGGGAAAGAAACAAGGCGTTTCGCTTTGCAGCGCAACCTCAGAAGGCTCAGATAGTGTCAGAAGAGGAGCTGAAACAGACAGAAACATTGGCGGGAGGAAGAAGAGGGACGGACATGGAGGAAGAGGAGAAAAGGAATACAAATCAGGTTGAACTGCAAGGATCTACCTTCGATCAACATAGTTCATCTGTAAATGTCTGTGAAAGCCATCTCAGAAAACCTCATCCTTTAGTACCAGAGCAGAAGAACAACGAAGCCATCAGAGATCTACAGGAGGAAAATGGAGATGATGTGAAGGCAGAGGGCAGCAAGGAGAGCGAATCAGAAGGTAAAGAGCAGGCTGGAGTTCAGATACAACCCTAAGTCACCAAACAAACAGATCCGAACTAAAGTGTCTTTGTTTGCTTTTCCAGAGAGCTTCATTGAGGTGTCAGAAGAAGAGGAGGATGATTCAGTTTCAGATGTTAGCAGGAGAGCGTCACCAGGTAGAGAATCATTTAAAAAGGACGAAAAAGCAGAGGACAGTTTAACGGAGGCTCCCAGTGGTCCGGATGATGTTTCACAATTAGAGGAAAATGAAGAGGGAATGAAACAGAGTGAAGAGGATGATGTGAAGGAGGAAACTGAGACAAAATCTGACGCAACTCCAGCAATCAATGAATGGGAACAAATTGATATGGTAAGTTAGCAAATATTTCAGCATGTGTGCTAATAGTGGTGTTGTCATTACTGTGAAATTTCCCCATGGTGGGATCAATAATCTTATCTTATTACAAGTAAACATCTGCATTTACTGTGTAGATCTAGGTTTCATATCTACCTCCTTTACTACTGGCTTATTTTATACCAATTTACCAAGGACCTACCAGCCCCTACCATGTCATGTTTATGTGAAAACCTCCATTAAGTTTACATTTTAGTGAATATGTTTTTTAGGGTTGGCCCTCAGAGCTAAGTTTAATCTGTACTATGTCTATTTTAAGGCTCATCTGTTGCTTATTTTTCAGTGGATTGTCTTGAAATTTTTTATTTAACATCCATGAAATTCTAAGGTCGATTTGCCTTATTATTATTATCATTATTATTATTAATAGTAGTAGTAGAAGTAGTGGTGGTGGTAGTAGTAGTAGTA
>JAPQRQ010000018.1:28733935-28754076 GCA_037367365.1 Apogon talboti | reverse complement strand
ACAGTATTTTACATTGTACTCTACTGGAGATCTGAAAGTTTCCAAAAATACCAAGTATGTCTGTATTTTTGGGGAAACTGTATAGAACAACTCGCAAGACATCTCCAGAAATCTGCAAAAACATAAGGATTTTAATTAATTGTTGGAAAAAATGACATATGTAGTTTTTTCTGATAATATCTACTCATATGTGATAAGATGCTAAGGCTGCAAAAAAATCAAATTTTTGTTGTCATTTTGGGATTATGCGCTTAATTAATCAGTTCATTGTGTGATCCTTTATATCTTCAAATTGTTTTGTCTAAACAACAAACACAAAGGGTTTCAATGGACGGCAATAGACAATTATAAAAAAAAATAATAGGCATGTTATTGCTATGCTATTAAGACATTTACAAACACAGAAATATTTATGTGAATTGAATTTTGTTGATTGATTACAAATAGCAGGCTTAGATCTTTTACAGAACTTGGTGGTTGCAGATAAGTTATTGGATTGGCCAAAGAGAAGACTGCCTGGCATTAGTTCTCCTCATAAGCTACTCAGACGGAGACTTGGCATTAACATGTGTCTCAGGCGATCCAATCAGAAGTGGGCTGTATCTAAGTACGTCACTTCACACCTGGCACTAGAATGTGTCTCCACATGCCTCCGGGGTGATCATGAACACTTGTGATGGGATCTTACTACCATGATCTGTATGTAAATAAAAGCCTGCATCATTTGCGTTACAAAAACCAAAATTGTTATTTTAAATCAAAGCAATGTGCTTTGTCTGCCAGAAATTAAAAGGAGAAGAAATCCAAATAATGTAAGGTGTCTATGTACTGACATGTTCCAGATAAACCAAAGATGTTTGACTCATAAGGACAAGGCCAAGTTATGTGATTTGATTTCTGCGTCTGTACATACATCTGAGGATGAGCAGGGGGTTCTTCAGTCACCGTCATGTGCAAACATCTAAAATAATGTAGGTGTATGTAGACTAAATTACTTGTGAAGTTGATCAGACCAGTGTATTCAAGCCACACATTAATGTCAGGCCTGTTTAATGGTATTTTTTGATATTTTTGGTGGAAATACTGTTCCACCTGGTGTGTAATTGAGTGGAAGAAACACTGATTATTATAGATTGTAAAGAAGTTGTATAATGTTTTAGAAAAAAAAAAGGCCAACACAGAGACATCGGGATGTATAAATTGGCCAGGGGTGAGCCTGAGAGGGAAACTATTTTGGTTTTGTAGTGACAGGACAAACCCCCACCCCCACCTCCCTTGACAGCTGGCCAGCAGAGGTTCCCAAACTTCCTCCTGTCCAGACTGAATAGGAGACAAAAAGGAGAGGGAGGGGAAATGTTTAGAAACATTCTGTCTGTGTTGAGAATCAACTGTTTTTTTTAGTGTTTTACAGTATGACCAAGATATTGAATTGTATGACAGTATTTTATTTTTTTTTTTAAGATTCTGGTGGTTTCACTGCATATTATGTGTTATTAGTGTTTTTAGGTTTGTCACCCCTCACTCCACTGTGAGGAGTAGATATAATATACAAACAGTTAAAATTAATTTCTGGGTAATAGGCTTTGATTAATCTAAAAGGGTTTGCTTTGCCCCACAAAATTATATGCTATGAAGGAATCTGAATACAAACTTCAGCACAGTTAATATAAAACTTAAAAACAGAGATCCCAACATTAACATTGCTTCTTTTTCAGAGCAAAATCTTGTTTATCTATAGTTGGATTGTGATTATTGCAACTGTGGTTGCAGTGTCACAGAGTAAGGTATAAGTAACCAATAATTGAGGGAAGTTGAAACAGTAAGTGTTACAGTTACAATTTCAGTTGTGATGGTTTATGGAAAATTCATGTTTTGTGGGAAATTAAAACTGCTGTGTTTGTATACTTCTGTATGATGTATGATTCCATTGTGTTCATCTATCATAATGAATATAATGATATCATGGAACTTGTATACCTATATGTTTAGAAACGTTTATATATATATATGTATTCTCCAAGTTCTCCATTTTGAAGGCCAGCTCTTTGGGAAGTCGTTTGCTGTAAACATGTCTGTTGACTGTTTAGACGTAGACTGTGTTTCGGTCCAGGCAGCTTTAGGCTGGTGGAATAATCCGGGTTGGTACAGCAGATCTCACTGCACCCAGTAACGTAACCTTCCCAAGAACAGAGTACTGGAAGTACTGTCTTAGGCCCAGCATGCAGGGTCGGCAGGGGTAAATAAAGGACTGGAGAGCTCACCTAAGGCACCACTCCTTCAGGTTGTCCTTCAGATGCCCAGAGGGAGAAGTCAACTCGATCCCTCCCTGTGATGACCTCTACCTTCTGACAATGACATACCTATGAAAACATTTACCATGCTCAGTCTACAACACAGGGAAACAAAAGTACACATGGGAAATGTTGTTAAAACTCTTAAGTGTTAAAGCAGAAAGTGGTTAAAAAGTTCCATAGCAAACAGCTCCACGCATGCTCATTAAATCAGCTTTTGCAACAGTTTTACTTTCCTCTGGCAACAGTCGTAATGTCAGCTTGCCACATAGAGGGACAAACTCTCACAGCCAATCGTCTTTCTTTCCTGTGCTTGCAAAAGATAGCGTATCTGTGTGCCATTTTGCCAAGCCTGTTTGTGAGTTTATACGTGTACTGTACAGAACTGAGGAGAATGGGTCAATATCAGACACAGGGGAGTCTCAGAATCATGTGAATGGATTTGAAATCTTGAGTGTAGGGGTTAAAGTGTGTCTTGACTGGGACGTACAGGGCCATATAACACTGTGAAATTAGCCCTCTCCTTCAGCCTCATTCTGCCGTCACCTCACTGCTTTGAAACATTACACTCACATCCTGAATGAAAATACCAGGTTGCTCAGACTGATTTCTACCATGTGAGCAGATTTTCAGCTACGAACTTGTCCTAACTTCCACAAGTTCCCTGCACATGTCCTTGTGTGAGTTTGTGTGCATGTTTGTGGTTGTGTATTTTAGTTTTAGTCAAATTTTCCATTGAGACTAACGAATCTGTGTGAACATTAGCCCTCAGCCAGACAAAACAGAGAGCGAGTTTGATCAGTAACTGAAAACTGGTTTATCACAGCAACTGTGGTGTCCTGCACAGCCAGTCTTTAACAGTAAATATCCTTTTTTCCACAACATTCCTCCTTATGCCGCTCCAACAACAGCACAGAACTGCTCAGCGGGATTCAGTGTGGCTTTAATAACTGTAGTGGACAAAAGTTTTAGATTAGCTTTGATTTGTTTTATGTGATTAATTCATGGATCACGTTAGAGACACATGTTAGAGTTATTTCCAGCATGGTCCCAAGATGAAGCTGACACTAAAAAAGCAAAGTACTTAAAAATTAAAAACCACTGACAATATTTAAACATTAGAAGGGCCTTCAGAGAATGCATACTTCCACCAAGGCCCCACAGTTTGGTATTTAACCTCCTAAGACCCTGTGTCCACGTATGAGGACAAGAAATTCACAGCTTTATTAAAACAAAACAACTGTCCACCGCCAATGACATTCCATAAAATTTTTTAAGAATGCATCTGAAAAAACTGCTGCATCATGATGTTTCCAATATAAGCAATTATTTAATCAAAAAAACCCAAAACTCAAAAACCTGTGGCTTTCCTGGGTCTTAAGGGGTTACATCTAACAACCCTATCTCACAACATTTTAATTGGTGTGCTCAATGGTTTACAAGCACACTTACTGGTTCTGATTTCGTAGTGCTGAGAACGTACCACGATTACTTTATAACACAAATGTTGAGTAGCACATCCATCAGTGATATTATACATATGTTGTCGCTTTTGCTTGCTTTGACTTTAAGCAGAACTGCCAGAAGAAACATTGGTCTCTTGAGGTTCTGAATAATCAGAACAGTCAGCAAATTATAATGAATTTATTCTACTTAAGAAATTAGAAGAATGCATGTTATTTAAATTTGCAGCACACTTGCCAAATGACTGAGCGTGTATTTGTTAAAATGCAATGGTGCAGATAGAAACTGGTAAAGTACACACACAACTCTATTAAGTTAAGCAGAACATGCTTTAAGTAGAAAGTTGTCTTCAATATGAGGATGAAGTGGTGTATCAGATCTGAAAGTGTCACTGTTTCAGAGAAGTGCTATGTGTGTGTGTGTGTGTGATATATGTTATGTTGTCAAACAGGGTGGGATGTTTTTATCTGACCTTTAAGCCACTTAAACTGATACTCCACCCCAAATCTAGTATCAGATTCTCAGCTCATGTAGGCTTTCAGGGTGGTTGTGGTTTTCTGTGTATTAAGCTGTGTTAACACCTCTGAGGTGTTGCTGTAAAACTGTGATTCTCTGGGTCATACCGAATGTAACGAAGATTAGCTTAAAGCGGAAATGTGGTTTAAAGAGTTAATGGGGATGTATTGATACTCATTGTGAAAGTCCACTGAACCATTTGATCTTTTTTACACTGTGGCTGATTTCCAAACTGACCGTAGCCACCTGCCACCCATAACACTGTGGGAGAATGTCTGATCAAGATGAAAATGGAGTGGAAATATGTGGAGGAAACTGGAGGTTAACAGTTAGTGAAGTGATGAGTGTAAATGTTGGGGGTTGCTGTAGATTTTTGACACCTTTCTGATTTTTTCATGATTCTGGATTTTTACGAGATGAAAAACTCCCACTCGAGATAGTATTGAATATTTTGTCCTATTTCCTTTAACTGTCATCATGGCTCTGAATCAGTATTATACATCAGAAGTACTGCCTAGTGTACTGCTTTCTGTCTTTCTGTAGCTCCGTAAAGCCAGAAAAAATAATAGTGAGGTCCTAAGGGTTATTTGTGCTTGATAGTTTTATTTTTAAGGAAAGTTTTTGTGTAACAGATGGAGGGCATGGAGTTCAAAATATGTGGGTGTTTTCCAGGCGGGGTGGGCCGGACAAAAGATGCTATCGAATTGCATTATAGGAAGTGAAGGATCAGGAATTAGGAGTTTTGACCCAGAATAGTTTGACCTCCACAGCACAGATTTGACTTTTTAATGATTACATTTTGTCCTGTTCTACAATTTTTAAGGTCCAATATCTAACTGGATTAACCTGTTAGACTTGGCTTCAGGACAGATCAGTAGTCAGTTAATCAAAAACGCTTTGACTCAGTCAGTCATCTTCTGAACCGCTTTATCCTCGGCTTATAATAATAGAGAAGTATTTTTTTATAGTGTCAAGGCGATTTTTGTGAATTCCCAAAAGTCGACAGAATCCCCTGTATGTAAGTGCATGTGGGTGTAATCTTTTTTTTATGTTTAGTCATCAGTGTATAGACAGTAATGACTTACAGTTATGTTTCGCTTCTTGTTTTGACGCTCTACTGAGGAACATCAAAAGAACTCGGTACTAATAGTGGGATAATATATTGCACTCTAGCAAGTTACAGCCCTTTCCATTCTCACGGTGGATCTGTTTTACATACACACACACACACACACACACACTTTCAGGGGTAACTGGGTTGTTCGCTGCCTTTAAACTACATCTTGGATCCAGTTGAAATTCCTTTCTCCTCATCTCATTTCCTGTTGTAGCTTTTCTCCAAAGCTAACCACTCCAGTTTTCTATCTGGCTGACTCTCTCTCTCTCTCTCTCTCTCTCTCACCACAGTTTTCTTCCTCTCTCGCCCTTGATTGAGTATACTGCTTGTATTTTTCTCAGTAACACCCCCCCTCTCTCCTTCACCCCGTGTTTCCCAGACTTGCTAGCCGAGCACACAGCCACTGAAAGCATTCACGCCTGTATATCCTCGAATGTGTTCACGTCAGAGGACATTAGTATAACGAGTCTAACGGTGTGTCTCACTGCGTTTGTAACTGTACACATGAGTGCGAGCAACTGAAAAAGTCAACACAGGAGGAAGAGGAACAAAGCCTCACATTCACTCCGTCCATTATGTTGCTTCAATCACTTGTGCTTCCTCATTTCTTTTCACTTGCTACCAGCTTTGCCTCCCTTTCTCCGCTTTCCTCTGCAGGAATGAGTCGACCTTTTTGATGTGTCAATCTGCTCCTGTTCACTCTCGCCCTGTTTGGGGTGTTCCTGTCATCATTATTTCTGTGCAACGCCGCTCACTGCCTCCATGTTGGTGTGCATGCTGCACTCGCGCACACGTTCCAACAGTGTGTCTGCTTTCTGTTTTGCTCAAATACTAGGGCAGCATATTCTCCAAGGGCAGCTCCAATGATGAGTCTTGCTTGATGAAAAGAGAAAGCTGCTGTTGTTGTTTTTTTCTGCTTATTTTGAGTCTTGTAGGAGAGAGCGCGCATCCCTCTGGGGAAAATATAAAAAGAAATAGATTTGGGGGGGGGCGTGCAACAAGAAGAGGAAAATGAATTCAGGTTAAAGCTCATTTCATAAAGGAAAATGAAAGCAACTGTTCAAGACACACCCTTACAGCTGCAAAAGATGAATATAGGAGGTTTAGAGAAAAAGAAGAACCGGCACACACATACTGTAGATGGGTACAACAAGAAAGATAAATATAGACAAATTAACACTGAGCATTATAACCAAATATGTCACACGTTGGTTACAGACACTTGTTCTTTTTTAACTGGTACATGTATAGTTGACCCTGTTGTAAAGATCCACACAAACCAAACCAGCGGCTGCTGCTTATCGACACGTCCAGGAGAAACAGTCCTGAACTTCCTTCTCCCCCCAAACAGGAAGCTCTGAGTTGTCACTGTGGATTTAAAGCTGCGCTAATGACTGGACTGATGGATGAGAGAAAACACTGTTGTGTTTTGACTTTCTAGACCAATGCCTCAAGAATTGTCCTGTAGCCCCACACAAAAACAAGTAAACATTTTGGTAAAGGTCCCGTATATTTTGTTAAGCTTCAGTTTCAACTTAAAGTCGCCTAAAGGTACTTCACTAAATAAATTGGACAGTGATGGATTATCCATAGTATGTGAGGCACAGTTGAAGTTGATTTTCATCCTGTTTTTCTCTGAACTAGAACGTTGGCTTAAAATGCAACATAAAGATGATTCAAACATGGGCTAAAACATACTTACTCACTGAAATGCTCATCAGAAAATTTGCACGTATGCATAGTATATGTAAATTCCTGAAAAATATGCAGACAATCAGGGAATGAATTGTGTGGTCATACCTTTTGTTGACAGTTTGCACATGTAAGTAGGTTATTTTGGCTCTGAGATCTGCTTTTAAGTAGTGAGTTAAATCATTTTACACACACACACACACACACACACACGCACACACACACACACACGCACACACACCAGAGCGATGAAAGCTGTGGTAATCCCGTGGTGTTTTGGTTACTAGGATAACCTGAATGGTGCAATCCAATCTAGAGACCTCGGAGGTCATGAATGACTCGGTGAGAAAGAGAGATTGGAGGAAATACAGGCGCGCACAGTGAATGAGGAGGATTATAGGAGGGAGGCGAATGTAGGAGAATAAATGAGAGATACGCAGAGGTGAAGAGGGGTGCAGGATGCAGGAGGGAGGTCTAATATCAGAGGGAAATGGAGGGATAAAGAAGAAGATAAGGGAGACTTGCGTCATCGCTCTGCTGTCACATAAACACAGACGGAGCTACGCTTCACAAACTTTGCACGAGTGAGTCAAGTGTCTGTTTGGTTTGTAAATGTTGTTATTGTGAATCATTGTAGACGGATCCACGTACTGTGTGAATCGGCCTCCTGAGCCATACTATGCAAATCCCCCCGAGGACTCCTAATCACCTGTGTTTGTCCCAGCCTGACTTCATATTTGTCATCATAAATATAAAGATGCAACAGTTTCTCTTGTAAATTATGACTGAGATATCTATTGAATTATATCACAAATGCTCTAGTGACAACAATAAAGAAGAGATTACATTAAAAGCTAAATATGTAAGGTTCACACATGCCTTTGAGTTTGTTTTGAAATCTGTTTTGTGCTGGGAGCTAATCAGCTGATTTTATTTAAGCTAACGTTGGCTACAGTGAACACTTCATGAGAGAGAAAAGGGGAAAAAAATTCATCTTCACTTAGAAATGAGTGTATTGTGGATGACGTCATGGATGTATGCAACCGAGACAGTTTTTAGCATAGAAATTAGATAAATCGAGTTAGCTAACATCAACAAACTTTATGTGAGCACACACAAATCTTCCATATTGAACCTTTGAATATTTTCTTTTATTGAAATCACATTGTTTTGATTGCTATCATGTTTACATATTAGCAGCTTCAAGAGCATTTAATAGAAGTCACAAAAAGGCCTCAGTTGTCCTATAATATATGATTTATCAGAGGACACTAAAATAACTGAAATACCACTGATTTTCCTCAAATGAAATGTTTTTATCTCCTGGAAATAAGAGATAGTTGTCTGCTTATAAATGGAGTTAATTGAAGTAAAATAAATGACATAAAACACACAACTGGCTCCAGCATAAACTTGTGTATAGGCTTGATAATATGACCAAAAGTTGCAGTGTTAGTATGATAAAACTTTTCACATCAGTTATCATGACAAATGTCCCAGATTTAAAGCCATATAATTGATCCTGACTGAAAGTTACTATTATTTTTTTTTTATTTTATATTTTGAGGAATTATTTTTTTGTTGAGACATGACAAAGACTTGCCAAACAGTGCAAAATTTGCACAGATAAATCAATAATAATTATAAAACACTAGTTCAGTGTCAAATTATAGGGCAAAATATGGAGTCAATGTAAAATTAATTGTTGTAACTGAAAATATAAGATAAGCCTAAAACCTAAACCTTAGCCTGAGTCTTGCAAATTGTGCCTTTAAATACCCACAACCAGATATGTTTTAGTATTTTCCTCAGTACATATTCTGTCTGTGGTTATAAACTCCCAGTCTGTGGATTCATACTGAAGATGCAAATCTTTGAAAACAGTCATAAATATTTAACTGCTCAGTGTTTCAAGAAGTTGAAGTAGTTTCTGTAAAAAGCTGTGCTGAGTAGTAGAAAGCATTACCGAGGAATAAATAATAAGTTTGTGTCGGACTATTTTCAGCTGTGGATTAATGCACATTTAACACACAAGACTATTTATGGTACTAGGATAGTGTATGCAGGTCTTAAATAGAGTCCAGCGTCTACATCACCGACAGCAAAGGTGTGATGTAGTGTGTGGCTCTTGCAGTACAGTGGCAAAGGTGGTGTGTTGTCATTTCAGAAATTGGATAAAAATGGATAAATGAGGGGAAAACACCCATATTCTTGAAATAATAACATTTTATTGCAGGATTTGTGCTTTAGTGGTTGGTCTAATACGTAGCAGGCCTGCCATTGTGTACATAAATCACAAGTTTAATCCAAACAGTGTATTTTATACATCAGTTAGTACTTCATGACTAATACAATTACTCATCTCTTCCCAGTGATGGTGCATGATATGTTTTTGTCAATGCAACAGCCTTTACTGTTTAAGGACTGAACTGGTTCTGATGTAAAATGAAAGCCAAAAATAATCTGTTAAAGTGTGATCACTGTAGTTTCCTATTTATAGATGTCTTTGAGGCAGCACGCTTGAAAGAATTTAATGTTTACCATTTCCTTGTAGTCTAGAGAGGACAAAAGGGACAGAAAAGTTCTACCAAACTGCTGCAATAGTGTGCAGATAAAACAGTCAGACCACTGTTTGGCCGTTTGCTGTGATGTTAGTTGTTTTACAGCTGTTGATCCAGTGTCAGATGGCGCTGCTCTCCCCATCCCCCCTCCAGGGTCGGTTACAGAGTCGGAAAGCTGCAGTGTTATTTAGCCGTGAGGTAGTTGAAGATTTCTGCTGCATATACTAGAGTTAAATAAGAAACTTTTTGGGACAGTGGAAATGATTACTATGCTGTTTTTTTTTTTTTTTTTAAAGCAGTGACCCCTTATAAATGTAGAAGCATAAAACTTCACTAGTAAAGCTGCTACTGTTTCTCAGTGTGCTCTTCCAAGATGAATGATAAATATGAGGGTCTATAAGATGAGCCCAAGAATGTGATCATTTACTTCTTTTGCAAAACACATTTTCTTATCGTTAATTACTGTTGACTGTCTAGTTGTCCTGCTAACAGTTTGTCACACCGTCATAAGCAAAGGTGCAAAGTAAGTGGAAATGCTTTGTCACTGTAGTGTACTGTAAAGTTGAAAGGTGTTTGTACTTTATACTACTTTTTACTTTTACTCACTACATTCAGTTCCTTACAAGTTGAAAACAGGTTCATTATACCCCCGTCTGTCCGTCCGAGATTTTTGTCCAACCCATTTCTCAGGCAATGTTCAGCCGATGCTTTCCAAATTTCACACATGCTCTTTTCATGTGACTTTCTCGTAGTTTTTTTGTTTGTTTTTGAAAAGATTGAAAGTTAAAACTCAAAATTAATCAGTGGGTAGGCAGGGTATCAGTGAACAGGAGTAATAAAGTGCGACGGGGCGAGGGTATTAGAAAACTCCACTTACTTTTTCACTTGTTACTATAGTTTTAATGGACTCAAAGGGAATGGATTTCTCATTCAGTTTGTGTCACTGTGCATGTCATCCACGTATATCACACACAATTAAACATAATCTAATGAAAACAATGTGTAAGACAAGACAACTGACAAAAGAAGAAGGAGAAAATGTGTCTGAAGTTTTTAAGTTTTAGTGCTGATTGTGAAAATCAAAGGGACATTTATTATTTTCTTCACACATATATATTTTTTTTCATTTTATTTGCACGCAGCATTGTTAAACAGTCCTCACTTTATGTTCAAATGATGTGAGGTTTAGTTCGCTTACTACTGCTACTGTTTATTTTGCACTTTGAGCACATTTGACTGCCTCTGCTTTTCCAATTTTACTGTGGTGAAGAAGGTGAGTCTGTAATTCTACTTGAGTAAAGAATGCGTGTGCTTTTGCCATCTCTGGTCATAATGAGCTTAGACACAGGTTTATCTTAATAAGAAAAAGTCAGTTTACAAACAGCAGCACATAGCCACAGACTCACTCTGGTTACATATTAAAAGTCAGCAATAACAACACAACACACACTTCAGCTCTGTCCCAGTGTTACACAGTGAGTGTAACTCTACACTACACCATCCTGTGGGTCCCCAGGGTGGACGGAAACACAATAAGGAACAGTGTGCAGACAAACATGGATCTTTGGCTTCATAAAGGAAAATATATTGTTCCTCAGGGACTGGAACACCACCTTTGCGGTTGGTGTGTTTGTTGTGAGTCTGTGAGTGTGTGTCTCAGTGGGTGGTTGGACCACATTCTTGTAAAAGGGAGTGTTATCTGTCACACATGTTTGATGAACAGATTGAGCTTCAGCTGGATTCACAAAATGTCCCACGCAGATTCTTTCATTCATAGACCTGACTGACAGCACACGCATTAGTGAAACACAGGAATGACTGTCAGTGGAGTATTGGTCGACTGTGCTTCCAAATGTGTTATAAGTGTAATATGTATATGTATGATGAAAAGTAAACACCCCGGCAGAGCTAATCCCATTATATGGAATATTAGAATTTGGTGATGTAATGATCATCTGTGTTAATGTGTGTACTTCCAGGTGTGTGGACTTCTGTAATTTTAGCTCAGAGTGTTTCCTAAATAAATAATCACTTAGAGCCACACGCCTGAATAAACACTGTTATTGCTCACAACAGTGCTCCTAAATAATAACTGCTCACTGTGTTCTTTGTGTGTTTTCTCCTCCCCTCCCCCCTCGGCTTTTATTGTGCAGGTGAAGCAAAAAACATCCCTCCGTACCCGGGGCCAAACAGGATGAGGGACTGTTACTGCACCGTCAACCTTGACCAAGAAGAGGTCTTCAGGACCAAGATAGTTGAGAAGTCGCTTTGGTAGGTTGAGTCCATGCAGTATTTTATCATTCTCTGACATTTTTGTTATTTTCATCATTTTGGTCAGAAAGATGCAATCACAAGAGTCTTATCATAACCTCAAATGTACACACATACACTGGTTCGACTCTTGTTCCAGGTTTAACTCTCCTGTTTTATTGTTTAGTATTATTTTATTTTTGTCAAATTATTGCTGTAATATCATTATTATAATAGCTACATTTTGGATCAGGGCTGTCAAACTCATTTTTCTTCAGGGGCCACATTCATCCCTATATGAACTGAAGTGGGACGGTAAAATAATAACAGCGCAAAAAGCACAATTACATTATGAAAATGTTTACATCTACAAAGTTTTCTTAAAAATGTGAATGATTTGAACAATGTGATATGTCTAAAAAAACTAAGTGCAATTTTAACATTATTCTGCCTCAGTTTATCATTTACACATGTGCATTACAAATTACAGATCACAGTGGATCTACGAATGCACAAAACATTTAATGACAGGCAGAATATTGGTAAAATTGCACGTACTTCTTTTAAGACATTTTAGGTTGTTCATATTTGTTCAGGTTATTGTGTGAAAGGAGAGTTTACAAATGTAAACATTTTCATGTCATTTTGCTTTTTTTTGCACTGTCTAGATATGGTAGTATTTTACTGCTCTGATCCACTTGACATCACATTGGTCTCAGTGGTGGCTGGTGGTCTTAAGAATAGGGGAAGCAAAAATAGCATTTTTCCAAATCATAAACTTATGATTTGTATGTGAATTCCACCCTCCTTTCCTTCTCTAAGAAATGATTAATTAGACCTATCATACCAAAACTGACTCTTTTTCTGACTCTTTGCAATTTTCTTTCAATGAATACGTTCAGTAATTCTTAGAAGAGTTCTCCGGCAACAGACCATGCTGCTGAATGATGAAGCTCTAGCCGTGGCGAATGAAACTTAAGAGGACTATCAGGCACAAAAAAAACTCCCATCCCCATTTCATCCAATCACGAGTGAAAGCCACGAGTCTTGTAATTTCGTTGGTCCTTGGGGGGTTTTTCAAGTCCCACCCCAGTCTATTCATCCTTATTGACGTGATGAGTCCAGGAAATGATATATTGTACATATTTTGTCCAATAATTGACTAGATTTTCTGAACCCTCCCACCTTGAATGTGAGAAATCCATTGGAACCATCGTCCTTTAAAAGAACTTACTTCAAAAAGGCTAATAAGTACAGATAAAAAAATGTGGTATTCATGGGGGAAACCGCTTTCATGAGAATAAATCTCCTGACACTATCCACATTTTTTTCCTGCTTAAATTTTTGGGAAAGCATTGTTTCCCTTGTAGTCTTAGAGCAGCCGTGTCTAAATGGTCTGTATGTGGCTTCTGAACTAAAATCATTTTGACACCCTTGATTGTTAATATGTTCTGTGTAATTTCTTGCATTTCACAAAGTCATTCCATGGGCCAGTTATGGCCTGCGGGCCATATGTTGGACACCTGTGTTTTAAATTATCTATTTATCATGATTAAACATGTTCATGTCAATTGGTACATTGGGAGTTTAAACAATAAATGTAAAATCATCTTTTCTTTCAACTAAGCTAAAGAAAACACATGATTAACTGTGGTTTTAAACTATTCTTTATCGTCAAAACTTTCCAACCGGCAGAACCGTTTGAGAAATCTGAAGGTTCAACATTCAAAACAATTACAATGATGATAAACTCTTTTTTTCAACATTACAGTAAAGTGACAAAAAACAGAAACATTAATTGTCTTAGCTGAATTTAAAGTGATATTTTATATGCTATGTCTTAATATTATATATATAATAGCCTGTATACACACTAAAATAGTAGTTTAGTAGTTGAAATACTTGGCCGTGTTTAATATTACATATTAATAATCAGCTGGAAGAGTATTTATGCTATAAATTAAAGTCATAAATCTCTTAATGGAATGCCTCATCTACTCTATTAACACATACAGTGTATCAGAATAAACCAAAGAGACTGAAATACCATTTTTGCCTCAAAATGTTTTATGCCCCCAAAAATATCACTGATATAACTTCTTGGATTGCCTTAATCTGTTCAATTGCAAACAGCAGTAAATTCTTAATAGTGGAAATACCCTACTTAACAAACCAAACCTCAGAGAAAGTGTTGTGAGAAAAAAGAACAAACTGTTAACACACAGAAGACGATTGAAATGTAACCAAATCAGAAAAAGATGCCTGGCAGATACTGTATATTTTATCACAGTATGACTCAGAGATTATGAATGGCTGAATAGATTATGATTTATTTACGCTTTCCACTTTGATTACACGCAGCCTAGAGTAGGCAAAATTACATTTGGCAGAGTTGTCGGGCCAATGAGCCACAGATTTTTCTGCATGCAATGGTTTATTTAAAGATGCTGTATTTGTGGTATTGTTTGTAAATGCGTGCATGTCCCTGCCCCATGCAACCATCCATCTGTCTGTCCTCTCTCGCTGTGTCTGTCCGTCCTTCGGGCAACAGAAGAAGTCAGTAATTGTAGTCAGCAGCCTTGGGAGCTCGGCCCATGAAATTCTCATTGCCGTGATTTGTATGGATGTTGTTTAGGTAAAGCAGCATATGGAAACTCATGTAGCTTCCACCTAAGGGTCACAATCAGGCCTATTGTTTAAAGCAAACAAGCTGTAGCTTCCACGTGATTCATTGCAGAATGTCATAGTCTTTGTTGTGATAGTAAACAACTGAATAATGAAGAAAAATTCCTGAATAATGAAATGAAAAATTCAGTTTTTACTTGCATGAAACTCTGGTATAGTATTACAGGAATAGATTACAGATTAACCAGTCAATCAATCAATAAATCAATTATCTAAAGGATTTAATGACTTAGTGCAAGATAATTAATCACACATGATGCGCTTTCACTAGTTTAGTGGAAACGACGGGTTTGTTCACATTAACGAACCATTAACCGAACCTTTATTTAATGTCAAAGTAAATACGTTTTCCCTGATTTTACTCCCTCTTTGTCTTTTCATCATGTAGCCTTTTGTCATCTAAACATGTAAAATTGCTTTTGTGTTGGTGTTAAATCTCACCGTTTGTGTCTCCTCCCTCCTGCAGTCCGTTCTATGGTGAAGACTTCTACTGTGAGATCCCACGTAGCTTCAGACACCTCTCCTTCTACATCTTCGACAGGGACGTGTTCAGGAGGGACTCCAGTATCGGTGAGGAAACAGTAAATCATTAGGATGAAAGCTCACCTATCAAAGCCCAACCAAGGCGCCATAGATTAATCATTCCTACCACTGGCTCAATACATTCTGCAGAGATTTTACACCAGGTTTACAAGGAAAGATTTTATAGATTATTTGGTACACACTGTTAAAAATGGAGAAATACATGAATTAATTGTTAATGAAATCAATCATTCTATTAATTCTACAACAGCTTGGGTCTTTTAAATGGATATAAAAGCCAGTATTAATATGTAATATTTATTTTCATTTATAATGCATATAAAATTGTAAATTTAAACATTAAATATTTTATCATTTCGACTGACTGCCCTATATTTTGAGTCATCTCAGCTCAGTCTTGCTGTGATTGTGTTTGTGCCCAACTTAACTCAGCCTTCCTGCTTATGTGTCTTATTATAAAAACTATAAACTAGTCTTAAATGCATATAGAATATTTTTCTCAATGCACACAGCATTAGGGATTTTTTAAAATGGATTAAAACTTGAAAATTGCTGCACTGTCACCAGTTATTAAAATATCTGTAGAGAAAAAAAAACTTTTCAAAAAGGAAAAACTTGTCCATTTTGGTGTTTGTTTGTTTGGGATGAATGCTATTAACTGTCATGGGTGTATTTGCAGTACAGACTGCTGACCACAAACTGAAAAATCTCTCTCAGGGTAATTTGTTTATCTTAAACAGTATCACGGCTGCTGTTTGTGGAGGGTGTAAACACAAGAAACTCGCTACTTCCTGGGCAGATCTGACAGGGTCACTGACAGTTCATTCTGCACAAGGTGTCTATCCTGTGCAGGAGCAGGCATGTGAACATGTGTGGGCGTTTGCAGAAGGGTGTTTATTATGTAGCTCACATATGAAAATGTAGACTTTTTACCGAGCGTGAAAAGTGTGTTATGTTGTCGAGCTCATTCGTCTTTGTGTTTGTAGGTAAAGTTGCAGTGAAGAAAGAAGACCTGCAGAAATATCATGGGAAAGACACCTGGTTCCAGCTACAACCTGTCAGCGCTGACTCAGAGGTGCAGGTCAGTACAGAGAGAGTCACACAAGCAGAAAAACACAACTCCCACTCTTTACCTTTTTCTTCTGTTTTTATTCCATCTCCAGTTTTTTTTGCCCTTCTTGAATCAGACATTCGTGTAAATACTCTTGCCAGAGTTTGACTTATTTCTATTAAATAAAAACAACTGAATAGTATTGACTAGCATCTGCAAATTACACTTTAGGTTAAATGTGTTCGCACACGAAAATACTCACAGTGACAGTGCTCACACGCTGGTGTCAAACAGGTTTAATGTTTACCATGTTCATTGTTCTCACAGGAAGTGTCAATCAGCACTCGCTGCTCAGTTGAATGTCTTAATCACTAATGAAATTTTTAAAAATGATGGATTTTCACTGTTACTTTTTGTGTCAGAGCAAAGAATAGAATAAAATCTGAATAATTCATTGCAATCAAATAAAAGCAGTTCTTACTGACAAAAGTTTTATGTGGGATAATACAGTTTACATCCTGCCACATGATGATATTTAATTATTGGCATATGTATTTGTCTATGTTGATTAATAATCTTGTTGCAGATGTATTTTTCCCTGAATATATGTTTTTTTTTCTTCCTGCTAACTCAGTGCTCTACCTGTGTTTTGTGAAATCGTGCGATCATTGATTATGAAAGTGTCACTTTTTTGCGCTATGTAGAACATGCTCATTTACTACTGTTGTGCAATATCTTGTGCTGTTCAGTATTCAGCGGTCTCACTCACCCACACGCAGACACGCACAGACAGAAACACACAGCCTCATAGTACTACACATTCACACAGAGTCTGAGACAGAGTGAACAGTGAACAGTAACATCTGCAGACAGATGGGTGTGTGTCGCCCTGGAGCACGGATCTGAAACAGAGACACATTCATGCGAGGAGCCAGGGAGAGGAAGGATGTGTGAGAGAATGAGAGAAAAGAGAGAAAGCGAGGGAGATGGATCAAATGAAGTAGGAAGATAGAGTGTCTCTCTTCTCTTTTCAATAGAGGACACATTGTTTGGCCTGTGTGCACATGTGTATGTGCGTGTGTTTGTTCCCTCTGTATGAATCAGCCAGAAAGAGCAACGCCTGTGAGTTTGCATACTGATGCTGTTAATTAATGGAGCTTTTTTAGACAGCTGCACCACTACACTGTCATTATGTCATTAGTCCAATCACTTAAAAGGGAAAATAACTTAAGCATGACATTCAGGCTCTCAGCTATTTTCATGCAGGCTCTCTGTTGGTGGGGGAATGCCACATTTCCACATTTCTGTGTTTTTGTTTTGTATTAATTAATCAAACAGCAATTATGCATTATCTGTGCATCTTTGCAGCTTCAGTGTCCATTAGTTTTAAAGGCTATTTTAGCTGCAGTGCATAATGTATATGTACGTTATGCAATTAATCATAATACGGCTGGAATAACTGAGTACATAAATAGTGTTTAAACTGTGTGTGTGTATTCTGCAGGGAAAAGTGCACCTGGAACTGCGTCTGAGTGAAGTCATCACAGACAGCGGAGTCATCAACCATAAACTAGCCACACGGTGAGGCTACACACACACACACACACACGCGCACGCACACACACACACCCTTGCACGCATGCACACACACACAAACATATGGCGGTAACTAGAAGACACAGTGTCCTGAACAGTAAAGCAAAGATTTAACACTTTTAGATCCTTTTGTCACAAGTTTTATTCCACTTTACAATATAAACACATAAACAATTCACATGTTACAAATCATATTTATTCATATAGTCCAAAAAAAAAATAGATCTCCTCACAGGATGGAAACAGGAAGGAGACTTATACACATCCTGTCAGCTGCTGCTTCTTGGAATAATGAAACAGTTAAAAACAGATACAAATCAATGCAGGGCTTGACATACATGTCGATATATGGTACATGGGTTTATACTGATTAAATAATGTCCCCTGCTGCTGTTGTAAGTTATGTTTGTGATCAAACTTCAGCATCTGAATGTTGCACAATTGTACCAATATCCCACACTTTATTCCACCTCCAAGGTGAACGACTTGTTGCCCAGCAACAGCTTTTCACCGTCAGCGAAATGCTCAAAGGTTACGTCTTTTGTTTAGAAAAATCTTGTGAACCAGAATGTCATGGCTGTGGAAGTCATGAAATTGTGAATCTGCTCTCAAGGCCTCTGGAAATGTCATCTCATCATCTCATGTCCTGGATGTGCTCATGGCCTCATGTCTCTGAAAAGCATGATTGTACACGCATGTGACATGTGAGCACCAGTGTTTAGTAAGGGAGAATGATATGCTTACAGATGGATTATTGAGCGTATGTGTGCGTGTTTGTTTGTGTTCCAACTTTCTTTTGTAACATGCAGCTGTAGAGTCTGCTGATGAGCCAGGGTGGCTCTGTTTCCAGAGCACACTGTGGGTAAGGAGCTTAGAGTAAAGAGCAGGAGATCATCTAGTCAGATTTCTCTAGAAAGACACGTGTATGAGAAACAACAAGAGACACGTCCATCTAGTAGACAATCAAAGAAATCAAATCTTTACACTTTTTGACATGTAAGGAATACATCAACATCCTTTATTAGAAGAGGCACAGGAATTTGATAGAAGTTAAATATAAAAAAAATTGTCATACAAAAGTAAATAAAGTAAAGTAAAGTAAATGAACAAAACCACCCAACCATCTTTAAGTTCCTCATAGTTCCTCATGTACCAATCAAAAACTTAACTTAACTTTTCACAAATATGTGACTAAATGTTTCAGATCATTCTGACAGATAACATCTAGTGTCAGAGCCTAAATAGATTTTCCACAGAAAATAGATTTTGTATTCTGGCAGAATCTATTTTCTCCTGTAATTAGATTCTCTACATATCTGGAAGTGGATTTCCGGAACTAATGCTTAACATGTCAGAAGTAGCCTTCTTCTCAAAAGGTTTGTAAGTTATTCGGAAAGACGCGGACGTTGAAAAGCGCTGACATGTAGATTCTTGTGTAGACTCATGAATGACATCAGACAAATATCACTGAGTCTCAAAATGATACTCTGGTACCTTTTTTTGATTTCATTCAAAAATTAATCAGCTTATTTTTTCCAATTCACCTACTTAGAACAATGTACCCGTCAGTGACAGAGACTTGTAATCGCATCCAGGGGTATGATGTAATTTATTTTCCTTCTATGTGAGTGAAATGGATTTTGACAGGATATGTGGGCGCAGAGAAGAATTACATTAACCTAATATGAGTAATGTTGACTAAAACAAATAAGTCTACTTCCCTGTCTGGCATGTCAGAGCTCACAGCGGCAGTGGAGAGAGAGGGCTCTGTAGTAGGCTAAGCAGGGGTTATATAAACAAGCTTATTTGACAGGAAGCGCACTGGCATTAGTGATGCTTAACCCAACCCACTCCTTATTCCTTATTAGGAACCTGTGTGTGTGTGTGTGTGTGTGTGTGTGTGTGTGTGTGTGTGTGTGTGTGTGTGTGTGTGTGTGCGGTAGGCTGGTACAAACTGTTGCATGTGTGTCAGATCAGTTGTGTGCAACGCGGTGATTTGCTGTGTAATTCATCATGTGGTGTGAGTAGTGGTGCATCACCATGACACACAGGAAGTGATTTGTCCTGCTGGGTGTCCTTTCCTGTTTGGATGTTAATCCCCTTAGAGCATGATGTCATATGGAAGCAGGACAGCTGAAGGCAGCTCCATGTCTGATAGGAACATACATACTGTGCTATACTACAACATACTGTAATGCAATGTACTGTGCTGTGTTGTACTGTACTGTAGGTAAGCAGGTGGTGGGTTGGTAGGTGTAAAGTACTTGAATGTGCTTTAGGCCCTGATTTGTAAATTAGGATAATGTAATATGGATATAGTCATTCTTTCTTTCTTTGCTTCTTTTTTCTTTCTTTCTTTCTTTCTTTCTTTCTTT
>JAPQRQ010000018.1:28699346-28715456 GCA_037367365.1 Apogon talboti | reverse complement strand
ATTTAGTGACAAATAAATTACATTTAAGCAAACAATCCATTTGTGTCATTCCCAAAACTTTTGGCCATAAGTGTATAATTTAACATGTCCAGCGCCTGACTTTCAGTGGTAAAAATAAATAATGAACATACCTTCAACTTGCATGCAGAGACACAATAGAGGCATCACTTAGTTTGTTTCTCAGGGTAAGCGTGGTTGTGATCGTGAGAAGAACGGTGTGTTACTGATTGTTTTGCCCTACTGGCTGCCTAAAAGTGTCATTTTCCTCTTGTGTGAGATAGCTTTGGCTCTTGGAGAAAAGTTTTCCCCGTAGTTGATAATTATTTATACGCAAAACTGCCTGCTGTGAAGCTTACCGGTCAAGCACCTCAGATTCTGTTAAAGGTACATGAGTTATTGTTGTTGTTCACCAGTTGTGTTGTGTTGTTCTATGCTTAATAAGGCACTCGCCCACATTGACGTTTATACCGTCATCACTCACTCTCGCCAAAAACCAGTGCATGTGTAGTATAGTTGTAGTCCACGACAGGAGCATCTACACAGATGACAGGTTTTGTATTTCCAAATCTATGTAGCTGGTTATGTAGCCTCATGGATTTTCCAGTGATAACAGGATCCCAAACAGTGCCAGTCATCACTTTTATAAAACTCTCTTTTTTGAAAAAACACACAAAAAATAGTTGTTTAGATATGTTTTTTATATCACAAAAACCTGTACTGTTTTAAAACAGACACGCAAATACTCCAATGTTTTTCTTGTTTTTGAGTTAGACATATTGTTCTCAACAGTTTCACTGTGTTTTCTATCTTTTTTCTTGTCATGCAAGAATCTCGCTGTGTATCTGGACTGGACTGACTGAAGTGTGTCTTAACGTATGTTGGGCTATAATGTACGTGTGCGACTGTGTGTTTGCTTTTGTCCATATGTACACGAGTGACTGACATGAGTATGATGGGTTGTATTGCCAATTGAACTAACCCAGTGTTACAGGTCAGCAAAGGCAGAGCTACATCTGTAAAAAAAAAAAAAAAAAAAAAAAAAAAATCACTGCCTGAAATTGTCTTAGAGACTGTAGTAGGAGTGTGGAAACACTGTTACTCTACTCTGGCCTGATATGTTGTATCTCCTCTTTCCTCTTGTATAGAACCACTGTTCCATTTCAAGGAACCTTTGCCAATTTCTGAAACATTTTCTGTTTGTAACACAGTAATATAACATTGATGAAACCTTAAGGGAGTGGTGTCGCTTTAACTTCTGCTTCTTGGTGAGTGTTTGTTTCCACCAGTTACTAACTCTCCTCAGGTTTATGAAACTCAACATTTGAGTGTTTTTTTTTTTTTTTTGCCAAGTTTGAAAATACTCGGACTGACGTTCAAACCACAAAGTAGTTCTGTCTCTCATCTTTAACTTGGTAATCACATTTAGTATCATTTCCAGCAAAACCTTCCCAGAAACATCAGCCCAGTTGGTCAGGGAAAAATGGAAGTTACAGTAATGGCAACTCCTTCACCCTGAAGCCTGCAAAGAAATGACTTATGCAATAATTGTCTTTAAGCATGCAATAATATTTACAACCCCTCAATAAGCCCATCAGATTTTCAAAAATTAACAACGCACATCTGCTGACCTTTTGCAGTAAAATGCATCTTCAGATAAACATATTATAAAGGGAGAACAGTGTATTTTGTACAAATATTTTAAAAGTATTAAAATAAGCCTCTTATATGTGTATATAAAAAAGTTGAATGAATGGTGAACATGTGATGTGTTTTTTTCCTGAATAACTAAAAGAGACCAATATTAATGCAAATGTGGTGTCTGTGTCTTTTTTTTTTCTTTTTTTTTGCTGTTTGTCCAACATGTTGTACAGGATAAAACATTTATTTTGCTACAACTATACTGACAAGACAAGTAAAACTGAATAAGTGAGAGGAATCAACTAGATACACTTATTGTGTATCTAACTCCAGTGATACAGAAACATATTGTTATGATAATAGCGCTACCACTATCACTACTACAGCTAAAATAATAATATCTAACAATAGATAATGGCTGTATTGTTACACTTTAACCAAGATTGAGTCACTAATAAAGAAAAATTAAGTCATAAATGCTGATTGGCTGCAGTTTCCAAGATATAGTTTTGGGTCAAAATGTGAAATTGTGAGAATTAATGAGAGAATAGGTTTTACTCAAAATAAATGTTTGTCTCGGATCTACCAGATCTACATAAAAACACTGTTTGCACATGACAATACATTCACTTTACAGGCGCTTTATACTGGAATATATATGAATCTATTGTATAAATGTACATAAACTTATATATGTGTAATAATACTTCATCATACATATTGAAAACATCAGCTAACCAGCACTTTTATCATTTGCTTTCCGGTTCATCTTATTTCATCCAAATTAAGATTTAGAACATTCATTCTCTGAGGCAGATAATAAAAAAAAAAGTGTTGACTAGTGACTAATGAACCAAAACATGACCGCTCTGAAAAAGAAAACCTCTTAGTAAACTGAATTAAAAAAATAAAATAAAATGTTTTGCTAAAACAGTGTGAATGCAATACATCAGTAAAAAAAAAAAAACAGGAAACATAAAAGAGCATGAAACATAGTATATCCATACTACTTAAAATTGTGCAGAACAATAAAACAACGATGATAATTAGGGTTATGTAACTGTATGTCATGTGTCATCTATATTATACTGTGAGATACCTTGGATAATAGCAGCTATGATTACGCTTGTCCACAAGCAAAATGCCTCCAGAATAGAAAAAGAACATGTTAAACATTTCCAAAATTGGACCATTAATAGGCAGAATTAAGTCTAGTGATTAGCTCTAGTTTTCAAGATACAATATTCGGTCATAATGTGAAATTCACTGAATTAATGAAAGAATGAGAATCACTCAAAAGGAATATTTGTCTGTGAGCTGTAGTTCTACTTCAAAACATTCTCTACACATTAGAATGCATTCACCATTCATATAAATACTTGCCTAACATTTATTTAAAAAAATATTACAGAAACCTAGATAAACCTCTGCATATATGTACTTATACACTTAACATGTATTTCAAACATGTGAAAACCAACACTTTTGTCATTTGTTTTCCACTTCATCATCATTCTTTTTTTAAGCAAAGTTGTGAAACTCTTCTGCTGGGTCTCAAGAAGCTATGACATCTATTTTCCCCTGTTTTTTGTGTATTTGTTTGCGTCTAACATGTCTCCTATAGTGGATTCTGACTCCCACTACAGAAACAGTGTGTTTTGTTCCTCATAAAGCCCTATAATTCTTTTGGTGTGTGTGTGTGCATGAGTGGGACGGCCTTTCCACGGATCCTTTGTGGCCTCCTGTGGTGCTTTGTATGTTCTAAACCTATTTTCTGCTTGAGTTCCGTCCACATGCATGTGCGTAATACAGGTTGTGTATGTACTGTATGTGTGTGTGTGCGCGCGCGCGTGTGTGTGTGTGTGGAGGCAGGCACAACGCTCCCTAGCTGCCTCCCCCCTCTCCCTCCCTCCCTCGCTCTCTGAAAACACTTTCGGGAAGAATAAAGTTTTTTTTTCCTCCCCCGGACCTGGGCTCAGCCAGTCTCGTACTCAGAGCCAAACCGTGGCCTAGCAGGATCGGCTCGACTATGTGGAGACAGAAACGGGCACTGGGGGAATCCTTGGCTTGTCTCCTGCTGGTTGTGACGCTCATCGATGCGTATAGATGTAAGTATGTAAGTGTTTGCGTTTGGGTTTTGCGGTTTACTCTCTATAAGTGACGTGGACTTGTAATTCACGGAATAGTTAGCCTGTCAGGACTGCAGTGTGTCCCACTTAGAAACAGCAGCATTTGAGCCTGGATGTGACCAGAAGATCTTCCACAACTTTAACGTCGGATTGGTTCTTGAACGCAGCAAATGGAGAAAAGAGGTCAAGACTCTGGTTTTCATGATAAACTCACTATGAAGTATTGCTTGGACAACATGAGCTTCTTGTTACAACAACTAGAGGTCATTTCTGGGAAATAACGGTTTCGCAATGACCTTTTTTTTTTTTTTTTTTTAGGCCAATTCACAGTAGAATAATTAGGTTGACCATTGTGTCCATGCAGCCTTCTGTCATGAACAGACGGGGACCTGAAAACCTGGATTATACATACTGCATCAGTCACACATTTCTACATTTAACCCACACTCTGCCTCTAATAGTCTGAAAAACCATGACACTGAGCCCGTTTACATGCACATTGAAAATCTGATCCTTGTCTGATATCTGGAGTTATCGGATGATTCAAGTGATCATGTAAACAGCAGTAATCAGATTATGAGAAATCAGATTAGCACACCTGGATGTCTCCCCGATACTCCGATGTCTTCGTGCACGTATACTTGTTAATCTGATTTATTTAGGCCTTTTACATCTGCGCAGGTGTAAAAAATAATTAAATTGTAGAAAACAGAAGTGACGTCAATAGGATGTTTGAGTCTATTACCACATACTCTGATAATGGGATCAAACGTCTAAACCAGGGCTTTTCAACAGATCTGATTATTACAATTATCTGATTACTCCCAGTTGTTGGATTTTTATGGTCATGTAAATGGGATCATTGAAGGCTTCATGTAAGTGTCCTGTTTGATTGCCCCCCCCTACGCCAAAGTCCTGAGCCAGAACACAGCCTCCCAGTTCTTAAACCGGCATAAGAGGGCCAACTCTCTGTTTGAGGAGAGCAAGAAGGGAAACTTGGAGCGGGAGTGCATCGAGGAGCTGTGCAACAAGGAGGAGGCCAGGGAGATCTTTGAGAACCAGCCGGAGACGGTAAGAACAGTGACCCCTGACCTCACAGATAACATGCTTCCCAACCAAGGCTATTGTAGGTCAGGGTAAGTTAGGACACACAGGTAGTAATGAATGCCTTTTCAGCTCTGTTTCATTTCAAAGTAGATGATACCAGATGCATTATAGGTTATATACATGTAATGAATACCAAGGCACAATATTAAAGCAGAAAAGAAAAATATTGTATTAAGATCACATTTATACCAAAGCACAGCTGCGCAAAGTCAGATCGGCTTCATTTCCTCTTTTGCATTCCTATCCTCATAAAACTTGTCCAAATCAAAGTTTTCAGTTGATCTAGCAGTGTTTTCTTTTTTCAGGAATACTTCTATCCCAGATATGTTGGTAAGTTTGCAGATTTTCTTGTTATATATAGTGTCATTAGTTCACAAGCCAATAGGCCATGAACTATTGTGAAGATGCGGTGTCTGGCGTCGTCTTTGTTAGCAAGTTAACATCCTCTACAAAACTACTGGTCGGATTCATTTCTAATTTTATTTGTAGCTTCCTTGGGACAATGTCTATAAAGTTTATTCACAGTTTTGAGAAATTTTGATTTATGGATTTTTGATGAATTTTGTAAATGTTAAAACTTTGCCTTTACTTATAATGGGCCATATTTTGATGCTTTGTAACATGGAAGTGGTTACAGATATTAGTACATTTACTATTAAGCACTAATAGGAAGTCATAAATAGACTTTCATTTAATTAGTTTAATTATCCTCCAGTGAAAGTACCACCCACTTCTATTGGGAGATTGATCTCCTGCATCCAGACCACAGGACTCTAACATAGCAACAGAACCTGACAACCTCACAAATTCAACTTGTTATTGATTCCTGATAGAACATGCCAGTAATATACAGGGCCATTGGTGAAATTTTTTCCTTTTTTCGTTTTGCTCTGGTTTACCTCTTCATTTTTTGCAGTGTGCCTGGGTTCGCATCGTGTCGGAATCAACAACCAGAACTCGGATTCTGCCATCCCATCAAATCTTCGCACATGCGTGAAGGGTGAGGTTCTTTGTGTTTAAAAAAAAAAAAAATGTACATTTTAACTACAGATTGAGTGTCTGTAACTCTTTGTTGTGTTGCAGAGATCAGTAATCAGTGCACACCGTATCCTTGCTACAAAGAGGGTTCAGAGCGCTGTATCGATGGCCAGGCTTCTTTCACATGTGTGTGTAAACCCGGCTGGAAGGGTCCACGCTGTGAGGACGGTGAGTTCTGGGGCATCTCATAAAATCATACATTATGCTTTTTTTTTTTTTTAAACTTTATTTTTCCTGTTTTTAGAACAAACAAGGTTACATTTACACAACACAAACAACAAGGTCAGGCATTCACAACTCAGGGAAAAAAAAAATAAAAAATTATATATATATACAGATTACCCCTGCAGGTAGCATTATATGGTTACTGAGCTAAGAAGAGTATCCACTTTTTCCAAAGTCCTTCCCCTACATCCCTTTGTAACCTCAGATTATACGTTATCTGCTCCATATGATGTAACTGATCCACTATATTTGTAAACGTGTCCAGAGAAGGGCTGTGTTTTTGAAGCCAACATCTTGTAATGGCTTTCTTGCTGGCTATCATAAAGATCTTTAGTAAGTATGAGTCATTCTTCTGTAAGTCCCCTGGGGGAAGTCCAAGGTATAGTGTAAGAAAGGACATATTAACCTTGAAGCCTAATATTTTGGAGATCGTTTTGGACACTTATACATTATGCTTTTGTAGACACACATACAGTATCTGTGCTTTCTGTTAAACATTGAGCCTATGTATAAAAATGTATTATTTGCAAAGAGTGCTGCTTATCTGTGGTGTGGTGTGACCTCTTTACCGGACAGACATTGATGAGTGCACAGATCCTGAACATCCAGCTGGATGTAACCAAAAATGTTACAACTTCCCTGGTAGTTTCCGCTGCATGTGTGAAGACGGCTTCTTTATCAATGATAAAGTCAACTGTGTGGGTAAGACTACTTATCTACTACTTATATCTTTTTCCTTTCATTTTATGCTTAGTGTTGAATAAGCTGAGATACTTAAAAGGACAGATTAATGCACTATGTGTGTTTGCACATATATGAAGACATCAGTTGTTAAACCATCCATGTTGTAGAGTCAGTTTCAACAGCTGAGCAAACAGACACAGATTCATATGGGAGGTGGAATCCTGTGAACTTCATAACAAATCCCTGTTCCCCCAGCTGTCGTCCTCGGGGTCTGAAACATTTGTTATTTCTAAAGCCGACCTGGTGTGACCTTACTACGTAACAGAGAGGATTGGGTTTCTAACATCTGAAAACATGATCCATCCTTTTGCAGTAAACAGATCATGAGTTATTAAGACCTCCGTTTGTGTCTGTTTTGTCTTGTTTCCGCATTTTTCTGTTTGTCCTATTTGTATTGGCAGTTTAGTCAGTGTTTACCTTTGAGCGTGTTGAATGTTGTCCAGTACAAAGTCTCCACAAACATGGACTGAGCCAGCTTGGTACATTTGATTTCTCCATCTTTTGATTGGTTTTGCAGTGTCAGTCTCCCACGCAGTTTGTGTCATTTGACTTATATGACATGTAGTTTTTACAGGAGGAGACTGCTGTAACTCCTTTTGTTTGAGCTATTATGTTTTTGTTTTTTTAATTATTAGTTTTGAACATCTACATGATCAGTCAATTAGACACAGGAAAATACCTGATTTATACTGATACAATACAAAATACAGAGAATAATATTCTAAATAAATGGTGATAAATCACTTAAGAAAGGTTAGATATAGAGAAAATGTCACTTGGGAACTGACATAAAAATAGCGCTGGGTCTGAATGGGTTAATGTCAAAGTTTTTTTGCCACCATCTTTGGATTTTTACTCTGTTATCATTACATATGTTTCAGATATCAACGAGTGCCTTCTGTACCCCAGTATCTGTGAAGAACCAGCAAAATGTGTCAACACCCCGGGCATGTATGAGTGCCAGTGTCCCGTTGGATTCAAGTACAACTTTACATCCAAAACCTGCGATGGTGAGACCTGAAGCCGCTACACCTGCCTTAACACTAGGAATCACATAAAATGACTTACAATTTACATTAAAGCAGAGTTATTTTTCTGTGCAGTAATCGCCCACTTTGCAGGCACTTTACCTCCACTTTAAATTCAATGCTTGTAAATGTTGTTGCAGATGTGGATGAGTGTGCGTTAAATGTGTGTGAGGACACTTGCATAAACACCGTTGGCAGCTATGCCTGCTACTGTGACGGTCGCCAGGGTCTCCTTTTAGCGGAGGACAAGACGCACTGTGACAGCATCCCAGTTTGTGTGGAGCTGCATGACGATAAACACCCTGAGATGCTTTACCTGGGGGAGCAGTTTGTAGGACTTCCTGTCATCTATCTGCGCTTTCGTCTGCCAGAAAACACCAAGTAAGGGTGTTTCAGACACACACCAACACACCTGTTTGTTAGACTCCACTTCATGTGATTTAGAGAATTAAAAGTATAATATATGACATTTATGTATTAAAATCTAATGTTATCACTGAAAATTAAGTCATCTAAAGAATAGAATAGAATAGAATAGAATAACTATTGTCACTGTCAATCATTGTTCAAAACCTCCTCATCCTCCATTAGATGCTACTTCATCGGAGTAACATGAATATATATCATTGAACATAATGTGAATAAAACCAGATACCATGTGAATAACTCACAATAGACAGATTTCCGTCAGCAATGCTTTAAAAAACAGCTCCCATGATCTCACATTACTTCATGACAATATTAAACTACTTCTTTTTGTCCATGTTATTGACTTGATGTAGAGATCCAGAGCATAAGCTACACACTGTGTCTTTAAGTGCAGAATATTCAGTATATCATGGTGCAAAATAGGTAATATTAGCTCATATCTTTGTGCAATACATTCCTGGTGGAGAAGTTACATTTTTATATTTTGTGTAAACTCATTTTCTTTTCTCCTGCCATTGCCAGATTTGCTGCAGAGTTTGACTTCCGTACATTTGACCCAGAAGGCGTCGTTCTATACGCCGAGTCCTCCCAGGATTCATGGTTCATGCTGGGGCTGAGGAACGGACAGATTGAAGTCCAGTTCAAGAACCAGCACACTTTCAAGGTCACCAGTGGAGGAAAAGCCATTAATGATGGACAGTGGCATGTGGTAAGAAAGAACCTGTAATCCTTATGTCATCGTTGTTTGTCTTCCTGCAGTTGCTGATGAGCTTAAGCTCTAAACAGTAACGTGAACTAACACAAAGGCAGATCACTGTGTTTCCCAGAGTTGTAATGCAGTGAATGAAGAGTTTGTGATAGGAGTGTGTGTAACCTGCAGATCTCTGTGGATGAACTGGAGAGCAGCATCAGTGTGAAGATCAGCAAGGAAGCTGTAATGAGCATCAACAGCCCGGAGAGTCTCTTCACTTCAGTTAATGGCAAACTAGAGACCAAAGTTTACATCGCTGGTCTGCCAAACCGGACTGACAGCATTATCAAACATGTAAGCATCTTCTGAAAATCATTCCATGTAATACTTGTATCTGATCGTAGCATAATAAATGTATCGTCAACCAACATTTAGATCAACCCTCGACTGGATGGCTGTATCCGGGGCTGGAACTTGATGAACCAGGGGGCATCGGGGGTAAAGGAGGTCATCCAGGAGAAGAAGAGTAAACACTGCTACGTTTATGTAGAACAAGGATCTTTCTTCACTGGGGCAGGACTGGCTCACTTCATCATTGACTACAGTGAGTAAGTTAAGCTATACTTTATTCATTTGTTTATTGAAGTGCAGGATTATTAGTGAATATGAGTGGTTTGGAGGTGAAAGTAAACTGAAGGAAACATGAGCAAACGGCACACAAAAAAAAACTTATGACCTTTCTGTTATTTCTACATCTACAAGAATATCACTATAGATGGTTGAATTCATTCATTTTCCAAACTGCTTAGTCCTTGACAGGGTCGCGTGGGTGCTGGAGCGTACTTCATCACAGGGTTGAGATATACAGACGAACAACCATTCACTCTCTCACTCTCACATTCACACCTGTGGGTGCTTTGATGATGGGTGGGAGCCGGAGTATCTGCAGACACACAGAAAGACACAGCTAATGGGATTGAACCCAGAAGGAGACAGTGCTACCAACCTGCTGCTATAGATGGATACATATGCTTCATGTTTCCATGTCACTGGACTCGTCAGGGAATTTTTCAGAATAGAAGCTCAAATTCGTATTCTTGGCATATCCAGACTGTAATCGGATTGTTTTTAGAAATTCTGGGCAGCAAACCAAATTGAAACCACTTTTGGAACAGATTTGAAATTACAAACAGATATCAGATCTGGCTGCTCACTATGACAGTATCAAACCCAGAGTGACTGTGCTGAGCAGAGTCAATGCGTCTACTAGGTACGGTTTAACACTTTGAGGGAAAACTGGAAGGAACATGTTACATCACCAGTGTATCTACGTAGTTACAGGCATGATCACCACAGCAACTCAAGAAGATAGACTGGTGACGTATGGACACACAAATACAATCTGATCACTTGCAAATAACAATGTGGACAGTCTCAAATATCTGACTTGAGATGCAAATCCAGTTTTCCTGAAGTGTTAACACAGCCTTAGGTTCACAATGCAAATATAAATGCCTCTAATTCTTAACCTCAACGGGAATATATTTGTGCCTCTGTGTGTAAACAGGTGATTCTAGGAGCTGGAATGTGGATGTCATGATGAATATACGTCCATCCGGTAGCACGGGTATCCTCTTTGCTCTCGTCTACAACAACACTGTCCCTCTTTCCGTTGCTGTGGTAACAAAAGGAGAAGATGATGCCGTGAGTTCCTTTACATTTGGTATACAAGTGCAACCTAATTACACAGTAGTGTAAAAACATTATATAAAGCCTTATCTTGCTTTGTTATTGTCCTCCAGGATTTACAAGTCTTTATGGATGGTGTCCCCGTGGCAACATTGAACTCAATGATGCTGTGTTACCCTGACCGCCTGACGGTGCAGCTAAATGTAACTCCCACAGAAATGACCATCACAGCTAACTCATCCACTGTTACCTACATGGCGTCTACTGACCTGCAGGAGGCTCTGCAGCGCCTTAACACAACCATGCAGAACCCTGTCAGTACCTACATAGGAGGAATACCAGGTTAGTTCATGTGGATTTGCCATGAAAATAACATTTACATGGACACTAATATTCAACTGCTACTCAGTTATGACAATATTGTGAATTTTATATGGTCATGTATTCAGTTTTGATATTGCCTGATTTTGCATGTAGTCAGAAATGTAGAAGAAAATTAACATTTTCTGATTACACACTATGGACAACTATACAGTAAACTCAAACTACGTGTCTCTATGGGGGTTGTAAAAGTAGTTTGCAGCACACAGGCTGTTGTTCACTGTCAGCGCTGAGTTGTGGACACAATCCAGCATGCCAGTAGTTTGCAGAGTAGATGTAGAGATTCAGGTTCAAAAGAAAAGCTCACATTTGAACATAAGGAAAACATTCCTACTTTAAACAACATAGTGGAGCTGGATATATGCAGGTTTTTGGATTTCCACAGATCACAATGCCAACCTTTCCAATAAACTAGAGAATGTGTGCAGTGCAGAAAGCCTGTTGCTCTATTTAGCGGGTAAATGTTACTGGAAACATTGGTGTTTTTAATATTGCAGCAGGTTAGAGGGTTCCTCGCACACTTTACATTGTTTCTGTTGTATGTTAACTATCAGTGCGGGAAAACAACGGTGATACCCAGTCTTAATAATATCCAATTAATGTAAATCAGATGGTGTATGCACAGCAGCATGTAAACAGGAATAACAGTGAAATATTCATTTTTATTAGCGATGTAAACATTGTAGCTGGAATGTTGGTGTTTTCAGAACAAGGGAAAAAACATTATATTTTGTGAATATTAAAATAGACCCTGGGCCTCTTACTTTACTACAAATGGACACTGACTGGGCCAGAAAACATCCCAAGAGACTGGAAAAGAGGTTCAGAGGAAACTCAATAAAACAAACTGTAATCTCTAAGCTGTATTCATGTGTACAGTGTTTCAACCAGTGAGCGCAAGTAAAAAAAAAATATATTTTTTTTTTATCAATCTATTTAAAATGTACAAGGGAATAAAACCTGTTTCTTTAATATTAGATATTTTATTATGACAGTATATTTACCATGAAACATTTACAGAATATAAATATAGGGGTCCTGTTCCTGTACATAAATTGCCTTTGTCAAGTTTGAACACTGTCTTAATTAAGATTCAAAACTAACATTTGCTCTCTTTACATCCAATGAAGTTTATGAAAGCCTTCATTTCTAAAAATATACCACTCTGTTTGAGTATGACTCTCTTCAGAATCTTTTGTTAACCCTCAAAGACCCAAAAAGCCACTGGCAACCAAAATCATCTACTGATCTATAATAACGTCTGAACCACTAAACTTATAAATGCATTGAAATAGTTCAGGTAAAATGCAATTTTTCACTTTTCATGATCATCAAATATGAGTCATTTGGCTCCGTAGTGAACATGGAAACACCGTCATCTTCTGTAACATTGATTCACCAGTAAAAACCCATGGAGTTTGATAAATGACAGTGGATGTTGATGCTTGTTTTTATGTTCAATTATTGATATCTTTGCTCAAAAAGTCACTTTTCAATTTTCCCTCTTTCTGAAAAAATAACCCTCAACTTGAAACATCTACATAATCAGTAAATTAAATATATGAAAAATAGTTGATTTTCACTGAACAAAATTCTATTAAAAAAGAGGATAATATTGTAATAAATGATGAGAAATCACTTAGGAATAGTTCAATTGAGAGAAAAGTTAATTTGGGAACTGCCACTAAATTAGCACTGGGTCTTTATAGGTTAAAATTTAGAACATATATTTACAGTCTGTCTCACCGGTATCCTCTTCCTTTCAGATGACGTCCCGTTACCTTCAACCCCTGTGACGGCGTTTTACCACGGCTGCATGGAAATCACCATCAACGGCCAGCAACTGGACTTTGATGAGGCATTCAGCAAACATAACAGTATAAAGTCCCATTCTTGTCCTCCCGTCACTGTTCCTGAGACTCACCCTGATGTACCCCACCTGCACAGAAAGTGACCTTAATTAACAACGTGATCACATTAAAAGTCCCACAGATTAGACAGTGTCCCACAGAGGCCACTTCTTGAAATACTTTGGAACAAGAAGTATAGAGTAGATGAGATAAGATGGAGGGAAGGGGATGAGAAAGAAGTGACTGAAAGTAGAGATACAAATGTAGTAATTTTTGTCCGTTTTCTCAGATAGGTTTATTGTGAGCTTTGCTTTATCTGTTTTCCTCCATGCAGTATTTTTTTTTTTTCTGTTTTGGAAGACTTGTTTTTTAGTGAGGCACAACGACGATGGCTGGCTTGCTAGTGAGCTAGTCCAGAGTGAAGTGGCTGGATGACGTAGTTGTAGCAGTCTGTTGCAATGAATCATATGATTCCCAAGAAAAAATAAACAAAAAAGAGCTGAGCTCTGTAGCATGCATAAGAGATGGTCCAAGAGTATGTATGTAGGAAACAACAAATGGTCATTGTCGACCAGGCTCCGAGCACACCTGTGTCTTTTTGTCCTAGATGTTGAATCATGCCATCTTATTTCATTAGTCTTGTGGAGGAAAAGGTACAGATTAAAATGTTACAAATCTCAGTCGGTACATAGATTGTGGCAGTGAAAGAAAGAAGAGGAAGTGAAGAAATATGTGGCCCCATGGTGTGCACTGTCTTGTTTGAATCATCATCTTTTTATTCGAGTGCTGCCTTCACAGATCATGAATTGAAAGGCCACTAAATTGGCTTTACGGATTAATCAGCACCAATAGGAAGTTTTACAAACACTCAGTATTACCAGAACAGGGCTCTGAACTTGACTTTTACAGCTGGTTTGATTCACTTCCAGATTAAAGATGAATTGTTTTGATTTTAACATTCACTTCAACAGGTATCAATCCTGAGAAAGTCAAAAAGAGTTGATTTCTGTCAGTTTTGACAATTGGCCAACATCTGCTTTGTGTAATGTTAATTTAATCTTGCCCACATTTCAGGTAGAGCCTCCACCTGCAGTATTAATGTGGTGTGATTGTCCTGTTTGTTTTGTTTTTGTCTTTATCGTGCTCCTGGTTGTCCTTGTCCTGATGATTCATATTGTATATAAAACACGACCTCTTTAATATATAAATTAAATGTAGTTGATCTTTGTTGTATGTTTTATGTTTGTTTTAATAAAATGGTCAAAGCAACTGTAAATGCAGTGCAAGATTCTACATATTTAGATTTTACACTTCATGCTGCAATATATCACACATTACGGATCAGAATTTCTTTACTGGTTGTGGAAATATAAAAGGTCAGAATGTCTACAGTGATACTGGTATTTTAAGAGAGGCGTCACAGACAGATTATTTACTAAACTAATTTTACATTCTTTCCTTTGGTTTTATTTCCACTACAAACTCATCCGTTATTTACAAAATACTGTTTAATCCAAGTCTATTTCATGTAGAAAACAGGTGATAGTCAAAGTAATGTCTCTTCCTCTTCAAACTAGAATGTTAAATGTATATTTTCTTACAAAATGCCACACAACATCACTGAATATCATTTTGATACACTATTAAAAATTAAAATGAAACCACAATGCTGCAGCCTTTCCAACACATTAACAAATTTCTTAGTAATACCATTTGTCATTAGCCTTATTGTAACTCCAGCATGATTAATAGTTCCCATTTTTGGTTCCCATTGTGTGATTACAAGCACAGGAAATGAAACAAAAAGTAAGAAAACTTTGTCAAAAAGCATTATTTCATGTTTTCCGTGAAGTGGTGTATGAATGCTGACACTTGAAAAACACAATCACTGAAAACCTAAAAAAAAAAGAACAAGAAAGAAATAGCACAATGGCATTAAAACTGAATCAAGTAAAATTACTGCAATTAATTGATTGTTTATGAGCAAATGTTCTATATCGATGTAACAAAATAAATTGCTACTACATTTATCAATTATCGAAGAAGGCATATACAGGTTGACTGATGTTCCAAGTACTCTACATGTACATGGACAAAAATATTGGGACACATCAAACCTACAGCTTGTGGGACTTGGTTTGAGATGTCTTGATAAAAATGTTCATGTCAGTTGTTGTCAATAATTGTTACGATAAATGCCAAATCAATATTTCTTTTGAATTTAAAGTTGGATTAAAGCAGACGCTAACTTTGGTTTAAATTGATTATTTATGATCAGGATGTAACAAATTTCAAGGTAGAAGATTTAAGGCAATTGTAATGATTGATGGGCATAACCTACAGGTATAGTAAAGTTTGTTAACCCCCCCCACCACTCCGTTTTAATTAACATTTTGTATGTAAAACTGAATGCATTTATATCTGTTTTAGATGACATGCAAACATATATAAATGACCAAAGACTAAAAAACCTTTTTAAGAAAAAAATAAATTAAAAAAATCTTGTTTTCTTGTAAAATGCTATTTCTAAATAGTAATATAGTCCAAAAAACACAATGTATTATTTACTGGGTATCATAGTAAATGGCATTCTACAAAAAAAACATCATGTTTTCTTAAAATATGCACTTTTTTAGAGATAGGAGGTTTTGCTCTTTGGTCATTGAGGAAGTGAAAAGCCAATTAACATCCTGTTAAATTAGCTTTTTTTTTTCAAAGTCAAAAAATTTGTTTTTCTCCACTAAATATATTTTTTAGATCAGTGATTATTATTATTATTCACTTAAAGACTATCACTGGTAATTTATTATTTTTAAAAAATTACATACTAAATACTCACTAGGTGCTGATAGAAAATATTTCCATAACCTTCCAAACATGTAACCTATTATTTAACTTTTTTTAAGTAATCTTTTTGGAATTTCTAAAAGTTAAATAAATGGATTAGCCTAGAATACAGTAAGGATTAAAAGGACAAAGCGAAGTAGCTCAAAACTAGCTAGCTACCTTACACAACATTAGCTTAAAGTGCGTTGTGTCATTGCACTCACATTCACTCACAATAAGTATTGTGTGTTTTTTCGGTGTTGGGTCTTTGTT
This sequence comes from Apogon talboti, assembly GCA_037367365.1. Taxonomy (NCBI): domain Eukaryota; kingdom Metazoa; phylum Chordata; class Actinopteri; order Kurtiformes; family Apogonidae; genus Apogon; species Apogon talboti. The sequence continues at coordinate 28,699,408 of JAPQRQ010000018.1, read as the reverse complement.
TCTTTATTCCTCCACAATCCACACAAACACAAACACAGCCGCACTCTCACACACGTACGGAG
>JAPQRQ010000018.1:28688143-28699246 GCA_037367365.1 Apogon talboti | reverse complement strand
GAGGGAGGGATGAGGGAGAGATGTCTGCATCAGTACAAACTCCTGCCTGCACTTTTCAGAGCTACTCCCCCTCCTGAAGCAGCAGAACACCAGAGACGTGCAGTCTTTCTCCGCACACTGGGAATACACAGGGCTAAAACACAGCGGGAAGCGGGTCGCAAAATAAAGTCCTGACCGCAATGGGTACGAGGTGAACCGCAGAGAGGACGGGGAGGCACGGTCGCTTCGTTTGCGTGTTGTGAGCGATATGCGGGACAAACATACGACAGCGTAGCCTCGCAGCGCCTCGATTTCACATCAAAAACGCTCCGACCAACGGTCCAAAGTACCTGAATACCTGCAGTGTTTCGCACTAACATTAGCACGGCTCGGCTCAGGCGGCACTGACATTGAGGAAAGGGGAAACAGACACGGGGGGGCTAGATAGACTGCAAGACGGGACAAGAGAAAGTTTCTGGAGCTTGGCGCAGACACAGCGGTTAAACAATGCGGCTGACCCCGACAAAGTCCTTTTCATCGGCAGCCTTGCTAATCCTGCTGGTTGTCCGCTGGTCCGACAGCAGTAAGTAAACAATTACATGCTAGGTGGCTAGCTAGCAGGCTAAGTGCCTTTGACATTTATGCAGTGAATGATGAGACATGCTTTAGTTGTGAACGTCATTAACGGTGCGTTAGCGGTTGATGTTTCGCAACCGTCTTTAAATGTTTTGGTGCCCCCGAGTCAAAATGTTGCTTAATTACAAAGTTGTCTGACCGCCTCTTGCACTTGTATGATTAATAAAAGTCTGCTTTTCTGTTTTCTTAGTTTCATTGTCTCCCCAAGAGGCAAACCAGTTTTTAAGCAGACACAGAAGAGCAAATCAAGTTTTCGAGGAGACGAAGCAAGGACACTTGGAGAGGGAGTGTGTAGAGGAAAGGTGCTCCAAGGAGGAGGCCAGAGAAGTGTTTGAGAACGACCCAGAAACGGTGAGTATACGAAACATCCATAAAGTTATGTTTGTTTTTTTTTAGTCTAATGTTAAAGGCTAACTGTCCCCAAATGCAACACCAAACCAGTCTAAAGTTTTCCAGCCAACATTAAAGGCTGTGTTTACTAATAAAAACACTAACTGGTCAAACTCCTAAGTGAACAAACTTCCAGCCTAGGTTTTGTCATTTAACATATGCCTTCCAGGATGGTTGTTTACATCAGGTTCATATTGACTGCAAATTGATGACTGTAAATGTCACAGTAGACTAATGATTCATTGTCTGGGCTGACGTTCATGCTCCAGTAAGTTCACAGCCCTGATAGTCAGTGCACATATTATTACAGTATTCCCATGTCAAGGTCTTGGCATCTTTTCATCTCTTTTTGTTTGTTTCTGTGACAGGCATTGAGTCAGTATGACTAAGCTTTAGTTGATGAAACACAGCTTTTGTGAATATACTGCCTTCAAGTCCCTGTCATATGTTTATGGAGACATACACACACACAAGCCACTGTACTCAGTATAGATAGTATAGTTACCACCAAATATGGGAACACCTCTTTCTCCATCCTTCTGCGTTCACTGTTGGTGGCCCTTTATGGACACATAATGCTGCATTGTAATGTTTGTACATATAAATGTGTACTGTACATTGTTTCTATTCATTTAACGTTTACCAACAAGTAAACTCCACCTCACTGTGTGTACTCTGCATTCTTCCTGGAATATTTACTACAGATTAGTTTCCATTCTGCATTCATCAGTGTTCCTGAGAGCATGTCAAGCCATGTGAATACATAAGCCTATTGAATATGTACTACATGTGCGGAATAATCAAACAAGCTCCACATGTATCAATAACAGAAGGTGTCAGAAAATATGCAACATGGGCTGTGTGGCCCAGAGGCTCGTTTCGTCACTGGCTGAGAATTCAGACTTTTAAGTCTTTGAGCAAGTACCAGTGTGCATTGTATGAGTGTTACAGCCTGGTTTATTAATAGCACAATTACGGCAATTAGTTGTAAGCTGTCTAAAATGTGTCGACAGATGCTTTCTGAAGTTCTTTGCAACAGTAAATGCATGCCGAGATTTGTAAAATACAGTTCAAGTATGCAGTGCACGTGGATGAAGTGTTAGCTAGCATTTCACGGGCAGCGCCGCGCTTTGTAGTGATCTCTTTTACTGTTTAAGTTCTGAATTGTAACGCAGAGGGAGTGAATGAGGCAATCGATGACTCAGAGATTACATATAAGCTTAGCCAAATGGAGAGACATAGAACGTGGGAGTGGACTGAGGACAGGAGGATTATCGTGAAGATGCAATGGGCTCAGAATGAAAGGTGAAGTCAGGTGACATTCTGTCAAATTGAGTTTAACACATTTTCCCAGTAGAGCAGCATTATGTGCTTATAGTTTTCTACCGTATACCATTTCTGCCACACCAAACTGCAGTCTCATTCATAACTGCATTATTCATTCTGCAAGTGCACTTCTCTGACTCTGCGTTTTGTTCTGCTGCAGCTCTCTGACTCTGCAGGGTGAGCGACAAGAGAGTGTGCCTGGATAAGACCTAATTTTTCTTGGCAGCACATAGTCACATCAGCCTATGCAATTTTGTCATTACTCACCCGTTAGGTGGCCTTCCACAGGGGACATATGATAAATAAAAAAGTGTCTCAGCTGTACATGTGTAGTTTAGTAAGTTTTGGGATACACACTGGATTTTAACTGACATCCTAACAGTTCACAGTCGTTGCATCAAACAAGTCTTACATGATGTGTTTTCAGAAAGGTTAGACCTAAGCTGATCCCTGTCCATGAGTTTTCGTTCGTCCCCCAGCCTGCTGCATCCTTCTGGTACTGCTGCAGAAGCTCTTTAAAGTGTCTGTTCCTCCAGACGCTGTAGATCTCCCAGGTTTTGACCTACATGTGCAGCAACACTGCAACCAGAAGGTGGGAGGGATGCTACTACTATCAGGAATGCAGAGAATTCTCATGACGCCCTTGGCAAAAGGCCGCACCCATTAGATAGAGCACAGACAGATGCAACAAATGCTGTAGTCAGAATGACATTAATCACTTGTTTACGAATCGCTTTGCTCTGTTATTTGTGTGAGCATAGAGATCATGTACAAAACAAAACCTAATCCTAGATTATGTCGCGTATTAGTGGAAACTCCCCCTCTAATTCGGAGAATTATTTAGATTATCCTGTTCTGTTTAGATTCTTCTGTATACACCTTCATAACGTTATCCCTCTCCTCCTCCTCATATCTCCTCTCCCCTAGGACTACTTCTACCCAAAGTATTTAGGTAAGTTATCATTCTGACCGAAACCCTTCATCTCTACACATGATTTGCGAAACATATCTGAAAAGGTTCCGCTTATGGTTTCATGTTTTCTTTCATTTTCATTTCTGTCCAGCCTGCGTGGACAAGTTTGGGGATTCTGAGAAAAAGAAACAAGATCTGGTCACATGTGTTCACAGTAAGTTGTCTATCTTATCAACTTTACTTGAGGCACTGTTGGCATAACTGTGGATAGTATTGACTAGTATCTTCTTTTACTTTACTCACATTTTCAGCATTACATCCAGAGAAAGTCACTTAATTGTAGTGTAGGGGTTGGGCTGCACTGCAGTATCACAGCTCTGCATCACTTTCAGGCTCAGGCACAGCCTCCTTCCAAGAGGAAAAGAGAGAGAGCACCGAAAGATTGTGAATCCCTTTAGCAACACCTGGTCAATTTTTTGTATTGTGACGAATCTCAATGTGACATGTCTCTGATATTGACACGCCCTGAGTCGGCGTTAGATGCACGAGCTCAGGTATCTATGAGTAACATTGCAGTGCTTTGCTACAGTGATGCTGCACATTGGTGAATCAGTGACACACCTCTACAGTCGTCACACACTCACTCACTCTCTGTATGGCTGCACCAGCTTATTCGTGAGCTGGCCTGGCAGAGGAGTGACGTGGAAAAAAAAGCCTGACGTGAGTGGAGCGCTCAATATTTGCTGCATCAGGATACAGCAGACCCGGCTTTACTCTGATTGGCTGAGGAACCTCGTGTGTGTGGGGGGGTTCCATGACTCAGCTGCAGCATTGTGGCACTTAAAGATGTGCCGGCCTTTCTTTTTATCACTGTCACGCCATGTCTCTCTTGCTGGCTGCAGATTTCTTCCCATTCGTTTCCTGCCTCATCTCGCACAGGTGGTGGATTGTTTGCCAGTATCATAACAGATCATGAGATTCCAGTAATTCCATTTGTTTCATACACATGATTTTGCTTTGACTGCATATTTGCACATCCCAAGATTTGTTTTATCATTAGCAGATATTGTTCTAGACTTGGAGTCTGCAGTTTTCACCTCAACTGTTTTTTTTTTTTAAATATTAGACACACACAATTAAAATAACATCTTGCGTTTATTATTTGGTACACATCTAAATAACAATTATCTGACATTCACTGCTGTTGTACTATAAACACAACGTGGCAAACTTGTCCAAATTATTATGGTAGCCTACAGGGTACTATCCTGTGTTTATTTTATTACATAAAGTATTTTTTAAGGTCTTGTGTAAAGGTACATCTCAAACTTTAATAAGAGGGAACAAATGAAGCTCCAGGGGCCAGTTGAGTTACGATTTATAGTTTGTGGTGAGTTTATTGCATAGTAAACTGGCTATCGGCGTACAGATGACTCACATGTTTCACAGATGAAGTTAAGCCGTTTGGATGAGGTGTACACTGTAATAAGAAATTAGCTTTCATATTTGACCTTATCTTTCTCCCGATCCCGTCATTTTCACTGCACCGTCATTTACACAGTCCTTTCTCATCTTTGCTCTGAACTTCAGCTAACATGCCCAGACTTGTTGAACAGTGAGGCTGTCCTGTTAGGAAAGGGAAACTCTGAGAGGAGAGAAGAGATTTGGAAGTGTGCTTCACTGAAAATATTCAAGAGCAACAGTGAAATGCACAAACTGAATGTCCATTTGATAACACTGATGGTGAACTAAAGGGCAGGTATGCTGGGAAGGACTGAATTAGGGCATTGCTGGCAGGAGAGCTTAGGCAGCATTAGGCTATTTATATTGAACTCCTGATATGCACAACACGGCAGATGCCCTTCCTCTGTCTGGTATCATAATACAGTTAGACTAACTGTATGAACTCCACTTCAGAGGACTAATAACACTGCTTTCTGTGTCTGTCTGCTTTATTAAAGATATTCCTGACCAGTGCTCCCCATCTCCTTGTAATGTCCGAGGTACAGTGCGCTGCGAAGACAAAAAGGGTGACTTCCTTTGTCATTGTTTTACCGGGTGGACAGGAGCCAGATGTGAGAAAGGTACTGTCATCACTATGGAAATATTAGCTTATTGCGTGATGCCTGGACTTTGCATGTGTTAGTCAGGCAAAGGTTACATTTTTTGCACTGCATCATATACAGCAACTCTGGATCTGTGCCATCACTGTAACCGTAGTCCTGACAGTGATCTCCTTTTTGCTGATAATATTACCTCGACCTCTATCACTGTCATTTCTGTAATATTTGAAGTGTTTTTTATACTGTTATTTAAATCAACTTCAATTTTTTTAGGTTTTGCTTTTATTTTACAACTAACCACAGGCCTGTTGAACAACCAACCATTACTGATGCTCTTGCTGCTGCCATTATTAATGATGTGTGAGGGATGTGTCAGGTCAATATGAACTGCACATACAGGAACTGTAGTCACAGAGTCCAGTGGGAATCCATGTGTCTCTTTAGGGGTCAAAGCTAGTCACTGTATAGATCAGGGTTTTCTGTGAGCCAGTAATTACCTTTTTATTTCTGGGAAAAATTTATTTTTAAAAAACAAACAAAAAAAAAAAACATGGCTTATGATGGACATACTTGTTTGCAAGTTGGAAGTAGATGACTTTGTTGCAATGCTTAAAATGGAGGAAGTGGAGTGGCCTGTAGCCCATAGACCTGCTATAGAAGAAAACAGCATGAGAAAGAAGGTGAAAACATTGAGTTTTCCATTGCAGCAAACTCCTCTACTGCCAACTTTATCATCAAATCCCAGTGGACTGCAGTTCTGTACGCAGTCTGCATGTGCAGTAACATTTGATACCATGTAGGCCCTACCCTATTTTTAAACAGGCTACTGATATTTGAGGTTTGAGATTTTTTTGTAATAGCCCACATTTGAATGGATAATGATTTTGTTTGTTTGTTTAGCTATATCATTAGTGGTGATTACATAGTCAAACTGATTTGATTTTCATTCTTTTACAAAAGAAGGTGGATTGTATATTCATGTTTACAACACAAACTGTTAAAATGTAGTCAGCATATTAAACAGTTGTCTGTTAAAATAAATAGTTTTTGCAGCAGCAAGAAAAAATCTTTGCAGAAACCCTGGTGTAGATATGTGAAGATTATTTTATCTTTTAGGGAAAAGGCACAATTTCAAATGAGGAATAATTTTATTGAAGGAAAATGTAACAAATATTCTGTTTTTAAGCCGGGGCTGCAAAGCATTTTATACAGGCATACATTGAGGGAGAGGGAAACGTGCCTCACAGATTCATGGCACCAACGCCATTCCACACGTTTCCACTGTGACTCATCTTGCCACCTTAGTGTGAGAGGAAACCAACAGAGATTCAGTTTGACTCGGTCTGAGCCTTTTCCACTTGACAACCGAACTCCGCCTAAACACTCAGCTGCAACACCAGCCACAGTCACATGTAGTGTCAGATACTTCTAAGATGTTTAGCAAAGTACAAATTCACACAGCGTTTCAAACTGGTCACTTCTGTTCTGCACTCCTGTTCATAGAAATATACATTAAATTACAGCCTTATTCTCAGTGATTTTGTAAAAACTTAACACATGCCAAAACACTTAATGCTGTACACAGCCCATGATGATGTTTTTCCTGTGATCATGTTGACTGGACTGCTTTCCTATTTGCAGATGTCGACGAGTGCAGCAAGAGGAATGGAGGGTGTGACCACGAGTGCAACAACACTATGGGTAGTTACCGTTGTTCCTGTCACCAAGGCTACATGTTGGTAGGACGCCACTTCTGTAATGGTAAGCTACAAGCCATAGATTCACATGTACCATCATGTCCATCAATACAACTTTATGCTGTTTTGAACAAATTCTAACTTATGTTTAAAAGTAAATATGTTCAATTGTTGTTCGTAAACAGGCCCTTGAGGCTTAGTACCTCTTCTAATAAGAGAGAGTTTTTTTGAGTGAGCTAGAGAGTAAATGAAAAGAGGCAAACAGCGTTGGTAAGAAAAAAATGTCAAAGCGAGAAAAAGCTCAATAGTTTCACATGGTTATGTTCGAATAAATGTGGGACTCATGAATTTTGTATGAGTCAATGCATTATTTACATAGAACATTTTACAGATTTAAGTGTTAAGTTGATCTATGTAAAAACAGTGGCACACATAAATATCCGCCAATCTAGCTGATGGTATTTTTCATATTTCCTAGATGTGGATGAGTGTGAAGACCCAAACGTGTGTGGATCAGCACAGTGTGTAAATAATGAAGGCAGCTACGATTGCCTGTGTGACGTTGGCTACGTCTACGATAATGTAACCAAGAGCTGCATTGGTAAGTGTGCAGACAGACACCATGAAGGAAACATATGCACAACTTGTTTTAAACACACATGTCGTTTCTGACTGAAGAGAAGCTCCAGCCTCAGCAGGACTTGATGCAGCTGTGTTTTCAGGTCAGGGATGGAATGCAAAGACATTTGGATAAAATCTTTATATAGGTTACAGGTCACCTGTGCTCTTGTCATATCTGAATATAATGTACTATACTCAGCCTGTCCTGTAGTCCTCCATACCTGCATTGAGTAGTCAAAAGAGTTGTCTTATGAGGTACTGACTTCAAAGATTGTCATGTCTTAAGTCAAATAAAAGTAAATTCTGATATTATTTATCTTAAATATGGAAAATTATACTTAATAAAAATATGGTAGCATGACAACACCAAGTTTTTGCGAAATATGCACATAATCTTGGGCCAAATTATGTCGTTATTATTTCACAGGAGTGAACACCTTTGCACACAGAATGAAAGAATTTCTACTGATAAGGGCAAACATGAAGTCCTGATGTTTGATAACTCAATAAAATAATTAGACCACCACATGAGACATGATGGCAGCAACACGGATAAAGAATTCCCAGAGTTCAATCCAAACCATTAATCACTTGTGTGACCTGTTTTGCTCTCTAGTGGAAACCAGACTTTTCATAACCTCCGTGTCCCTCCTGCAGGAATTAACATTTGCTGTAGTTGAGCTAGTCATGTCCATGTAAGGTTAAATATGGAGTGGGAAGATACCACCCAGTCAATGTCAGAGACCACTTAAGACTACTCCAATGTTGTTTGCATTCCCTGGTATGTTGACAGGGAAGTTCATGTTTTCACAAAATTCCTCCACTTATGGGAATCTGATAACAGTGCTCCCTACTCTGTAACCCTTTAATCTCTGGCCGTTACTTTGATTTCTCCTTCTCTCTAATTTCTTCATTCTACTCAGATGTGGATGAGTGTGAGGCAGGGGTATGTGCAGAGGAGTGTTTGAACACTCCAGGGAGTTTCCGTTGCTTCTGTGATGGACGTCAAGGCATGAAGCTAAGCCAGGACCTCAGGAGCTGTAAGGTGAAATACATTAAATGTGGTGAACATGAACCAGACATTTCTCAGTTTAGCTTTTGGTCAAACTGTAAACTTTACAACCTGTTTTCAACATTTTGTTGTTTGTTTTGTTTGAAACCAGCCTATTACTCCCTGTATGTCACCGTCACTGAAGAGGAATTCTCGTTCTTTGTACCTCGGCCGCATGTTCAGCGGTGTACCAGTGGTGAGGCTTCGATTCCGCAGGAAAATTCATACTGGGTAAGTAAATGGAGTATGATTTCATATTTAGTAGCAAGCGGTAATTAAGTTTTAATCACATTTTTTCTAGTAAAATATCTTTCTTTCACCTGTTAATGAGCATTTAATTAAGTAATGAACACCTTTGTATAAATGCGGAAGAGTTTTTAACATAAAATTCTAGTTTTACATTGTAAATTTAAGGAAGTAGAAAATATTACACAGGTAACAAACTATTCAAATGTTTACAGTCATTTAATGTGTTTCCTGATTTGTCTGCATTAGTAAAGACAAAAAGTTAAAACCACCAAATACAGTTTTGCAAGCCATGAGCAGTTCTTTCCTTTTCTAGTTTTTCAGCAGAGTTTGACTTCCGTACTTATGACCCTGAGGGAGTGATCTTCTTCGCCGGAGGTCACTTAAACAGCTCCTGGATTGTGCTTGCAATGCATCACGGGAAGCTGGAGCTGCAGCTTAAGTACGCCACAGTCAGCAGGGTCACGAGTAGCGGACCCATTGTCAATGATGGCCAGTGGAGAAAGGTTGGTTGTTTCTGTCGGGTCAATGCGTACATTAATACAAGAAGTATATCCAAAGGTCTAAAAGTGTACCCGCGCTGAAACCTTCTGCCTTGTGTTTTTTTTTTTTTCAGATCTCAGTAGAAGAACAGGGGCGGAGCCTAGTGATTAAGATCGACCGAGAAGCTGTGATGAAGATTGCAGTAAATGGCGATCTGTTCACATTAAAGAAGGGCATGCATGAACTCAACCTCACTGTGGGAGGGGTCCCTTTTAAAGAGGATGGTCTAGTCAATCAGGTATGTACTTATATGTTGACCGTTTCCAGGACATGCACAAAATAAAGCTGCCGTGAATACATTTCAGAAATATTGTGGATATTTTCAGGTGAACCCTCGTCTGGATGGCTGTATGAGGGATTGGCGTTGGTTGACGGGTGAAGATACGTCAATACAAGAAACCATTCGGTCCAATGAGAACATGCAGTGTTTCAGCACCGAAGATCCTGGAGCGTATTACCCCGGCACAGGATTCGCCCTCTTCAACATCAGCTATGGTATGTTGTGTATTTGTGTGTGTTGTGTATGTGTATGTGAATGTTTGTCTTGTTAGAAGCACATCCAGAGCTTGTGTAACTTACCTAATTGCCTCTTCTCAAAGTCCTCAGTGAAAATGTACTTGTTTGGTTGAATTCAACGTGGCTTGCGTCATCTCTATTGCAGTTTGCGTCACCTTTGTCTGGAAAAGGTCATAACCTGGTGTTTTCACTTTCTGTCCTCACTGTAGAATCACAGAACCTGAGTGTCCAGTTGGCATTACGTCCGACGTCAGGTATTGGAGTAATGTTTGCACTTGTTTACCAGGACAGGGTCCCTCTGTCCATCTCTTTAGCTGACTATCATCCTGGCACTGACGAGTGGCGAGATGTGAGTAGACTACAGCCGAGTCTATGTATATGTAGACCGGATACAAACAGTCACTGTCTAAGTGTAAACTATTCTTTTGGTCTACAGTTTGTCCTGGTATCATCAGGTGATGCCATCCTTGCCAGCGCTCCCAGCCCCTTGTGTGACGGTGAGAGTCATGTGATCCAGGTGACCATCTCAGCCAACCAGACGGTGTTGCTGATCGATGGGCAGCCAGGACGCAGTGAAGACGCTGAAGTTCCTATTGACCTTCTGTCTCAGTCCAGTACCTTCATAGGGGGACTTCCAGGTGAGGACACGGACATTTACTCTTTACAGGGTTGTGCAGTAAAACTAATGAGTCATTTCATATCCAGATTTTAATGTTCATCACAATTAACCACACGTCCATTAATTCAGTAAAAGAAAGTTTAAAAATGACCATATGGAAAGGTGTATTTCTTCTTATATATTGAGTTATATGTTTGATTCAAAGGCATAGTTTTTCTTCTTTTTATTCATAAAGAAGTTTTTCATACATTACATTAACATATAAACTTTGGCCCCTACTGAATACTGGATAATACTAATGTTCAGCTGATGTGCATCACTAGTTTGAGTCCTTACCTGTTCTATGTCACATTCACCCTCTACCATGTTTGTAGCTTTCACACAAATTTCCTACCAGCAAAATGTTGAAATATTTAGTAATCTGAGTAATAATAATAATAATAATAATAATAATAATAATAATATAAATTTCTCCCTGGCATCACCTGTATATTTCATTAATA
>JAPQRQ010000018.1:28668370-28683977 GCA_037367365.1 Apogon talboti | reverse complement strand
ATTATTTATTTCTTTTGTATTCTATGTATTACGTTTTTAACTATTGTTGTATAGTGTCCTTGGGTGACTTGAAAGGCACTTACAAATAAAATTTATTATTATTATTATTATTATTATTATTATGATGATGATGATGATAATAGTCCTACCACTATCAGTACTACTAATAAAATAGTAATATATAACATTGGTTATTGCAGATAATGTTTGATAATTCGATAATGTCTGTATTATTACCCTGGTCTACAAGTAAAATGCCTCCAGAATAAAAGTAGTGAAACGTTACCAAGTTTGAGTCACTAATAAAGAAGAATTAAGTCATAAATGCTGATCAGATGTAGTTTCCAAGACATTTTGACCTAACAGTCTTAGGTCAAAATGTGACCCTAACCCTAATTAATGAGAGAATGGGTTTTACTCAAAAGGAATGTTTACCAGATCTATTTAAATCACTGTTTACACATTATAATACATTCACTTCACAGGATCTTTATCATGGAAGATTCATAAATCTGTATGTGCAATATCAGTGTATCACTTAAACATCAGCTAAGCAGCACTTCTGACATTTGTTTTCCACTTCATCTTAAATGGTAAATGCTGATATTATTCTGGTTTTAGGAGAATTCTTAGCATGTGCTTTCAGAATATGTGTCTCATTTGCAGGTTGCGCCATGGCCTTCGTTTACAGTCAGCTGGTGGTGACACAAAGATCCTTTTTGATAAATAATGCATGCGTAAAAGAAAAGTCCACATTCATGGTTTCTCAACTGAGAAACACACCTACTTCTAAACGTTGTGAATGATCTGTTGTCTGTGTTCACAGAATAGTAGTGCAATATTTGTTTTCATTCGCTATGCAAATGGTGTATTGGGCAGTTGGGAATCTGAAATAGGAAGAACAACTGAATGTTTTGTGCGTGTAAACATAATAATTTGAGATGTTTTAGTGAAGACAAACATGTGCGCTGACAGATGTTAGGATGCCCAAACCCATGATTCATGATTATTGTCAGATTTTGCTGATATACAGCTTATGGTGTGATGTGGCAACGGTGCACATCATCCTTTTCTTCTGGTCTGGAGCTTTGATGTTTCAGTCAAACAGCTGCAGAGATCAATTGGAACCAGAGCTGCTCATCTGGCAGCCAAACCTGCGCCGTCCAAAGGAACATTGTTGTCTCTTTTTCCTTTCGGTCAGGGCCCTACCTGCATGGGATAGTGGGGGTAGGCGGGCAGAGCGTGTGCTGGTGGGACGAAGCTGGCGTAGGTGGGTATGGTGTGGTTCGGGTTGTACAGAATGTGGGTCTGTGGCAGAGGGCTGGAGGTAATCTCATTAGTGGGCTTCTGCTTCTGGAGACAGTAAAAAAATAGATGAAATGAAACAGAAAATCATCAGAGGAAGTAAAAATATACCATGCAATACAAAACAAGCTGTCGAATATACAGTCATGGATGAGAAAATGACCAGAAAGATAAAAATAAAATCAAAAATGTTCCTGTTTTTGAAAACAAACTCAGCCCGTTCACAATAACAAAGTGTGCAAGTAAATGTCTGACCATTTGCTTTTTAATGACCTTTTGTTTACATATAGTCAAATGTCATTTCTTTGGCAACATAACAAAACATGCGACAAGTTACAACATTAAAAATACCAAAGAGACAGGTTCAATGTTATAAAAATCCATTAAACCCAATTTGGTGCCAGACATTGACCTATGACAGACACATTTTTTTTAAAATTCCAAATATTAAGTATTATAGAGAAACAATTTCATAGGTATATCAAAAAATCAGGGCCATATCCCTTTAAATGGCACCTAAAGAGTTAAAATTCTGAAAAATGTATGAATTTCTGATAGATTTGATCAGGACTGAAGTAGGTAAAAAAAAACAAAAAAAACCCAGTATCATTTCCCTTTAAAATGCCACATAAAAGAGTAAAATCCACCCAAAAAAATTATTGTTATGATCAGGACTAAAGTTTATTAGAAGATGTATCTGAATTAATGTGGAAAATAATAGTTATATATAGTACTTTTTTTGGAATCTTTTTTGATGTGGACATTTTTGTCCTTAATGAACCCAAAGGATTGCTTTTATACTGAGGCACCAGAATTAAGTCATGATTTCATCTCAAACCCATTAGTAACTATAATACCGTCAGAAGTTCACCATCTCCGCTGTACTGACATGTTCAAAGCTGTCATTAAAACAAAGTATTCTTGTTACATCCTGAAGATAAAAACCCTGTGGTGATGATGCAGCCAACAAACAGATGTTGGGGATTTCACGCTCTCATCACATACTGTCAAACGTAATAACATATTTTCAACACTTCAAACGTCCCAGGTGGAATAAAAAGCCCAGATCAAACGACTGAAATGATGTGTCCAGTATAAAGTACAAAAGGCTGTTTATTACACGCTCTTGACTTCAAGGAGAAACTTTATTTATTCATTCATTTACTGAGACTTTCTTAAAAAATGTCTTAATATAAAGCAGTGATAATCACATCCTGTTTCATTCTGTTCTAAATGAGACTGAGATGAATCAGATTAATAACATATCTAGAGGATCATATGGTATGCACCTCTGTTATCAATGACATTTGATAAATTATTCCAGTTTTTCCTTATTAGACATTATCCAGAGATTATCTCTACTGGCTGTGTTTGTTTTGCATGTATATGCTCTTGTTGTGACACCAATGTGGCAAACATGTGCAGAAAAACTGAAATGCTTGATAGTTTTTTAGCATCACTAGGTGAAACAAAATTATAATGACCTTTCAGCATATCTTTAGCCTCATAGCATAGTTTCCTAAGTCATATTTTTGTCATATTTGCTTAATTTTTCTCTCCTAACAGCATTGCTTCATTTTATGCAGATATCACAATTTTCCCAAAAATATAAACTAATGTTGTAATTTAAAAGGTGTGAGAGGGCATGAGACCTCTGCATCTATTCATTCTCAGGGCACTCACAGAAAAAACAACTGTTTTTATCCACTCACAGGCATTATCAGACAGATAGGAGGGTTAAATATGTGATTGACAGCTATAATTACCAATCGCTGGTCAGATTCTGCCAGACACGATTCCTGGATGTGACTCAACAGAAGGTTGAAAAAGTAGTTTCACTTTTCCATAACAGCATGATAGTTTCCTGTTCATGTTCATCTATATTTTATCCTTTGATTTGGACTAAGAGGGGAAAGCTGCAGAAGGAATATGTTAATTTACAAATTGTGGTGTATTTTTCTCCTGATTTCAGCTCCTGCTCAAGCGATTTGCACTTTGCTTTTTGTAGTTTCAGGATAAAGAAAAAATTGTTTTTTAAAATTAGTTTATTGTTAAGAACTTATAATAGTAGACAATGATGACCTGAGTAAATAAAAATGCAGTTTTAATGATTTAATTGATTAAGGGAAAAAAAGATATGTAATTCTACCTGGCCCTATGTGCAAAAAGTAATTGATTCCCGCTGTTACATCACAATTTAACTGTGATTAATGACTTTTCTTTGTTTTTCTTTCTTTTTTTTTGGGGGGGGGAAACTGAGTTCAGCTTCACTAGCCACATCCAGGCCTGATTACTGCCAGACCAGCTGAATCAAGAAATAACTTAAATAGAAAATGTCAGATGAGGAAGGTGAAGGTGAGAGCCATTATCCACAAATGGAGAATACTTAAAGCAGTAGTGACATGCATTTTTAACCTTTGTCTAATATTACAATTTTTTTGGATGATCTAAAACATTTAAGTGTGACAAATATGCAAAAATCGAATAAATCCAGAAGAGGGGGGAAGTGCTTTTTCACAATACTGTATACACATAAAGCAGTGACATTATATTTCTGACTCTTACCAGATCCTTGTACGCCCCTAGGAGGGCAGCAGTGATGATGCCCAAAGACAAGATGAACACATTGAGTATGACTGAGGTCCAGAGCAGATGGTACAAGTGGATCACATCCCAACAGTCATTGACTCCTGTGAACACTGAGTAAAACTGCTGATCGTAATAGCTGTAAAAGAAACAGAGTGAGAACTGTAACGGTGACTCACACAACTTCATTTGTATTTTATTTTTAATTTTAAGAATAGTTATATAATGAAAACCATAGTTCCTATAGTAAATACTTCATGTGTCTGATATTTAGTGAGAAAATCAGTCCTCGTTTTGTCTGAATACTTTAACCCATAAAGACCCAGTGCTACTTTTATGGCAGTTCCTAAATGATTTTTTTCTCAATTTCTAACCTTTCTTAGGTGATTTATCACAATGTATTCTAATATTATGCTCTGTATTTTGCATTTTTAAGTGAAAATTAGGTATTTTCCTATATTTAATTCACTGGTCATGTAGATGTTCATAAAAGCTCAGATTATAGTTTCTCCATCCACTCTAATTTATCCAACTCCATGGGTTTTACTGGTGAATCAATGTTGTAGAAGATGACGGTGTTTCCACGGTAACTATGGAGTCTCTGAACGTCCAAATGGGTCATATCTGATGACCATGAAAAGATGACAAACTGTATTTTACACCAAATATTTACATGTATTGATAGGATTAATGGATTAACAGGTATTAAACATTTTACACCAGTTGATGCTTTTGGTCGCCAGTGGATGTTTGGGTCTTTAGGGGTTAAAGCTGCATTGTTGGTTTTCTAGTGGTAGTTTCTGCACAATTCTTCATGCCTTCACCTGCCTCGTCATGTGTTGACTGTAAAACTGAATAAATTAAAAGCTATGGTTTCCACTTAATGTATGGGTTGTTGCTCTGATATGAACATCACCACCATCTGTCACATCTCACTTGTCACAGTTGTTCAGGTAGCAGCAGTAGCAGGTGCGGCTCGGCAATTTCAGCTTGCATGTTTTGTTGGGTAAACTGCACATCACCTGCAGGATAAAAAATTCGGAGGGCTACAGCAGTTGATCATTTGTAGACGATTTTTACTGGGGTGATGCATTATTTATATATAGAGCAGTGGAAAAACAACCAAAAAAAACCCAGAAATATAATGCAGTAACACAATTTCACCACAAGATGGCAGTACAGTCCTAAAAAGCTCCAAGACTCAACATAAGGCATTATTGTAATAAATATACCTAAACCATCATTTACATCTTCAGAGAACAATATATATATTTACATTTATGATTTAAAAAGTGATTTATTTACAGATAAATCATTTAGATGCTTGTGTAATTGAGACAGTTGATGCAGGTGTCAGTGAATGAGTTTCTGTTAGAGAATCACCTCAGAATAGTAGCTGTCGTAGGCGTATCCTGCATAGCTGTGATGATATTCACAGACGTTCTCCTGCAAAGGCCTTATTTCCTGTGTGTTTACAGAGAGAAAAGAGAGGGAACAGACTGTAGTGTGACAGACAATATGAGTACAACCCTATACTGTTACTCTAAATGTTTCTTCTTTCAGAGAAGGCGGGGTAACTGTCCACTGCACCGGACCACAAACCCCACACCATTAAACTTCACTGGACTTTATATCATGTGTAAGGTACTAAAATGATTTTCATTGTCCAACACTTGAAGGTCCAATAAATATATTTTACTGTCCCCTGAGCATAAAATAAATATAACTGCAGGGGCATTGAGAGCGCTGTTGATCGATATCAGTGACTCGGTGCCAGGTGCTGAGAAGTTCAGCTTTTTTAATTCTCTGTGGCCGAAGTGTCATTAAGAAGCTTATTAAAATTCATCAATCTGACGTGAAGAACTGGACCGGTCCTATCCAATGGTCTAAGACCAGTATCTGAACTTTTGCCATATCTGGGTTGTGCCCTTTGACTATTACGATAAGAAGTGAAGTTAAGTGTAAAACTGACATGAAAATTTTTAAACTAAAGTGTGAGTATTTAGGATTAAATATTATGAGACAGTAAAGTTTAAGAGGAGAAAACGGGAGCATTTTTTTTTAAACGAACTGCTCATTATGTACTCCATTTACTTTTTATCACTAATCCTTGTGGACAAATGCATTTGGAAGGTGTAACACCAATTTTCCGGTCCAACTTAAAGATTTTTTAGTCACTATGCAAACATTTGTTTAACTTTAATGCAGATGATATAAAATGTGTCAGAAATCTGATCTGATCTTATACTCACAATTAACTCTGAGGCGATGATCCCGTCTATGATGGCACAGAGGAATGCTGCGATGATTCCGAAGCTAATGAATATGATGGATGCTATGAGCTGGGAGACAGTGAACGTAGGAGAACAGGTGTAGAAAAAAGACAAGGAGAAGAGCCATCAATTATTTAGGAAAAAATAAGGATTCAAGTCAGGCTGCAACTAATTATTATTTCCATTGTTGCTTAATCTTAAATTTATTCACTAACTAATTAAATCTTTTTTAAAATGCTGGAGAGTGGAGGAAAAGTGTTTCCCAAAACCCAGGATGATCTGTATAAATGTCTTGTTTAATCCACAACCCAACCCGGTGACATTTACTGTCAGAGAGGAGCAAACAAACCAGAAAATAGTCAAATTTGAGGCTCACATCAAGCATCACTGATGCTTTGTGTTCCCTAATAAATTCATTCATTCATTCATTCATTCATTCATTCTCTGAACCACTTAATCCAGGAGTGTTAAACTCATATTAGTTCAGGTCCACTTACAACCCAAGTTGATCTCAAGAGGGCTGGACTAGTAATAACTTGTACATAGTAGCTCAATTATTATTATTTTTTTTTGGGTTGGTGCAAAAAAGTAAAAGTGCAATTTTAATAATATTATGCCTCAGCCACTCATTGACACATGTGTATTACAACTTACAGTACAGTGGATCTACAAAGGCACAATACATTTAGTAACAGACATAATATTGTCAGGATTTCATTTATTTTTCTTAAGAACTGTCAGGTTTTTCATGGTTGTTTAGGTTATTCACATTTTTTGTGAAAGGATAGTTTGTAAATGTAAACATTCTCATCGTGTACTTTTACTTTTTTCATGCTAAAACAAAAAAAAAAAAAGCTAAACATCTGGAGTTGTCATCATTTAAAGGTTATTATGCTGTTATGTCTAATCCAGTTGAGGTCAAATTGGGCTGGATGTGATTTTGACACTGATGATTGTTAATATTCTTCAGTGTATTTTTTGCACCTTGCAAATTAATGTGCAAATTCCTGCATGTTTGACACCCCCTGACTTAAGCCTGTGGAGGGTCACGGGATGCTGGTGCCTATCCCTGCTACCAATTCATCAAAACTAATGGATACATTTACTGCTGCAGCTCTGGACTCAAAACCAAGTAGAAAAAAAGAGACAACAATTATAATTAAATGTGGTTATTGGAGTCATTTCTGCATTCTGTTAACCCATGATGCATGTATAATAGTGTGTGTGAACAGTCGGTGGTAGTATTCAGATACCAAAGGGGTCAAAGGGCATAAATTAAGGTAAATCAGGTGTGTGTGGACAAAAGACAAAAGGTTTTCACATCCAAACTGTCTTAGTATCAGTCAGCTGCTTCAGTGACTTATAGGTTTTGCTTGTCAGTATAATAAGTTAGTATAGTGGTATTGGCAAAACTTGGAAAATATACATTGACTAAATTCACTCTAGTGCAACCAACGATTTAATTTGATAACACAAATGTTGATTGTTCTATAGAAGTGACAAGTCTGGACCCACACGCATTCAGATGCCGTGTGTGCTGATTGGTTGGCTGCAGCATTTCATCTGAGGGACAATAAAGGAAATGTTTGGCTTCTTGCTGTGCCAACACAGAGGTGCTTTGTGGGTAATTTATGGGCAAAGAGGCAATGTGCAGGATAGAGGGTCAACCAACAAGGTCAATTTAATTCTCCAGAACTGATACACACGACCGCACAGCTGCTCGTCGCACGCATTCACATAATATATAACAGCGTCATCAGCCAAGAATCTGCCAGTAATTAAAAGAAACAAATCTTTTCTTTGCGCGACAGTTTTTTGTTGTCTTATAAAACAAGTATCTTCTTTTTTTTTTTTTTTTTGGACCTTTAGCACCCGTGACAGGAAACAACAACAGACGACATATAGCGAAGGAGCAGCAGCTGAACAGAGGAATATTGGGGTTCACGTCGCCACCCTTAAACACACAACCACATGATCACCCCAGAGTCATTTCCAGACCCAGAGCCCAGCACAACCAGCTGGCTGATCACAGATGTCTGACTGTAAATTTTACCGCTCCGTATCGTTCGCTGTCTGTTCAATGGCTCCTCCTGGACCGGACCTTCTGTACTGAAACAAGACATCAAACACACTTTTTTCTCCACTTGAAATGCAAGTTTGTTACAGTATTTTCCCCAAAAAACTGTAGACTGTATCTGTTATCTATATGTCAAACAGATGAATCCTGTCATTGATTTCTGATCCATCTAATTTTTTCACACTGAGTACGAGGCCACAATACAAAAGTAGGCATAGATTGGTCCTGTATTTCACGCTTACAAATATCATATGTGCAAGATGTGTTTAAGGTCTGCATACCTGCACTGGAGATCATTAGTGTTACATTAAAGATGAGAAAAGTTGGTGCTATAATGACGAACACTGACGAATAAAAAATACTATGTTGACTATATTTTCTGTATGCCATTTTATTTTGCAGAATTTAATACAACAAACACGCAATAAGTAAAAAGAAGAAAGCAAGATTTAAGTAAAAGTGTCTAAGTATTATCATGAAAATACACTTACGTATGTAGTAAAATTGTTCCTGTTACTATTTTGGATTTATTTTACTGCTGCATTAATGTGTATGTTATATTTTACTGCTATAATGTTTAAGGCTGAGCTCATTTGAACTTGTTTTTTAATACTGTTGTGTACTTTAATCTGTAAAATCATTATATGTTTGTAGTCCTATGAGAACCATATATTCCTAAAACCTCAAGTTTAATAAGCATAGAACAAAATACCTGTTTTCAGTTTTGTGATAATGTCTTCTTTTGCGAGTCAAAGAGAGTTGTTTATTCAGTTTAGTTATATGTTGCATGTGTGGTACTGTGCAATGGCACAGTTGTTTTGCAGGGCTGTAATGGGCATGTGTCTTAATTTCTTGCAAGAGATGCACAGGAAATACTTTTTTTTTTCCTGAAATGTACTTTTGTTTTTAATACTGTTTACATACTGGCTGTATTTTTTAGTTGTACATATATTACTACAATGACTGAGAAATGCATATGTGTGGTCATGCAATACAGAAAAAAATCTGAATATTGTTGAAGCTATAGGGGATCAACTGGACAGAGAAAAGGATAAAAGACCACGAAAGCCTCTGGGACATTCAGAAGGTGTGTAATATAAGACAAGATTATTTGAGGAAAAATTCATCCAGGCGACCCAAGAGAGTTGAAGATTTACTGAATCCAAATGAAGGTCACACTAGTGCCGACTTTACCTGCAGAAGGTGATTCTTTTCCTGCATATTTCTTTTTAGAAATAAAGACATGCCCATTACAACCCTGAGAAAAAAGCAAAGCTACGGGCTGCCTAAGACTTTAGTACAGTACTGTTCTTCCTCTACTTTCCATTCCTGTTTGTCTCCACTTACTTTATCAAATAAAGACAAAATGCCTAAAAAAATCCATATACTTTTACTGAACAACAAAGGGATAAACGACTGTAAGTTGAAGAGAAACTACAAAAATAATGGAGGAAAATGTACAATATTTACCCATGAGATGAACAAGTGGAAAGATGAATAAAAGGAAGACGGAGGAGAATTTTAATCTCAGCACAAAAAGGAACAATTAATCCTTCAATTTATCACAAATCCACAAAGTCAACACATTTGGAAAAATGTGGGTTTAAGTGGATAAGAAGAGTGTGTAGTGGAGTAAAAAGAATAATATTTGTAATATAGAATAGAATAGAATAGAATAGAATAGAATAGAATAGAAATGAAGATTTTGTTTAGATCTCTGTAAAGTGCCCAGTATAAAGAGTTATCAATATAGAATCTAAATAGAAGAGAACTAAGGATAATAAATACAGTACACTATGGATAGAAATATGAAAATATAATAATAAATATGGCAAGTATAAAAATATGGCTATGAGTATAAATATGTACAATTTAATGTAACTACTTTCCAGTATAAATATGCTAAATACATAAACACATGGATGACAAATCAACATATAGATAAATATGTTAAAAATGCAGCAACGTGGGTAATAATGTAACTGTAAATGTAATGTAGCAAGAAATTAAATAACTTGAGTTGAATACTAGTTACCTTGAATTTAAGTATTTTACATATGAAAAATAATTCTACACATTTTACAGCTATGAAAATTACATCTATATATTTATCATCATCATTAACTGCTGACAATCCCCTGAAGTTTTTTGGAGATATTACAACTATAGTTGCACAACTCGAACATAGTCTACATAACTCTAAAATGTTAATTGATTTTTCAGTGTATAAATGAGTGATTTCGGACAAAAGCCACGACAAACATAATCCTTGCTCTGAACACAATCGCACAGTTCTGAGAAAATGTCCAGTCACCATCGACAAGCTACGTCACCTGTGCAGTGGCCTTTATCAATAATTGATCATCTTTTTTAAAAGGTAATTTAATCAGTATTCAGAAAGATGAGAGAGATGAGACTTCCCCTAAGGCATGTTCAACTGTCCTTTAGGTCAAATACAATAAAACCAGATTATTAACATCGGTAAAATATACTGTCTGGTGAAAAAATAAAAGTCACACAAAATATTTCCTTGGATCGTCTTTAGTTTTGATTATAGGATATATTTGCCTTGTATTGTTTATACCACACAATGATTATTAATGTCTTGTCCATGGTTATATATATCAGATCACATCCTAACGATTCTCAATGGGGTTCAGGTCTGGACACCCCGAGCCACAGTTCTGAGTCTGATGAATCCTGGCATCATCCAGTCTATATGAGAAGCTACTCACTGCATCAGTTAAAGAACATATCATCGGTGAAACGTATTATTACTATAATTATTATTCTTTATCTAAGCAAATATCAATATGTGAGACTCAAACAGGGGGATGAAGAAACATCGTTTTAAAACGAATTACCCTCCAACAAAGTGAAATCAGAGCTGAGGTGAAAAAACGTGGGTTTTCTGCGTGGGTTTTATCTGCCACCGGCCCAGACTCTCCACTTCATTAGCGGTTTAAATGACTCTGCTTTTATGGGCTGTAAGTGGGAGATGAAGCCGGCAGCAGAGACAATAGAGCCTGACAACTGCATTACTTCACATTACCTTAGCACCAGCTGCCAGCACATAAAACACCTCAACACACACTGTCGCCCCCCAAAAAACTCCCTGTACCGACCCATATACAAGACAAACCAGGTACTGTAAAAGATTAATTAAAGCAAAGTAAAAACATAAATCAGCTCAAAGGAATATACTTTATACGATACAATTTCTAAAGAAGTATAAGGATGAGGAACAGCAGTTTAACCCAGAATGGTAACGGAAGAGTTAGAAGAAGGAAATACAGCGGTACTGTTTTGTGCTCTTCTATTTTCTATGGTGTGGTTATAAATTATTAGTATGGGATGTTATAACTTGAGCTATTTTTCAGTAACTTAGTGGCTGACTTGTTCTTTTTATGGACTGGATATATTAGTTATGTAAAATTGTGGTAAGACATATACTCCATAAAGTGTTGTTGAGGAGCCACAGTGACATAGGGGTACATTGTGTGACTTTTTTTTTTCTTTTTCTTTTTTTTGCTTAACTTGTTGCCATCGGTATGCTACAGTGTTCTGTTTGGATTGTGGTTTCTCTTTGCCTTTCGTTCACCTTTGTATTTTATTCCTGCTTATGTTCAAAATACAGTTTATCATTATCATTAACCCATAAAGACCCAGTACTACTTTTGTGTCAGTTCCCAAATGAATTTTTCTCTATATGAAACTTTTCTTAAGTGATTTATCATCATTTATTATAATATTATCCTCTGTATTTTGGGTTTTTCTGTGAATATCACGTATTTTCCTATATTTAATTCATAGATCATGTAGATTTTTATAAAAAGTTCAGAATAAAGTTGAGAGTTATTATATCAGAAACAGAGAAAACTGAAGAAAAAGTGACTTTTCCATCAAATATACCAATAACTGAAATAAAAACAAGTCTCCATCCACTGTCATTGATCTGACTCCATGGGTTTTACTGGTGAATCAATGTTGTAGAAGATGACGGTGTTTCCACGGTAACTACGGAGCCTCTGAACGTCCAAATGGGTCATATCTGATGACCATGATCACAAACTACATTTTATACCATTTATTTACATGTATTGATAGGATTAGTGGATTAACAGGTATTAAACATTTAACACCAGTTGATGCTTTTGGTCGCCAGTGGAGGTTTGGGTCTTTAAGGGTTAAATAAGCTCACATACAGTGTGGATAACGTCATCTGCTGCTCTCTGGAGTAAGATAAGATAATGAAGAAAGATACTCATGAATGAAGTGAAATGGAGAAAAAAAAAGACATCACTACAGAAGACATGCTTTATAGTAATTGGTGAAGATCTCTATCAGGTTATGTAACTAAAGTCGCTGACCACTGCAATGTCTTAGTCTGTGCTCAGTGTTCCGGTGACTTCTAATCAGTCCTGAGCATCGCCACGGCCTAAAATACGACCCTTTAAAAGGTTCACTGTTCTGCCCTTCAAGGACATGAGTCTGTGAAATACAGGAGGCGACGAAAGGCCGAGGAACACGAGCCACATGAAGCGTTTAGTCATAAAGACATGACAGACAGCGTCAGAGCAGTGAAGCCTGTTATAGGAGCCAGCAGGACGAGCACAGATAGGAGGAGAGCTTTTATTTTGGGAGGAATTAGATGGTCCACCATCCTTTTAAACATTTAGCAGGATAAGATAAGACAAATTGGAAAGTGGAGTCTCTGTTAAATAACTTCTGAACTGGTTACAAGAGAGATGAACTTTAAACTGCGTCGAATCTGTGACATTCTCAGCTTTGTGTAGCTTTTTTTTGCCAATTTAGGCTGAGTTACAACGGATGCAATAATGTGTCTTGCTGACGACCAAAAGCGGTCATCAGGAAAAAAAACACTGTGCTGTGGAAATTGTTTTCACCGCTGTGTTCCTTCACTGTATGTCTGCAGACTCTCACATTGGTTAACTTTTATTTATAAATGTCTCCTTGGGCTTCTTCCATTTTATCTTTGTACATACATGGGTAAATGACAAAATAACAAATAATAGTAATATAATAGGTAATATAGCTTTTCAATATAATATAACAATAATAATATTAATTTACAAAAGGCCCTAAAACTGTAAGAAGTTGTCTCCTTTAACCCACAAAGACCCAAAGCATCTACTGATCTAAACTGTTTAATACCTGTTGATCCACTAATCCTATCAATACATGTCAATAATTAAATATAATAAAATACAGTTTGTCATCTTTTCATGGTCATCAGATATGACCCATTTGGATGTTCAGAGGCTCCATAGTTACCATGGAAACACTGTCATCTTCTATAACATTGACTCACCAGTAAAACCCAGTTTGGAGTTGGATCAATGACAGTGGATGGACACACTTGATTTTACATTCAGTTATTGATATATTTCCTGAAAAAGTAACTTTTCTTCAGTTTTCTCTGTTTCTGATATAATAACTCTTAACTTTATTCTGAGCTTTTTATAAAAATCTACATAATCAGTAAATTAAATAAAGGAAAATACATGATTTTCACTGAAAAAAAAACGCAAAATACAGAGGATAATATTATAATAAATGATGATAAATCACTTACATGTAGAGAAAACTATGTGTGAAAAATTCATTTGGGAAGTGACAAACGTAGCACTGGTCTTTATGGATTAAAGTCTATTTTAGTTTATTTTAAAATAAACTCTTGGTCAATGTGATTGCTTCTAAATTTGCCCTGAACTTATCTTTTATTAATGTTGGTCTTTTATTGTACATAACCTGATACTGTAGGTGTTTGTTTGTTTGTTTGTTCTGTTGTGGTTACAATGTCCATGCTGCTCTGAGATGTTTGACCTCAGTG
The DNA here is from genome assembly GCA_037367365.1 of Apogon talboti. Lineage (NCBI taxonomy): Eukaryota > Metazoa > Chordata > Actinopteri > Kurtiformes > Apogonidae > Apogon > Apogon talboti. Next base: position 28,669,882 of record JAPQRQ010000018.1, on the reverse strand, counting down.
AGGATTTCAGCTGGTCAAATAAAGGATAAATGGGAAAATGAATAATAAATACTCTAGTAACGTACAGATACCAGAAACATTTACAGTTTATTTGTTCCACTGCAGTAAGTTCTCACTAGAATAGAAACATTTTTAGGCAAATCATGCTAAAATATATTTAATATACTTTTCATTATTATTACTCTTGATATATGACTTAGTGCACAATTATTAAATTTAGGATAAGACATGGATTCTGCACAAGCTTATACAGAGTCCACAGAGTCATCCTTTTCAGTTTGTAGTTTTGTTTTAGGAATAACCTGCATAATAATAAAAATGTAATCAAACAGAAATAATCAAAGCTCTAAATGGGAAAAAAAGAACATTTGTAGATAATTAATATATTATGTAACATCATATATACATATTAAAATATAAATACTGATAAGTTAAGAACTGACATTGGCATTCCTGAAGTGCAACATTAATGTCTTGATGCTGTTGAAAGTATTTTTTATTTAGTATGTTTTATCAGTATTAGTATATCTGATATATCTATTCTTATTTTTACTAGTTTTATCATATCTTGTATTTTTTTACCTATATATTTGTACAGCACTTTGCATGGTTTTAAATGTGCTATGTATATAAATCAATTTGACCTTGACCTAGTATTTAATTGAAGAATCCTGAGATTCTGAGTTATTTTCTTTTTTCATTGGGGCTGAGGACATTATAGGATACTATATATTTGATATAACAGGCCATTATTATAATCTAAATAGAATGAATTTCTCTAATATCCAAATTAAAGCGTGTTGTAAGACCAGAAAGGATCAGGAAACTCAAATAAACACTTGATCAGTCAACCAGCCTAAGGAGTGAGTAATGAACGCCTGTATTGATTTCCTCATCCTCTTACTTATTTAGTGTTATCCTGTAAACCTGAAACAAAACCTTCCCTTAAACTTAAAACTCACAATTTCAGGTCAATCAAATGACACATTTACGTAATACGGTCGAATGAAACATGACCAAAAAAACAATTCAATCTTATGAAATGATCCAAACAAAACCATTCTCACAGATACTGGCCGATTATCTTCTGTGTTAAATCAATGCACAAAATGTAAAGGCTTTGAAGGACAAGAAAGAGGAAGAAAGAGCTAAAAGACAGTATAATAGTAATCATAAATGTCATTAATTATTCATCTGTAAAACTAGATGGTGTAAAATGTAAAAATATGTTAGAGACTTGGGCTGGGTGATATAAACTGCATATGTATTACATGTTTTTTTTAAGATTATTTGATTTGTGAAAACTGCAAAAAAGAAAAGCCTAAAATTCAAAACTGTATATTATTCCTGTAGAGACATGTGTTACTGCTTCTTGTAATATATTAATTGTGAATGTTTCTCTAATCACATAAGGAATACACTTTCACATGTTTAATATGTTTTGTCTTCAGTTCATATAGCCAGAATTCAATCAATTAAAATCTTACAATGTCCATAACATTGAAAAGAATA
>JAPQRQ010000018.1:28619817-28649117 GCA_037367365.1 Apogon talboti | reverse complement strand
GCTAAATGTTAACTTAATTACATGGTATAACAGTAACTTCATCCATTGTTTGAATGGTGAGTGAGCTGTCAATCACACTGGTCAGTATCACAGCTGTCAGTGGTTTTACTCTTAAATAAATAAATATTTTTCAGCTACTCCTTGATTTTGGATCTACTGCTTTGTATTGTTATCCATAGATACTTTGACTGAAAGTACCACTGACATTGTGTCAAAACCTGCAGTAACTATTTTTTGGGTGACTTTGGGGTAACTGAAAACCTAGGATGACAAAAGTGCACATATTCTTAGAATAAGGACAAGTAGAGGTACTACGTAAAAAGCACTGTAAAAAGCACAGTACAACTGGATAAGTATGGGCTCTGAAATGTGCTGTAAGGGCCAGTGAAGGACATATACTGGCTGTTTCTGTACAACAATAACTGGACCTCACACAGCATTACAGCAGATCTGTAAATGGCTAAACTGCTCCTGCCTCCAATTTAATCTGAAAAAGACTGTAGGAATGTTCTTTACTAAAAGGCAATGTAACATTGTACCGAATATAACAATCTCAGGTGATAATATTGATATTGTGTCAGAGGTTAAATATCTGGGACTCCAATCTTACGTTTAAAACACACATAAAAAAGTAAGTCAAAGAGTTAGGTTTAGTTTAGCAAATTTTAAATATATAAGAAACAAAATCACTTTTAATGCTGCCAAATTATATGTAAATACATGATGATGTTGCATCTAACATACTGCGTCACAAGCTGGTGACAAACCAACAGTGAAGTCGTTGGAAAGCCTGTACAAGCAAACCCTTAAAATTTTGGACCAGTCACTGAACAGCTCACATCATTGTGCCATCCTACACAAACACAAGCTTCTGAGTTGGGAGGATGTAATAAAATATAGGAATATCTGCCTGGTCTTTAAAATCCTGCATAGTTTAGCTCCTCCTCCACTGAATTCATTCATAAACCAACGCATTAATACTGGTCTGATCACCAGAAGCACTGCACGTGGTGACTTAGCGGTCCCATTCAGGAAAAGCACATTTGGTCAGTTATCATTTTCTGTTAAAGCAACACAAAATTGGAACTCATTTCCCACCCACATAAAACATTTCCATACTGTACATACTCCACTTTTATAGCCAAGTTAAAAACATGACTTGCCAACATTTACACTTGTACACACTAACATATGGCTGTGTGTTACTTGTGTCATGATCATGGATGCTGTCTGTCCATATGTGATGTCTGTCTGCATCCCTGAATGTGATTACATGCTATTGTATTGTGTTTTATATTGTATGTGCTGCTTTTGTATGTTTTGTTTATATGTGCTGTCTCCGTATGATTGTACTTATGTGTCACTGTTCTCTCTTATCTATTGATTTATCTTGTTTCTTAACTGTCTTAATACTTTCTTTTTAATTAATGTGCTTTAATATATTGTTTTTTAGGGTGCCTATTGTCATCAGGCCGGGGACTACAGCAAGATACTGGCCATGTTGGCTAAAGCTGCCCTTTTTAGTGTTACTGATACAGTTAATTAATTGGGATTGTCCATGATATAATAAACTAATAAACTAATAAACTAAACTAAACATCATGTCTATTAACAGAACTCAAAATATGTCCTATGTGATCATCACTGATAGACAATGACATTGTTTTTGTGTTATTGTCCCATTAATTTAAGTTGAAATTGGTCTAGATCTGTGGAAAATGTGAAATGATGTAAAAGACAAATAACAAGGAGAAGACAAGTAAAGACATTTGTGTCAAAATGCAGGGAGTAAAAGAGAAAAAAAGTAAATACAGACCCCTGGAAACCATAGCTAGGTACAGCAAGTAACAATGTATTTAGTACTAATTCATTCTCTGCTGAAAACCCATTAAAGCAGTTGTTATGGTTACGGAGCCAAAAACTGTAGTTTGTATTTGCAAAGGATGCTTCAAAGGTGATAAATTAATTCTAATATAAGTAAAACCTTTAGGAGAAGACGGTGAAATTGCCTCAGCAGTACTCCAATTCTAAACAGGGTGGGATTGGCACTTTATAAGGAGATCAAAGTGTGCTAATGCTGAGGGCACTAATCATATTAGACGAAGGCCTTGCACTTACTGAGTGTTGTTTAGACTTGAGGATTACACACACACAGACATACATACACACACACACACAAGGCCTGAATGGCGAGAAACCACCCATGCTGTAACTCCAATTCATCCACTACTAAACCCCCCCAGTCCTGTGTACTTAGATCCATGTTCAACCTCAGTGAACCCTGACACATCTACAGAGGTCACCCCCTCTGATAGTTCATACCTCGTAGCCTTTCCTTTTCTTCAGCCTCTTCTTGTTCAGTTTTTTGCAGGCGTACAGTTTCCCCGTGGCCTTCATCTGGCAGGCAGATACCTCTCCAAATCCTCCTTTACCCAACACACGGAAGTCCAAGAACCAGTCCTCATCCATGGGCTGCATTTCCAACCACTTCCACTGCAGAAACCTCTTGAGATACATACTCTCCAGGAAGAACGTGTAGGGCACCTCCTTGAGAAAGTCCATCACATTGTCTGAAGTCTCATTAAAGAGGTCATCCCCAGCTTCCTGGTGTTTCTCCTTGACCTTTGTGATGCCATTCTCAGGCAAGAACGGGCAGAAATACTTGGCGCCTGGCTCCATGTACCGACTCAGGATCTTACTTGCTTTCTTAACACGGTCCTCATCCTCAGCCCTGTTGTACTCCTCAATATCCTTCCACAAGCGGCACGGGCCTTTATACTCAGTGATGGTGTCGAGGAACTCCTGGAAAAGACGTTTGCCAATTGGCTGCTCCACACAGACCGTCTGGAAGCCCAGGTCGAGGGTCTCCCTCAGACCCTCACACACTGTGATGTGAGGCAGCTTGAGGCGGGAGTGGTACTTTTTATCTCGGTTATGTGCAGAGTTGGCGGTGCCATCAAAGCTCCCCCGGGCTGAGATGTAGGCAGAGTTGGCCACCACTGTGGTCAGGCCACCAATATCCATGGTGACACAGTGGAAAGCTGTGTGAGATGCAGCAGAAGAGTGGAAACAGGCAAGTAGAGGGGGAGGTCTCTAAAAAAGACAAGGGAGCAAAAACAAGAAGAAAGGAGCAGAGAAGATGATAATATCAGCTTCAAGTTCAGAGAAGAAGGTGAGGAGTGGGTTTCTTCTTCCTGTAGAAGCACAGAGTAACATACAGAAATACCACACAGAGCTCAGTGGTTTCCTCAATGAGCCCGTCATCCAACCTGACAGACAGTCAAGAACCCACTCCTCCCCTCTCCTTCTTTCACACATGCACACACACATGCAGATCTACCTGACTCAGCTTTCCCCAGAGGGATTTATCCACTCTGTAATGCTTTATCCTCTTCTAACCCATGTGTGCGCCGCAGAGGAGACAGGAACAGAGAGTAAGACCGGGATGGAGATGAGAGACAGAAAATGAAAGTGGAAAAGAGAGAGAGAGGGGAAGGAAATGTGTGGTATGCATGCAGTGGGTTGGAGAAAACACTCAGAACACAGCAGCTACTGTCAGGGTGACACCAGAGAAAGCATGTAATGAAACCATCTCTATCAATGTCTTCTCAAAACCATAAAAGACAAAAGATAGATTTTTTTGAGTTGTTTGTGGTATTTATGTAGTATTCAGTGTCACATCTTCACTATTATCTTATCTACAGTATATCTGGGCTGTATAGGAAAATTCTGCACAGGTTTTAAAAAGTATGTACCTCCTTTATCAGTGGTAGAGGAATCCAGACCGTTTACTTCAGAAAAAGTACCTCACCAGATCTGCATGCAAAACTTTACTCAGGTAAAAATATGTAAGTATCATCAACAAAGTGCACTAAAACTAGTCACTGCACTGAAATGATTCAATTTCGTTTTTGTACTACTATATATGATCATTTTAGATTGATTTGACTTCTGCTATAATATCTACTACTGCTGTGGATGTTTAAGGTTGAGCTACAGTGTCCATAAAAACCATTCAACCACTTGTTTTTCTCTTTTATTATGCTCAAAGGGGGAATAATACTCATCATAATTTGTCTTTTTGACAGGAATTTCCACAACAAAATCTATTTAATGTGACAGTGAAAACAAATATTTATAAATTCATAGCATTCATTTGTCTATTTTCCAAGTTGGTTAATCCTTCTGAGGGTCATGGGGATGTTGGAGGTAATGGGTGAAGGTGAGGTGGACCCTGAACATGTCGCCAGTTCATTACAGAGCTGATATATACAAACAGCCATTCACTTTCGCTTTCACACCTATAGGTAATTTAGGTCAACTAACCTAATATTGTTGGATGGTGGGAGGAATTCAGAATACCCAGGGAGAGCCCATGTAGACACAGGGAGAACATGCAAACTCCAATGTAATATCAATTCATTAAAAATGTATGATGCAAAATAAGCCACTGTGTAAACATTCACCCCTTTCAGGTCAGTATTCAGCAGAAACACCTTTGACCACATTGTCTTTTTCAGGTTTACACACCTACACTCCTCCATTACTCCATTCTTCTTTGCAAAACTGCTCAAGCTCTGTCAAGTTGCACCATGATCTGGCATGAACAACCGTTTCAAGTCCAGCCACACATTTTCTACTGGACTGAGGTGTGGGCTTTGACTCAGCCACTCCAGAACATTCACCTTGTCGTCTTTTTCACCATTTCTGTGTGGCTTTTGTTGTGTGTTTCAGGTGTAGGATCAGTAAATGTCTGTAGTGAGACCTTTCCATTGCCTCAGATTGTCTCAGTCAGTGGTAAAAGAATTAAAACATTTACATTCTTATATTTGAGTCAGTCGCTTGACATGACGACAAGGTGATTTAATAGTTAACTGATTTCTCTGTTGCTGAAAATATGGAAGAAAATATTTCACATGTTAAAAGTGATGTGTATGTTTGAATGTGCCAATTCTATCAACCTGAATGTGTTTTATGTTTTTATATTTGTCATTGGAAATAAAGCATTACAGAAAAGTGAGATGTTTTGCACTCCATAACACAACAGCAGCTGATTCTGCTTATATTCTTTATAATTTGCGTTCTCCTTTGGTGTTTAAAGGTGATCCTAAAGGTTTTCTCAAGGTTTTAAGGACGCCGGTGTGGAAGAAGGAAGTGTACCTTTCAGCTCTGTTTCTGACCCACCTCTGCTCCCTCACCTGCAGCGTGCCCACCTTTATCTGGGCCTTATAAATACTGAATAAGAGATAACACATGCATCACACTCTGCAGCTTTTACTGTAAAGAAGAATGAAACAGAACACAAGACGCTAACACAAACCTGAAAGAGTCTCAGAGTATTAGTGGAGGGAAAGGAGAGAGGAGATACATACATTGAATTTGACTGATTCAACATGGCCACCTTGAAGGAGAAGAGGACCTGTGGGCAGCGATGTGAAGACTTTGGCCGCTTTGTCTGGAACTCAGACAATGGGACGTTTATGGGCAGAACACCAGAGAAATGGGGTAGGAATGACATTATATGTACAACGACCTGCTTCATGTGAAAATGACCTGTAATAGGAAAATAACACAATCATCTATTATAGTAAAGCTGCCCTGTGGGTCAGTTGTTCACTACTGGTGAGGAAATGATCCTGTTAGATATTTTTTTAACTAAATTTTAAAGTAACTTACTTTAATTTCAGAACCAGTAACACCAGGGAACAAAAGCTAAACTGTTGAAACTTGATGTGCAAATACTCTGAAGTTCAGCCAAGGCTAAAATTATCATTAAATATTTTATTGTATCCTGTACCCGTTGAACAGGTGTCTTCCTAAATCACAGCCTTTTTTAGCCTTTAACTCCCTTCAGTGTTAAATTTCCCTGGAGAGTATTTCACTGGCTTTCAGTACATTATTAAAAATACTTCTTCTACAGTACAAGGCCGTACATGGTTCGGGTTCTGAACATATTCCTGAGCTGCTCACTGGCTGTAGTCCAGTCACATTCCTCAGATCATTAAATAAATGTTTCATGAATGGAACTAAAAATAAACTAAATCAACAAACGAACAAACTACCCGATGACCACCGAGATCTCTGTGTGTAGGTGGCTAAAAATGTAATGCTTTCTTTGTTTAACTGTATAATACATTGAGTTTACTTGTGTAGGAAATGTATTATACAGACAAAAACAGACATAGTGACTGATTGGAGGGGCATTTTGTTAAAGCTTTATCTGAATTGTCTGATGTTTTAGTTAAGAAGGAACAATGTCATGCTCAATATCAATAGAGAGAATTATTTTCTAATACATATGACCTTGTGATGTAAAAAAAAAAAAAAAACGAAATGAAAAATCTGCAGGTTTGATAGAATTGAACTGATTAAGACACATATCCTGTGTAACTGATCTGTAGCAGTAACTTGTAGGTCTCTAGGTATGTAGTAAGATACAAAAAAAAAAAAAAAAAAAGGATGTGAGCTCAGTTACACCTTACGTTCTGCTTATGTTTTTCCCAATCTTAGAGTTGGGACCCAAAATGGTTTCGCAGAACTGTTTTTATTGGGTTGCCAGCTACCAGAGGAAAATATCCAGTATTAATATGATACACAAATGAATGAATGAATGAATGAAAACAGTGTTCTGTGGGAGAGTTTATAAATACTGATCTCAACAAAGGAAATGCATCTGTTGTAAAAGATGTGATAAGATTAAAAAAAGGAAAGATAACAAAGTGTAAATGATAATTATTGAATCATTAAATCCTATCAATACATGTGAATAATTTAGGTAAAATGCAGTTTTCCAAGGTTTTTTTGTGGACGTTCAGAGGCTCCATAGAGACTACAGAAACACCATCATCCTCTGCAACATTTATTCATCAATAAAACCAATGTAGTTTGACAAATAGATGCTTATTTTTCTCCTAATAACAAATTTTGCTGAAAAAGTTTTTTTTTTCACTTTATTACTTTGATTTTACTTTGAGCATTTACAGTATATTCAATTACTGTATATCAAAGTCAAGTCAAAGTCAGCTTTATTGTTAGTTTTGCCATATGTCATCACATACAGACAACTGAATATGGTCACTAAATTAAATATGGGAAATACCTGATTATTCAATTTTACATTGTTTAATTTTTTTTGTGAAGTATGCCAAATGTAGAGGATACTATTATAATAAATGGTGATAATGGTGTAAAGAAAGAATAATTTGAAAGTCACCACTAAAATAGTTCCTGGTTTCTAAGAGTTTTAGAAGCTTTACAATTAAATAGTTGTAAAAAAAATAAAAAATAAAAAATTAATAAAACAGACAAAAATAAATGTTAAAGATGCTCAGAGACAATGTTTTGACAGTAGAACAATGAGTAAAACTTTAGATTTAGGGAAATTTGTGTCCTGAAGGAACACCAAATTTCTATAAGGGGTCTGACGCTGAAGAACTTTGAGAACAAATAAAGCTCCATATCCATCACTGTGTATGACTTCTGCAGTCCTTCACATATCACAACATAGATGTGTGTTCAGAACGATAAAGACCCTACTGCTCTGATAAGCTTCTGCTTCTGGCATTTGTGAGAGTCATTCATCTACGTTTGATCTTATAATCAGATTAAACTGAGCTCATATCAACAAGCGGACACCTTGACCTCTGCCAGTGCAGGACTTTACAGCCGGTGTCCAGGTGTTTTGACTCCAAACATAACCACTGTTCTAACCCATTTTGTAAATAAAGGTGGGATTTTAAAAAGTTATCTCCATTTTATTTTGGGTGTTCAGATGAGAAAACAACACCAGACAGCTGAGATCATAAAGTGTGCCTCTTTGTTTCTTTCTTTTTGCTTTCACAGTGTACATCAGTCTGTATTATGTGGCCTTCTACGTGGTGATGACGGCCCTCTTCTCTCTGGCCATCTGGGTGCTCATGTACACTCTGGATCCATACGCGCCTGATTACCAAGACCGGTTAAAATCGCCGGGTAACTTAACAGCAAAAACACATAAAAGTGACCAAAATGAAACATGAGTGCGCTCTAACAGGCTCTGTATTTGCCAGGGGTGATGGTGTGGCCGGACACGTACGGAGAGGAGATTGTTGAAATCAACTACAACACATCGGACAAGGCCAGCTGGATGAAGATGTCCAACATCCTCCATAACTTCCTGAAACGTTAGTGTTTACCCATGTAATGTTTTCAATGTCAAAACACACATATCTAATCATGTCTTCCTGCAGCGTACAACGACAGCCTGCAGCAGGAATGCAACAACTACAACTGCACAAAGGGAAAGTACTTCATCCAGAAGAGCTTTTCTGCCCCCCATCACACCAAGTGGGCATGTCCTTTCACACAAAGCATGCTGGGACCGTGTTCAGGCCTGGAGGACCCTACCTTTGGCTACAACTGCACCATGCCTTGTGTTGTCATTAAAATGAACAGGGTAGGGCTCCTCATAAGCACTTTCTGAAAACATGAGAACATGAGCAGAACTGAGATAAATATGTCAAATCATTTCTTTTTTTTTTTGCAGGTCATTGACTTTTTGCCATCCAACAAAACCGGTGTAGCACCTTATGTCAACTGCACTGTACTGGTAAGAAACTGGTGTCAAGTCAAATGAATAAGAAAACATGAAGGACCCAAATATATCTGGATCCACTGCATAAAAATGTGTCTATTTTATATTTCTTCCTTCAGCTGTTTTTTGAATAATATTGGAACAAAATATTAAAAATAAAAAACAAAGGAAAACGTGCTGATGAAGGCTAACACTATTATTAATATTACATTACTTTTCTCTTAGTAATAGTAGTTTATATATTTTTTAAATTTTTATGCTCATTCTCTTTTGCCTACCATTCTTAAATGCTACTGTTTTTTTTTTATTTCCTAGTTAAATTATTCCATTTCCATTTTTATGTATCTTAAATTCTCTTGGTATTCAGTGTGGACAGCAAAGTAAGATTTTCATTGCACAGGAAAACCTGTTTTTAAGACATAACAATAAAACACTTTGAATCTTTAAATTAATCAGTCCGATTATTTTCTCTGATTGTAGATGTCTTTAATTGTTTTCCTTGTTACAAATAAATACATTGTGATGATTACGATTACATGTCAGTGGAGTGACCCTGTACATAGCCTGATGTTATGTTTTTATATGTTTCTGTGTAGGAGGGATGTGACAATGTGGAAAAAATGGAGTATTTTCCTGCAAATGGAAATATGGATCTCTCCTACTTCCCTTACTATGGAAAGCTGGCGCAGGTAAACAAGAAAAAACACTTGGAATTTAGCAAAACATGGAGAAATGTCCAATTATATCTTCTAAAAACAGATTTGATCCCTGTGTGTTTGGCATGGAGCCTTCATTTCATGCCAAAGTGTCTAAATCCTCTGAGAAAATTAGACAGTGTTCTTATTGTTTTTGGTAGATATTACAATAATAACCTTGTTTTGTTCAGCCTACCTATGTCAACCCACTGGTGGCTGTTCGCTTCAACCTGGTCAGAGAGAAACATGCCAAGATCCAGTGCAGAGTGGTCTCCGACAAAATCAGCTACCAAAACTTCCATGACCCCTACGAGGGAAAAGTCATCTTCTACCTCAAAGCAGTGAAATGACACAATGGGAGAGACGATAGATACTCAATAATCATCAACAGTTCACTGAAGACAGAGCAGAAATGACTTTATTTCCTCTCTAACAACCTTTTAACCACATGTATTCAACTTAACCTAACATGTATGGGCCCACTCGTATCTCTTATATTCCTTTTTTAACATTATTTGTCATGCTTTGCAGTGATTCCTCACCTGTGTTACCATAAATAAACTTAAAAATTACATCATGATGTGACCTTGTGCACACCTTCACCTCACCTTCAGACTCAAAAGACACAATCTCACATTGAACTAAATGTGTCCCTACAGTGATGTTATGTCCACAGATTATGAGGCTGTGCATGTGCAGAAACGAAAATGTATTTGGTCTCATAAGTTTGTATGAATAATGTGAGTAGCTCGCGGATTGCCAACGTTTGTATGTGTGACATCATAGTATCTGTTATGAGAATGTCTGCAAACACAACATACCAATAAAGGTCTGCTCAGGTACAGTCTGCAGTGTGTAGAGCTCTAACTACTCCCTCCCTACCAATGCTAATAGGATGATGATGAGGGTGACGAGTTTTCTCATAAATCTGCTGACTGCACAGTTTGGGGGTTATCAGCTTACACAGCACAGGTTCACACGCGGACACACATTCACAGAAATGCTCTACACACACGTGTCCTGTTGGATGCACTTTTCACTGTTACCTGGGGTTTCCTTATTCCTGGAGCTCTTGGAAGCCAGACCTGGTTTCCTTGAAGCAGATTTTCTGATGGATTACACGGTAACTAATAATTTGATCACATCATGAAACTGTCAGTTCATCTGAATACAATAAGAATCAGAGATAAGAAAAACTGCCATTGGTCTGATTTGTGTATTTAATACAATGTAAATTTGACTCAATTATGACTTAACACGCTTGGTTATTATTATTATTATTATTATTATTATTATTTTGGGGGGCTTTTTTCAACTTTTCTTTACCAGTGGTTGGTCCAATAAGAGTAATTCACTTGTTTTTTACATAAGCACACTGTGCAAGACATACAATAGCAACACGCAAATATAAAAACACACACATATTACACATATACAATATGAACCAGTCAGTGATAACACATATACTCCACAAGGATCTGGGAAAACTGGATCAGTCTGTCAGACTTCAGAAACGATTCCACTAAATATATGGGGTAACAGTCAGAATCTCGATACATCTGTGAAACATTCAATACACAGTATTTTTCCAGCAGTTTTCAAGGACTAAAACATATTACTTTGTGCAATATATACTTCAATTATAGTTACGATAAGACAATCAGATTGGATAGATAATGTGTGCATATCCATAGAAAAAAGTATCCCAGCACACAGAAATTTCCTGGTCATGTGAATTAAGTTGCACAACTTAAGAAAAGATGGATGTTTTTATGAGAGCTGTACAGAACATTTAATGATTGTGGAAGCTTCAATTACATCCACTCACACATGTATGTAAACTCAATCATTTAAGTAAAGAAAAAACCTTTTACACTTAAAAAAAAAAAAAAAAAAAAAACTACAAGAAAATAGAAAAACTAAATATAATATGTGGCTCTGTTACACACATTTACATTGCACATTATGAAGAGTAAGACAATGACATTTACATCACAAGATGCCACAGAAACTCCCTTTCACAATGAGATTGAACTCATTTAAGACTTCCTTATAGTGCAGTGGAGCATTGAACAGGCACATCAGTTTGACATTCAATGACAAGTAGTGCAGGACCTTATATATACTGTATTTATGTACCAGTGAATTCTGAAACTCTACCTATTAATGTAGTTTTTATGAACTGCTATCTGACGCTTAAATAATATCCATTCTTCCCTTTTTACTTACATGTGTCGTTCCCAGGTTTTCATAAATATGACAGAAAAAGAACAGGTTAGAGTGATTATAAATAGAATTATTGTAGTTTTTTAAAGTAACACTACACTGTGTCATCACAGCTAAATTCACAGTAGTACATTAATCAAAAACCTATAAGTGCCAGCAAGACGGAGGTCCTTCCACAAAATATGAATAAAATCAGTGACGGAGGCAGCTTTAAAATCACATAGCAGAAAAAGTGTATGCATGATCAGAAACACTGCACATTGTATTATAAACCATTCAATAAACAGTTAATAATTCAATGTAAATGTAGTTGTGAGGAGATATGTTTTTGTTAATGTGCAGCAACATCATCTGCCTAGAACCACATCTGTGATAGAAAATAAATGTCCATACACTGCAGGTAGATGAAGTGTTAGAAAATCAGAAAAATTAAAAAAGAAATACTATGTATTACCCTCATCCTATGATTTGGTCCTTGTGAAAAGCAACAGATTGGAAAAATAATGCAGTGCCACAACAACACAAAATGATCCATTCTACATCAGTCAAACAGTACCAGAGGGAAAACGATCAGTTTCTCCTGTTGATGCAAATTTCGCAACAGGAATGTGATTGTGCTTCTCCACTCATCTGTCAACAAATACTGTATGAGCTTCGTGCCAAAGTAAACAAAGTAAAGTGAGTTTCTGTCCTTTAAAATCTAAATTTCTGCCACAAATGGCAATCTTTTAATTTATTACTCACAAACAGTCTGTTATAGAGGGATATAGATGCATCTGTTTCTTTCCTTACTTGCACAGTACGATACTTAATCAAAAATCCAGAATGGAACATTTTGGTCCATATGATGTGCAATAATCAGCAAGCTGTGTTACGTTGTTGTGTGCGTTAACACAAGGGCCACCTTCTGCTGGATCACGATGCTGCTGCTTGCTGTGGAAAAATGGAAACCTTTTGGCCCTGAAGCTGGTTTGGAACGAGAGGTCATGTGACTGTTTTCCGCTCACCCCGTGGAACCCATCGGTGAGTGGTGACTCTCCAGAGGACTGGTGCGAGTAGGAGACTGAGAGTCGTGACGCTGAGAACCAGAAGGTAGATCTAAACAGAGACAGAGACGAAAAAGAATAAAGCCTGAGAAAATCTGATTATTAGATATTATCATGGCATTATTTGTCATCTCTATATATCAGTATTTTTAAAGTACATCTGGTATTGTTTGTTCAGTTTCACAGGTTCTTCTATGACATTATTTTATAAAATTTTGGGTTTTATTTTTTTCTTGTTCTTGTCACTCTTAAGTTCATTCTGTCTATTTAACATATATGTAATTCTTTTGTGGAGCACTTTCACTGATTTTCCACAGTCTGAAACAGTTCAGCTCTCCTTGACTTGATTTGACCCTGAGCATGCTGCACATCCACCACAGGTATAGTACTCCTTCAAAAGGGTTGGTCGTCATAGTAACACAGTGTAAACTATCATCAACGTTATCTTCAGTGCAACTGCAGCAACAACAGACAAAGAGGAGATTTGAAATGTAAGTTAGCATTTCCAAAATAAAATGTTATAAAGTTTATTCCAGCAAAAATATTGCAGTTTACGCTTCAAATGTTTGGCTAATTTATTAACATAGAGCCAACTTGAAAAATTGCTTCAACATTTTCAGAGATATCCCACTAGTCTAACATCATGATATAGTGACACACATATGTAAACTGCCTGGCCAAGAAAAAACTCGCAACCTATCTAACTAAGCAAATAGGTTACGAGCCTCCTATTGGATAATTACTGCATGGGCAATTATCTTTCAGCTGGCAACAAGTTAGTTAACCCCAACTGATGCAATGAGTAGCTTCTCATTTCTTAAACAACCATGTTGAAAGACACATCCCATGGTAGTGGAAAAGATGTTCGTCTGTTTGAGAAGGGTCAAATCACTGGCATGCATCAAGCCAGACAGATGGATAGACAGACAGACAGACAGACGACAAAACGATTACAGTACCCCTTCGGCCATTTCTGGTGAAGAGGTAAAAACTGGAAGGATAGTGGGGAACCATCGTCTTTCGAGGAAGAAATGTAGTCGGAAAAAAATCCTGATTGTGATCAACGATCACTTAAACTTATATCCATGTAAAGCCTAAATGTTAAGTACATTCCAGACTCCTCTTTAGTTACTAGCTGTCCTAAATGTAGAGTCTCTATGTTAATACTGTCCACATTTTTTTGCACCTTTAACCCAAAGCCTATTCAGACCCTGCTGACACAAAAGCCCATCTCCATGTTAAACCATCTAGTTGCCAAACTGACTCACCTCTCTGGAGATGATGCCAGCGCGACGTGCTCGACTGCTCAAAACAAAGGAGAACTCGCTGACCTGCGCTAATCCGGCTGAGACGACCCAACGTATGTGTCGAGACCCCGGAGGTAAGATGGCTGACAACACCAGCACAGCCATTATGAACTGGAAGAGAAATGAGGAATGCTGTACAAATGAGGAAAGTAATATGTGACAAAGACATACTGGAGCTGAAGAGGAAGGTGCTGTACCTTCATTATGACCAGTGTGAGTGTCAGCACCAGCAGGATGGTGAGTTCATACAACACGAATGTTGGAAACACATGAAGACCTGCAGCATCACACACACACACACACACACAGCACACTTTAAATATCACGGTGAAAAGCTCTGAACTTAACGTGATGGCTACTAGAAACTGTGATATTGGATCTGACCGATAGAGGCGAAGAAGATGATGGCCAGGAAGTCTCTGATGGGCTCGATGCATCCCATGACCTCTGCAGTGACCATGTGACCCTGGGAGGACAGCAGAGCTCCAGCCAGGAAACAGCCGAGCTCCATGGAAACATCCAGAAATTCTGTCACCTGGAAATCAAATCGAACATCAATTCAGTACAAATATATGAGTATAGAGTATATATAACAATAACACATGTAGTGTATTAAAAAGAATGATTTTCACTTTTACATTGTAGTTAACTACAGTAGCAGAATATGAAAGTACTCAACTGAAGTGCAGTATACATAGCCTCAATTTTGTATTTAAGTACATCAACTGAATAAACGCACTGAAAACATTTTCTTAAGTAAAACTACATAACTATAAGCATCAAAACATACATAAAGCACCAGGAGTAAAAGTGAAGAATTGTCAATTAAATAAATACATATTAACAGTTGTAGAATAGTGATGGATTATTGTGTTCATACTCAAAATTGTAACATCTATTGTGCAGACTTCTATAATAATAATAATGATAGATCATATTTTAGTAAGTGTTTTGTAATAATATATGAATTAGCTAACTAACTTTACTAACTAAAGTTACTTATAATGAATATAGTATAGTGTAAACTACAATATCTGCCCTGAAAATGTGGTGGAGTAAAGTATAAAGTAGAGGAAAACTGAAAATATTGTATAGATATCTTGTTGCTTGAGTACAAATACTAAGTTGCATCAATCTGGCTAGAAATCGATCAGCAAAATAGTTTTTTAAGAAGGTTAACTCATTAAGACTGAGGCAGACAGCACCATTTGCAGAAAAAATGGTAGGAATTTTAAGAAAAAAGAAGACTTTGTAGGAACAAGGCAAAACAGTGAAGCACTTAACAAGATCAAAGAAAGTGCTAACTAATGACAAAAGGTTAAAAGTTAGTGCATACCGTCAGCATGAAAAAGACAAAAGCTGCCATCCCCAGCACCAGGATCTCTTTGTTGCCTTTGCTCTCAGCATGCAGTTTCTTGTAATAAGGGCCAATCAGGAAGGATTTGAATAACATACACAGCAGTAGCACAGCAGCCAGAGAAACCAAGACCTGAGCCAGGAGGTAGAGCACGCGGAGACTTCCAAACAGGAAGCTGTGGTGCACAGAGGTAACAGCACATTAACAATGTTGTTAGTGTGTATTTGTGGGAAAACTGGGAATGTGCAGGAAGAAGAATGATAATTCCTCACTTGTCCACATCTCCACTCTGTGCCTGGATCAGAGTGGGCATGACAGCAATGAATAGGCCGAGCTGAACGTCTTGCATTACTAACATACCGAGGAGAACACTGCTATAGTCCAGGTCACCTAGTAAGAGGTGCATTACAGAATAAATGACAGTAAATTATTATGATTTTAATTAAGAAATAATTGGCTGATTTTCGCTTTGAGTATATACTGTACAGAAACAATGCATGGAAATGTATGTAAGGCCTAGATGTCATTTGTTACAAAACGTACGTAGTATTATGTGTCTCTGAGTTTAAAGGTCTAGTGTATAGGATTTCAGATGGCTAAGGAGGGTCTTATTGCAGAAACAGAATTTAATATTTATATTTTATGTTTTCATTAATGTATAATTACAAAAAAAACAATAATTCATGTTTTCATTACATTAGAATGAGCTACTTATATCTTCAAATTGTTTCTACAGTAGCTCGGAACAGGCCTCCTTTTCATCTTCATTCCATTTTAGAGAAGCAACATCCTACTCTAAAAAGCTTTAACGTGACATACTGTGACATTACTGTGGCATAGTATGTTTGTGGAGTTAATATTGCCATGAGTAAAAAGCCCAGAACAGACAAAGCAAACACTACTTCTCATGGACTTCTTTGTATTTTTTACAGTCACTGTAAGAAAGGATGGGCATTGTTTGGTTTATGTGAAAAAACTGCAACTTCAGCACAAGATGTGATTATGTGTTCAGACACAAAAGCATACCTTCTTTATCTCCTCTGCTCCCGCCGGCTAAGAAACGAGATACTAACGGTGTGCTGGAGAGTGACAGACAAGTGGAAATGAAGACAGTCTGAGTGGGCCGGATTCGCAGAACCTGTCCCCATAACAAACCAGCTCCAACCATCAACAGGCTCAGGTAGCATGAGCCCTGAACTGACGTCTTCCATACCTACACACACACAGTACACACTCATCAAGATATATGTTAAGTTTAAAGAACAAACAGTAGCTACTCGTTTGAATGAACAAGTATACTATGAAATGTTTTCTACTGAGACATATGTTTTTTTTCTGTATCGCACAGCCCTAAAATTGTGATCCTAAAAAATACCCAAGCCACCTCTTTACCTTCCTGAGGCGCTCAGGTGAGAACTCCAGTCCCACCACAAAGAGAGTGAAGAACACGCCAAGTTCTCCCAGAGTCTCAACCTGGACCATAGACTGTAACACACAAACCAAACCCTGGTGTGAAATCACACAAGATCATCCATAAAGACTGTTTTGGCCTTTTAAATCTGATTACACAGACACCTTAATGCTGTTAAGTCCTGAGGGACCCAGTAGAACTCCACAGATGATATATCCGAACATCGGAGGAAGACCAACCAGAGTGCAGATCCAACCGCAGGGCAATGACAACATCACCACAGACACCAAGTCCTGGAAATAATGTGGAAAAAATATAAAAAGAGGATTAATATTACAAAGAAGGATGCAGCTATGTTTCATGCTTTGGGAAAGATGGATCCAAATGAATGCAAAATTAAAAAACCGCAGCTGACCTTGATGAAGTGATGGTCTGCTCTGGGCATCGTGGAGTCTCGTGGTTTGGTCAGGACATACTGGTTATTCTGGGAGTCAATGAGCATGCTCAGCCCCAGGTCATCCTCCACTTCTTTCTGCTTAGACTTGTTTTTCCTCTTCCCTCCATTCTCCTCGTCCTCCTCCACTCTCAGCACTGCCTCCACATTTACTCCTTTCATCTACACAAACCAGTGTAATGAGGAAGGAAAAAAACTTGATCAGCTTTGTTCATTTTGTAATGCCTCATGCTGTTGTAAAAATCTCCCAGCTGAGTTAAAGCTTGGGGCTCCTTTTAAAATGACTTGAGTGTTTTGCTTTGTACTGTGACCATTTGAGCCATAAATAAGGACCAGATTCAATGAACGCTGCTTGTCTCTGACCTGTTTGTTGTTGTCAAATGCATGCTCTTCAATCTCCTCTTCCAGCCGGTCTGCTGCCTTCCTGACATCCTCCAGGATCTCATCCAGCATGGATAGAGTCTTATTCTGGGATAAAGCGCTCTTCACAGCTTCCTGTTGGTGTTTCTCAGCAGCCACCAGCTCCACATATTCCTGCTCCTCCTGATGGGTGACAAAAACATGTGACATTTGCTCAGTAGATCTGCCACTCCTAATTCTAAATATTTACATGATACTGCATGTGATACTGTATGTGTGTTAGCTGTGGGTAGAGAATGACAGTATAAGTTGTTTAATAATGTGAATTTTATTTTACAGAAAGAGAAAATGTTTCATGTTTAGGACATTCAGGACTGGCAACAGACATATGGAAGAAGTAAGTAAAACCCAACAAAAAAAACAGGTACAGTTACTTTAAAGGGGTTATTTATTTACATTTCAATATTAATATAATGATAAAACTCATGTCCCCAATACTGATGAATATTTCACCATTGGATAAATAACAAAAATCATACATTAAACCACTCGTGGACATTCAATGCAGTCAGCCATGTTCCACCATTATCCATCACATCAGACATACACATACTAATAATAGTGATACTTCAGTATCAGTACTTTATAATATGTGTGACTTTTATTATCACCTTTATGGCTGCCTCCCTGAGAGCTTCCAGTCTCTGTCTACTGCTCTCCTTCATGTTGACCACGTCCCTGTAGTCACCCTGCAGTGCCCTCTGCAGGCTGTGCACCGCCTGAAACACCAGGTGCTCGCTCTCATTCAGCTCCTTCTGGAAAACCTCCAGAGTATGAACCTGAAGGAAAAAAATGAAGACACCAGATTGTAAATAAATCTTTAAAAAATACTTTTTTTTTTATTAAATAAAAGCCTCAACTGAGTAGACACAGACCTCTTTTGGGAAGATTATGGAAGGGTCATTTATATGATTTATTAAACCATTCTTGAATTTAAGATGCACATCTGACCATTAAAAGAGCTACTAAACTAGAGCTGAAACAATGTCACTTATTCAACTGATAAAAAAAAATTAAGCAGCAAAAATGTTGTTTCTCAAATCTAAGAATTCACACCTTTTCAGTTTTATATCACAACTGAAATTCTATCTTTTGGTTTTATACTATTGTTAAAAAAGTGCAGTGTCATTAGATAATCTAGTAACAGATGTTATGTAACCAGATCATCTCTATGCATTTATGTGACATCTGATCTGTACTGTACTATGTTCTGTATATGTATTGTTACTGTAGTAAAGTACGAAGATCTCCACATATCATATTACACACCGTGTACTGTGTAGCCTATGAAATAGAGCTTAACAGAGGCAAAAAATCTCTGTGGTCAGTTTTTGCTCCATCTGGCACTTATTCTTAGTTGAGTACCTGGAAGTGCCTCTCATGTTCTGAGAGAGCCCGGTCTCGACCAACAGCATCTGCAGCAGCAGCCAGCTTCTTGACAACCACATTCTTCTGATGTAAGAGGCCCACCAGCCGTTTGCATTTGCCGGCCACCCAGGTGTGGCCGTGTATGGCTCCCTTGGTCCGATAAAGCTTGAGGGCATGCTGGGCCACCTGGTCCTTCTGCAGCACAGCAAGTACCCCCAACGGGCCAAGACACAGCAGCAAACATACAACCTGCATCCAAAACTCAAGGCTTGTCTACACTAGAGTGTGGGGATGGATGAAGAGGAGGAGACCTAAAGATGGAAAAAGAGAGAATTAAGAAGGAATCAAATTAAAACTACCCAAAGAAGAAAATAATCTAGATTTAAAACATGAAGAGACTGCGGACAAGGAGTCAGAAGGGAGAGTATAAGGCACAGTGGTCCTCTTTGTCCTGAAATATTTCTCTAAACAAGAACCAAAGGCTTCACGGGTCATGTACAGGTAAGATTAGATCTCTTTTTTTATGAGCCAGTGTGCAGTTCAATACCATTGCAATCTCAAGAGACACTATATTCTTTTGGTTGGGTGTGGTCCTGTCTTAACAGCTTTGAAACAACAGCTGTCCATACACACCTGTTTTCTCTCTTTAATGGCTGCTTTAAGTGGCCAATGGCATCTTGTAGTGCTGTGTAAAATGCACTTTACGTGACTGAGCATGTTTTAATTTTGCTTTTCTGCACATTGCAAGCCCTCCTTAGCCTGACATTGTACTCTATCTTGCACACAAATGTTTTCCTAAACCAGCATTATGACTGCATTAATTAACTCACACCCAAGCTGGTCCGCACCTTTGTGAGCATGAGTCAAGCTGAGTGATGTTTATTTTCCAAACTCCTTCTCTGTCCTTCCTCCTATGATTGGACTGCAGCCACTTTGTTACTGTTGCAGGAAATCAATAGCAGCACTGTGTGGAGCTTGGCTGCTGAAAAGAACAAGTATACACAGACACACACACAAAATGACCTCAGTCACCACCAGATTTTAGAAATTTCAAACATGATTTTGACACATTTGATAGAGCGTATATTGAAATGTCTGGCAAAGAGAAGAAAACTAAACTGAGATGAGTGTATATGGAATTTAAACCTTACTCACACTGAAAGGCTAGCTTGTTTTTCCACCTAAGCTGCGTCTGCTGTAAAAGCTCATATTTCTGTACAACAGTTTCATGTCACAACCAGAAATAAAGTCATGTTTTGGTCCAGTTTTGAGGCATTTATACTCTACTTGGCTATTTTGTCATTTAAGACACACTGATTCTACACAGCTTTGGAAATAATCACTGGGCCAGTGTGACACAGTAATGGAAAGTGTATTTGCTTGTGTGCAAATATGAGGCAAATATCCTATGTATCCTAAACAAATACCCTAAATATTTAAAATGTCTATGGTACAAATTTGCTAAAGAAATAAGCTGTATAACACAATTCCGAGAACGGAAAATGAAATGTCAAATCAAGTACAGAAAACAACAGGTATTACTAAGCTGTATAGCCAGAAAGGATTTTAATAAATACGCACATTTTAATACCTGTGGCTTCTTGTATTGTTTGCTTAAGTAGATATTTTACACAGTAACACTTACACCTCTTAATACACACATGCAATATAAATAACGACGACAACGTATATCTTAATGTTTGCAATATGAATGAGAAAACAACGCCTTCCAAGTGACGGTTACTATAAAACACACACATGCCAGACACTAATGAAAAGGAAACACTGATAGACGATAAAGTTATTAGGACCGATGATCGGTACAAATAGGGAAACAAATAAGAGTACAGCTACCTGAGAGATATCTGCACCGTCCTGCCGCTGAACTCCACACCAGGAACGCAGAAGAACAGAAACAAGAAGAAGGGAACAATCAGGCTGTTGTACACTACCACTACCACCACCGACACCCCTCCTCCCCTGCCACATAGCTGAAGCCAGCGTCGATGCAGGCGTTCACCGACTTTCTTGGCGAGCAGCAACTTCATGTTTATACCGACCTCTAACCGTCGCTAACATTGTCCCTGCTAGCAACTGGAAGCTAACGTTCCCTCGCGCAGGTATGTAGCGTTACAAGTAGAGACGAAGAAATTTCTATTCAGGGTTATAGTTTTAGTGTGTACAAAGTTTAACCTGCCCTGTGTTCTGGAGCATTAAGTAATGCTTAGTTAGTTCGCAAATTCCTCGGAGCTGTCAGACCAGCTCCAGCCAGCTGAGTCCACATACACTCCCATGACACAACTCAGTTCACCGCAACTTTAAGCTAACATTAGCCAGACTGATTTCGTTAATGACAACATTTTGGAGTCACTCTACCAAAACCTGTCAAGCAGCAACACTGACACAAACTGATAAGAAATACACAAAAACTGCTTTGTTTGCAGAATATAGTCGTGTCGATGTAACTTTGATCCATCTTAACATTACTTCCGAAACATCTTTAACGGCTTTGATATGGGAGTTGTAGTTTTCAGTTGTTTTATTTTATTAGCTTGATAGTGTCAAGTGCACTTAACTTTAGCTCATTCACTGTTCTTTTTCTTGTAAAACATTAGGTAACAGTGAACATTGCTCCTGAGTAATGACAGTGTAACTTCTACTACTTTGCGAAACACCTTCGACTGCTTTACCTTAAACCTGTTGTATGTGCGTGTAGTGCCATTTGGAGATTTCATACAGAATAATTCAGTGACCTTTTTTTTCTTAAATATTTCCAAGTTAGTTGTATTTGTATTGAAATAAATACAGTAGATTATCTATTTGTGTGTAAACAACAAGCTAAGACTGTCCAAGTCACAGGGCCTGTTGAATAGCTGAGCTACAGGACTACAACTCCCATGTATGAATTGCCCTGACACTGGCGCAGTGGGTTCGCGCATGCGCACATCGGATAATTGGATATCAAGTTGGCCAAAACAGCGGGTGATAAAATGGTAGGTAAGACTAAAAATTAGAAACCGGGACATATTATTGTCGCATTCAACAAGCACAAATAGCGATAACAGGTTTAATGTAATGTCAGGGGACACACCGGGACGGGGCATAGCGGTGTCCTACACCAAGTGTCGCATTATCAGGCAGATGTGTGTCGGTAATATTAGGAGAAATGGAAGGTCAGTGTTGGTATATTTTGAGATCCGATACCCACGCTAGGGCACGTACCTTTCCCTTTTTGGTAACTTGCCTATGATGACCCGGGTCAGGAGGGAGCCTGCTTGATCACCCCCCCACCCCCCTTCCTCCTCTTCCTCCTCCCCTCCAAAGTGGGTCGCTAAACACTGGTCTGTCACGGTGAATTTGCTGTAGGATCATCGGGTGGGTCAAGTCTGATGTGCAGCCCTTCAGATGACCGGTACATTCACACGGCGACGCACTTTTATTGCAAATTAAGTCTATATCGCCAGTGCCAATGGGTCCATTCCTCTTAAAAAGACTTGTAATCACAGGCTGGTGCACACATGGTCACCTTTTTACGTTTTTAGAAGCATTTGTGACATCTGATATCATTTTTGATGTTATCTTGCAACTGTATTTCTTTGAAGAATAACAACTTCTCAGATAGAGGAACTAAAAGTCCATGCACTTTTTTAAGATGTTCTGAAAGTTTAGTGTGTGCATCTGCATACATCCACAGACTCCGGTGGTCCTCAAGGTACTGGTATGTTTGGGTTCTAGTCTCTTTTTTGCAATTTTGTTACCGTGCATTTATCATTTAAGAACAATAAGAAATGATGAAGGCATGTAATTAGGTAGTAATCCAGCATAGGAAGACTGGTTTGGTGTGTGTTCAAAACTGGTTGCAAAAAATGCATATGAGGTGGGGGTGGTGATCTGGGAGGTTTAACCAGTCTTGCATTTACCTGTGTACTCGTTCACCTTTGCATTTTGTCTACAGCACAAGTTGAAGTCATCACAGAAGGACAAGGTTAGGCAGTTCATGTCCTTCACGCAGGCAGGGGAGAGGACAGCACTGTACTGCCTGACACAGAATGACTGGAAACTAGAAGTAGCCACAGATAACTACTTCCAAAATCCAGACCTCTACTATAAAGAATCCATGAAAACCTCAGTGGACCGCAAGAAGCTGGAGCAGCTCTACAACAGATACAAAGGCACGTGTTGAAGACCAACCAGGACTACAGTAAAGAAAGCCAGGCTTGTTTATTTCTCATGCTTCTCTGCTGTCTTTACAGACCCTCAGGATGAGAATAAGATAGGCATTGATGGGATCCAGCAGTTCTGTGATGACCTGATGCTGGACCCGGCTAGTATGAGCATACTCGTTGTGGCATGGAAGTTCAGAGCAGCCACACAGTGCGAGTTCAGCAGGAAGGAGTTCCTAGATGGCATGGCTGAATTAGGGTTGGCACCATTCATACTTTTGTTTTATACCACATGAATACCACACATGTTGAATGTTATGCACTAAAGAAGGTTTAGGCTCAGCAATGGGCACCAAAGCCAAGTGAATGTAAAATTAATGAAAAGAGCATCAAAACTAAGAAAACATAGTTTTCCAGCCCTAATAGTTATAGTTGGTTCACAGTGGACTTAGTTAAAAAGTTTTCTTCTTTAGCTTTTGGATGTTACCATTTAGTTATTATCTGATTAAGCTTTTTCTCCATTTTTGGTTGTAGATATGACCTTCATAATGGTATGAAATTTTTCACTCAAAAACAACATTTTCTTGCAAGGGGATCCCAAACCCACCATCCATGCACCTAAAAATGCAAAAGATAGCACTTGATCCTCTGAAAATGTTGGACAAAACTTGGATAAAGGTGATATCCATGCAGAAGTTTCAAAGAGGTTTCTCGATTAGAAGCTTAGGTCAGGGTAGTTTGTAGATTCAGTTCCACTACTCATATCAGTACATCTTTGGAAGTTTGAGTTATTTGTTTCCATTTAATGTCTCTTTCAGCTGTGACAGCCCTGAAAAACTCAAGGCAATCCTTCCCAGACTAGAGCAGGAGTTGAAAGACACAGGAAAGTTTAAAGACTTCTATCAGTTCACCTTCAACTTTGCCAAGAATCCTGGCCAGAAGGGTCTGGGTAAGTAAAACTAATCTCTTAGGATGTTTTTGAAATTCACAAGAACTGTCTTGCATATTGTTGTGAACAGAGTTTTTATGTAATATAATCATTTATTTCTAATCTAGATTTAGAAATGGCTGTGGCTTACTGGAATCTAGTTTTGACAGGTCGTTTCAAGTTCCTGGATCTCTGGAATCGTTTCCTGTTGGTAAGTGTAGCACAACTGCAGATTTTGATTGAAAAAATAATCTGAAGATGATTTCTGTAAAATAGTACATACTTGATATGCTCTTTTATCATATAATATATTTAAGTTTCAGTTTAGTGTTTTACGAAGTCTAATACTGTGGCAGTGCATAAACAGCCGTTCTTTTTCTATGTTACTATTCTGCATTCAGGAGCATCACAAGCGGTCAATCCCCAAAGACACATGGAACCTCCTTCTTGACTTTGGCAATATGATTGCAGACGACATGTCAAACTACGACGAAGAAGGTGAGCTTATTAAAGCCAGCAGGATAAATGAAATCCAGACTAGTCCATGAACTATACAATTCAGTGATTAACTCTATGTTAAAGGCAGTGGTCACATGATAATCCATATGGTATGGCCTTGTATTCTTTAAGCAGGATGTTGGTGCTTCGACGCCTTTATCCTGATGGTAAAGTTTGAAGCAGCTTCACAATTTGTACTTCCAGTTTTTGATTGTTTTAAGTTTATGGAGCATTATTTTTATAGCTCACTCCTGAGATAGAAGAAAACATAAGAGGAAAGAGTCTGTGTTCCTAAATGCCCAACCAGCAGGGGGCATTGGTGAATTCTACAGCTCCCACCTCACCGAGGTTGATGTATATCATGTGTTAAATAACATGAGGATGTGATATAATATGGTGTTGTGTCTTCTCTTGTCTCCTCAGGGGCATGGCCTGTCCTCATAGATGACTTTGTGGAGTTTGCTCGGCCGATTGTGACGGGTAGCAAGATCACCATGACATAGTGTTTTTCCTGCTTTATGCAATGGATGGAGTTTGTGTTTCTCCCAGTTTTTTAGTACGGATTTTTATACAAATGAGCCAAAAAGAGACTACTTCTACATAGGCCTGTCTGCAGCTTATCGTCAAGATTGTTCTTTCAACAGCATGAGATGCCTTGGTGGAAGAGTTAGAACGGGAAGCGTAAGGAGATTGGAAAGGAAAAGAGGACATCGTTTATTTTTATGTCCAAATGGACAAGCTTTTGAGTTGCAATATGGAAGCGATGGGTACCCTAAAACTCATCAGTGGTGAGCGTGGCCTCAGACTGCTGCTGTGGACTTGGCTCACTAACGTGCACCCTTGGCACAGTTAGGAGGGACAGTTACAGTGAGCTTTCAGTGCTCACTGAAAATTAAGTTATAGATGCAGTAGGACGTGGCCTCTTCACATGTAAATTATGAATGGAACTGTTTGTTCAAATCTGCATGTTTTCATCAGCTAGCGTGAAGCGATGCCATAGACGTGGATGAGGAAATAAGGAGGTTACTTTCACTGATATTTGGAATGTGTGGCTCTCTTACAATCACATGGAGAGAGAGGAAAAAAAGTGAGCTTGTTTGATATTGTATGTCGTGTGCGTGCGCGTATGTGTGTGGTGTTTTGGGGGTTAAACAAATTGCCTCTTTTGCGATAAGATGGTACATACTTTAATTTTTTTGTTTGTCCTAAGAAACTAGGATTCACTTTTTTTGTTCAGCAAAAGGTTTTTATTCAGATTGGACAGAGTATTTTTTTGAGCACCAGCAGAAGTCACTAATGTCACAGTTGAAGCAACACCACTGAACTTTTGCTCAGGGGGTCCCCCTAAAGTCAAGAAAAGGTATAGTCTGTAACGACTGTCGTAAAATCTCTATCTTGGTAATACTCGCGCATTTGTTGATAAGCCATTGATGCCGCCAAACTTCCTGAGGCAAGACAGGAGACATACTGATAGAAATTTGCTAGGGTCTTCCTCATTGAGACATGATTAGAATCACCCAGTATAAAGTTCGGAGCCTCCAGTGAGATAGTCTGCAATCTCTGTACGACATCAAATGCGATGCAGGAGGCAGAATCGGCATTAGGGTTAATGTACACGACAGTTGTAAAAAGCTGAGGGAACTCCGGGGGCAGGCAAAATGGGCGCAGGGTCACCGCCAAAAGTTCAATGTCTGGTGTACACATTTGTTCTCTGATAATAACAGAGCTGCAGTATTGTTTGTTAATATACAGACACCTCCCTGTATTTTACCCTTTACTTCAGTATTGCAGTCCTATCGGAAGGGGGTCCCAAAACCATCAATGGCGAGATTGGAGTTGTGGTCCTGTTCTGTGAGCCATGTCTCGGTGAAAGCCATGACACAACAGTCCTTAAAATCCTTTTGGAAGCGAACGTTCCCCTGGAGCTCATCTCCTTTTTTTCTTAAAAAAAAAAAAACGAACATAAAAGCTCAAAAGCCGGGACGCCAAACTCCATACTGCTGGTCGCTACATGCACATGCGCCCATCAATTACGTGACGTATCAGTGACGTGTGCTGTAAAGCAGTCCAGTTTTGCAGTTTTTGTGTAGGGGTTACTACCCGAAACCAGAAGTTGTATAGTGCTAGTGCAGGTGATACAGACGCTCTGGTGTGATGAGGAAAGTAATTGAACCTATTGTGAGTTGTTGTACCACCAAAATGACCTTGAAAATATAGTTTGAAGGCTGAAAAAGTCCGAAGTGTTGCTTTAAAGCTACTCATAGGAAGCAGAATAGGAAAAATCGAAGATGTTCACTAAAATGTGCATTTTAGAGAACAGGCTGTGACATTTATGATCATAATTTCCTGATTTTTAAATGCTATTGAGTTATGTTCTGGTCGACTTTAGTGATGCGGTGTAAAACTGCTGTACACAAAGAGACTGACTGGGACATTGACTGTTTGCTATTATCCAGCTGATGACTTGCCAATTCTACAAACTGCACTGAGTTACACTTTTTCTGTTGTAGGTAAGACATTTGTCACTGCACACACACACAGCTCCAGAGCTATTCAGTTTACTTGACAGTAGGTTTCACTTAAACATTTTAGCCTTTTTTTTTAAAGAATGAATCCCAGCCAAGAGTATTTTAACTGTTTGTTTACACTGTTTGAGGTTTTCGTGTGTTGCTAACTTGTAGGTCAATGGTGACATGTAACACTGGCTTTTAAGTGTAAAAGTGAAGAACATGTCACCCTGCTGGTTTTGCTGCCACTTAGGGTTTCAGGCACTTTTCAGTACCTCTTGAAATCCTGCAGTTCTGTACTACACAAACAGCAGGATATAATCATAATTAAAACAGACCTTTTGAGCTCAGAGTTCACTGCAGCGTTGTAAACTACGCTGTATAGGTTTATATGCAACTCGGCTAGAGTTTAACAGAAAATAGAGCTGAGGTACGTGTTGCTGAGCAGGTGTATCGGTATTACCATGCCGTCTGTTTTTCATCGTTATAAATCCAGTATTCAGGGTTTTCTGAGATGTATTAGGGTTTGGGTGATGTTGAAACAATCCCAATTTGCATAATTTACGCCTATATTATCACAATATTTATAAAATAGCTCAT
Source organism: Apogon talboti (assembly GCA_037367365.1). Taxonomy (NCBI): domain Eukaryota; kingdom Metazoa; phylum Chordata; class Actinopteri; order Kurtiformes; family Apogonidae; genus Apogon; species Apogon talboti. The sequence goes on along the minus strand of JAPQRQ010000018.1, from coordinate 28,621,565 downwards.
AGAAAGGCAAAAGGACTCAGACTTGAGGGGTAGAGAAATCTCCATTATTCTATGTGTCTTGAAGTAATAATAAAAACCCTGAATATCTATTTAAAAGAACATGACAAGATTCACTGTTGTGCAGTGTTCACACACAACCACAGATAATGCAGAATCCATGTGGGTGACAAACATCTAAGCGCTCATAATTAACATAAGTCAGTGTTAAATTATGGCAGAATGCATGAATGTACACTATAAGAGACTGGGGCGAAGTAGGTTGTTCATTACAGCTTTGGAAGTAATCACTGGACCATGACAAGGGAGACAAAGTCAACATTTGCCATGCCTTCCCTGTTTTCTCCTGTGCAAATGTGAAGTAAAAATCATCAAAACAAGCATGAAATGTTCGCTTTACAAATTTAGTAAACAACTGAGCTGTATTTAAATGAATAAATGACTATACAAACACATTTCCAGAACCCCTGTCTGCTAAAACACCAGTGTGCATAAGGTAAAGACAGTAAGATGGATGATCTGACATTATCTGTAGTTCTGGAGCAGCAAAGTGAGACATAATTCAGAAGATCAAATGGTACAGTTTTATTTTTCAGATGTGTGATGGACTGTTTCTTTTCATGCAGATCATTCTTATCAAAACAGTATTATTTTTGCTGGCAAAGAACAGGTAACGACAGAATATCATGTTTTGTCACAGAAACATACAGTATGTTTTTGTTAAAAATAAAAGGTTGCCAATAAAGCATGTTGTTTTTAACAGCCTGGTCAATGTGTTATAATTCATGAATTAATGAGCAACAGCAGCTAAAGTAAGGAGGCTGTAGATGTGGATTTACCTGATCCTGATCAAACAGCCTTAGTCTGACCAACTCTTAAGAAGCTTTACATTGTTTTTTCAGCTCCACTCAGTAAAGTGGTAGAAAAATACTAATGAAAATGAGCCTGTGTGGATAAATCTGGCCCATTTACATGATGGACCAGGAAGTAATGTTACTTAATGTTCACTTCTTAAATAAAATACAAAAACTAATGTGTTGTTATGTAGAAAGTATAAACCTTTCATAACAAAGTATATTTTCAGAGACTGATTTGTTTTTTGTGGTGCAGAGATGATTATGTTAGACAGTATCTCGATATTATTGCTATTATTATGGTCTGACTATTGTTAATCATATGTATAAAAAAAAATCTAAAATAATATAATAGCTGAATGAATTATGCTAAACAGTAATGAACAACAGAATAAAATTATACTCATGCAAACTATGGTAACTTCAGTAGTTAATGCTTCATTTATTTTTGATTTGAAAAAACAAAACCAGCAAACATGGAGGATGAACCCTCATTAAGAAACAGAATACATGGGCTGTATCAGAAGTGACCAATGTTAAAGAAAAAAGGTAACGTGCAGGGAATGACAAAAGGACTATAGAAACAATAAAAAATAAGAAGACCGCAAAATTTAAACCATTAGCAATTAAAATATTTATGTTGTTTAATCAAATTTACATGTATAGAGAATTTGATTTTAGTGGAAAAATGTGACTCACAAAACTCCATTGTAGTGTGTTTTTAAAGTATGCATCAGCTTAACAGTTGTTGCTTATCCAGTCACATTCCTGTTGCATATTATCATCATCTGGAAAAGCTTTGTCTCCTGTTACTGAGTATGATTAGAGCTACATCCAGAAAGACAAAGGGAAAAAAATATACACACACCACACATATACTGTGTGTGTGTGTGTATA
>JAPQRQ010000018.1:28601323-28614341 GCA_037367365.1 Apogon talboti | reverse complement strand
ACCTGGTTCAATTAATGATCAGCTCATCACCAAGCTCTGCAGAAGCCTGATAACGACGTAATGGCGTCCAGGTGTGCCGGAAGAGGGAAATATCTAAAACATGCAGGACACTGGCCCTCAAGGACCAGGATTACCCACCCCTGATGTAAAGGGTCAAAACAACAGGTTGAAATGATGCATGACATCAAATATGATTAAGAAAAATATTACTTATTATTTTATCCTTTGTGAACCAATAACAGTGGGGGGAAGATTAAAATAAAGCTGTGTAATTCTATTTCATTTTAGTTTATGTTGCCTTGTGCAGCATAGTATTTTCATGTGAAAATGTTTTTTCATTTAATATTCTGTATGTATGTATTTATGTATCAGTAAAAAACACAGTTTGGTTGATTGATTTGGGTCGGTTAAATCATATATGTCTATTGTATATTAGTTCAAAGACATTTATATCAGTATGGATTTTTCAGAGTTTATGTGAAATTGTGCCATCAGTGTGTGTGTGACTGTGTTCCAGAATATCAAGAAAACTGGTTCTACTTTGAGGCCAAGTGGCAGTTTTATCTGGAGGAGAGGGAGATAGAGAAGGACGGACAGAACAAACCTTCATTCCCTGACCGCTATGATGCTGAAGAGACAGATAAAGTAAGTTGCAGTGTAAAACAAAAATTAAATTCACATAAAATAGTAAATGCACAAAACCCTTCTATACACAGATGTATAAGCGTTGGAGTTCTGAGGGTCGCGCAGGCCGGAGGGGTCACGACGCCCCCATGATTGCCTATGATGCCCTTCTGGCGGCGGGAAGCGACTGGTCCGAACTGTGTAAACGAGCCATGTTCCACGGAGGTGAGGCCCACAGCACCCTGAACCTGTCAAATACACAAATAAACACACCTAAAACACCAAACCTGCTCCACATCTGCTCTTAAATCCCCCCCAGGTGAGAGTGAAGCCACAGGCCTGATTGCAGGAAGTCTCTACGGGCTTGTGCATGGTCTGAACCAGGTTCCCTCAGGACTGTACCAGGATCTGGACAAAAGAGAGCGTCTGGAGGAGCTGGGAGAAGCACTTTACAAGGCAGCATCTGCAGAGAAATGCATAGACAAGTAATCCTGTTCACCACTGGCCTGAACCCTACTGGCTATCAGAGGAACTGCACTGACTCTAAAACCGCTTCCCTCTGTCCCACACCACCCCCTAGTCCTCAGTGGTAGTCCCTCAACAGTCTTAAGTGGCCTCAGTCCTCTCTTCACCTCTCGTCCCCTCCTTGGTTTTACAGTCTACTATCCTCAGATCTGCCATAAACTGGAAACGTAGAAGCAGCTGTCACTGTAGGTGTGTGGCTAAAACTATTAAACTAGTGAAAAATAGACAACAGAGAGCAGCTTTCTTCTCTTAAACTAACCTTCATTAACCTTTAGCTCATAATGCTTTAGTGTTTTAGAGTAAATCTGACTAATGGCTTCTGCAAAATTTTGTAAAATGTTTGTTCTTGACAAAGCCTAAAGGATTTTAAGATACAACGCTCTATTTGATTTGAGCATATTTTGTTTCTATCAAAAAAAATGAATTGAATCTACAACATGTAATAAATTTCATAGTTTATAAATGTGGTTTTTGTCTACTTTCAAGTAACAGTGCATGCAAAGTGGAAATCTGTTTCCTTTTATTGTGATAAATCATTATTTATACTGTGATGACCTACAACACATTGTAAAGGCACCATTAAATGGCAATTATTAAGTACGACAAAACAATTAAAATTGATTCCTACATACAACGCATGAAGTCTCTGTTTATAACAAATCACATTAATTTTTGTTGTCCTATTCCCTGTCCTAATTTAATATCAGTTTTCCTCTCTTTTAACGGTATCCCACTTTAAAACTTCTTGAACTAATCCTTTTCAGACACAGTTACTAGATTTACTTTGACTCTAAATATTTCATGTTTCTGCTTTGCTGCAGCACAACAAGAACTGATGCAATCATTATCCTCAACAATATCCACGATACCCAATATGGTCACTGGCTATATAGATTATAGGAACAAAGTAGCATGTAGTGTCATTAAGCAGATTTAAAGATGTAAAATATTAATAAACATTTTTTTAGAAAGGTTTATCAAATGTACTTAATGCAGACTAAATAATTAACACAACCAAATCATTTCACAAAAAAAAAAAAAAAAGATTCACACTAAAATATTGTCAAGAAGGACAGAAAGAAAGAAATATTTCATTAAAAAGTCATTCAGATTTTGGATGTACTTTACAATAATGCAAAAATAGAAATAACTTTAGTACATTTGAATCATTTTTCAACTTTACCTTCCATCTTCCCCTGTTAAAAAGACTCACAAAATCAATAAAAATAAAATATTACAATGCATGCCACGTTTTAATGAAAATGAATGTTTTTTTATCCATCACAGAATCATTAAAATTTATTTACATATTAAAAAAAATCATTAAAACAAACAACAAAATAAAATGAGTAAAATACATCAATTTTCTCACTCTTTTGTTTTCTATATTAATGCCTATACAATATAGTAGACTTTTGTCTACTAAAATGGTGCAAAAGTTAGTCAATTGTTGATTTAAATATGCTAAATTTGACATCATATTTTATTAAAAACCCCTTCATCCTGTTTATTAAGTAAATGTTGCATTTATCTAATGACTAAGTGTTAATTCAACCAAGTCTCACTTTTTATAGGGTGCATATAATGTCATTAATTAATTCAACAAACAATGAATTTGACTCAGATTATATTTAGGTGAGTCATATAAATATAGATATACGGTAATACAAATATTTAATGCTATAAGACAGTAAGCATCAAACTCTCATATGTACATAGTGCAAGAAACCAGAGAAGGATGTTCTGTGTAAATGTGCAAAAGTTTAACTGAAAAAAAAAACAAGTTAAAGTTGATGACTACCCTTTAAATATTATAACTCTGAAATAAAAATGCTTGAGTATATACACTGATCAGGAATCATCATGCCCATATGGCCCATAAAAATGACAAAAATAGTAGACCCGCATGAAATATCCTCCAAAATCTGTAGGTGTAAAATACAATTACACATGCACCCTAATGGTCAATGAGGGCTTTGACTTTATCTAGTCTATATGATCTGTGGATACTCAGTGCCATCACACTAACCAAACACCCACCACAAACACTGACAAACTTCAACCTGGTGTAAAACACTTAGCAAATAATGACTCTCCACCCCTAGTTTTGACAAACCACATGACTTTACTGACTCTGCCTCTGAATAATTTGCATTTCCCCCTTCAAATCTGACTATCTAATTGTGCTCAAGTGATGAATTAAAAGCGATTATGTTTTGCATGTCTTCTACTCTCTGTAGACCAGATTCTCAGAAAACCAGTATCAGCCCTAATGCCAGTATGTTGAGGAAGTTGGTTAGAGACCGCAACTGCCGGCCGGCTCTGCGTGGGATTCTGGAGACTCTCCTTCATTACCTAACAAACGACCTACCCAACTGGTCCTCCAGAAACAGAACCACGGAGCAGCCGGGGTTGACAGTTGCATCTGGAAGAGACAATGGAAACTCAGAGTGGCCTGATCACAGAGTCGAAGAGTCACTGAAGCAAAATCAACTTCAATCAAGTTGCACGACCAAGCTCCGTAAAATGACGCAAGAAAAGAAGGTAGAAGACCTAGCACCCCGGCGCCTTTCGTCATTCCAGCTACTCCAGTCCAAATTCATAAGGTCCATCCCCAAACCTCCCATCACCCACCAAAGAGAGGTAGGAACCCTGTGCTTCAGCAGAGGAGTGACTGGTAATGTGAAGCAAGACAGGGAGCACGACCTGCACAAGAAAGACCAAAAAAGAAGAGATCACGGGCAGAAAAAGGGAGGTGGCGTGAAGGATATAGTGGCTAAGTTTGCCATGGCTGAGCAGAAAGAAAGTGGATTGAATACGGAGAAACCAATCAAACCGAGACAGATTGGAAGAGGGATCCTCCTGTCTTCGCTGATGGGGCGGTTCGAGAGCATGGCTACTGTGTGTAAAGGAAGTGACCTGAAACACTGGAATGAAAAGCCTCCTTCACAAGGCAAAGGGATGAGTTATGTAAAACAGAGGGTGGCGTGCCACGAAGGGGGGCAACCCAAAAACCAACACCAGCAGATGAAAGCTAAACCTGTCCCAGAAAGGCAGAAAGGAAATGACACAACTAAAGGGAAAATACAAAAATTAGAGGCAATTAAAGCAAGTCTGGAGGAAAATAATGACTCTACAGCAGAGATAAATGTGCAGTCGAGCAACCACACATCAGAACATGAAGCTAAAAGGGAATGTTCAGTTAACAATCAAGCAAGTCTATGTTGTGATGAGGATGTTAGGTGGAATTCAGGGACACACAGTGAAAGTCGTGCAGCCCAAGAAGCTACAAATATTTACGACAAATTACAAAATGGACGCCTACATCTCCTCTGTTCAGCTTCTCTCGTAGAATGGTCACCTCCAGAGCCTCACAGACTTTCTCCACAGGTGGAAGCTCCATTGATGTGGCATGTGGCGACCATCCAGGCCTGCTCTTTAATGTGGACCAAGTGTGTAGATTCCACACCAGAACACTTTTATTTGAAGGAGCCTGAACTTGAAACTTCAGAGAGTTCACAATTAGAGAACAATGAGGTTTTCCATGAGTCAAAGTTAGCGGAACCTTCCAGGTGTAGCAAAACAAGAGACCCTTTCACACCTGAAACTAAGGAACTTTCTACAGATACAACAGAAGCAGAGAATCCATATGCACCTGCTGATGTGGTGTTTCAGAAAGGGCTGCCCAAGTACATCATCCCACGGGTTTATAGATCTGATTATCAACAAGTTGCAGATCGGTCCTACTGTGAGTCACCACAGCATTCACAAACAATCCCACCATCGTACTCTGACGGCTTGAGCACTTTCAGAACTGCATCGATAAACACGGCAAACAGTCGAGACTCAGACTCTCCTAAAGTCAACAAGGTACAAACCCATACGACGGAAAAAGAGAAAACAACAGATGAAAAACCACAGGACAGAAATGAGGAGGACGGGCTGAGAAGATCACACCTAACATCCCTGGAAATAACAGATAATAATGTGCAAAGTTTTGGACTTTCTGAAGTCGTCGACAGTGAAGGACTGTCTGAAAACAGCAAAGCCCCGGCTGTGGCGTTAACTAATGAGATTCAGCCTCTCATGAACAACCAAAAACAGAAGCCGAAATACACCACAATAAACTACGGGGATTCTTCTGTCAAGCAAACATATAAGCCCAAAATCATACGTTTTACTGACACTTTTACTTTTTAGGTTAAGTGTAAAAAATGGTATAGAATCAGTGCTCTTTTAAGATCATTTCAGATATAAGGGATCAAAAAATTCAATGACTTTCAATGCATGTACAATGACAAAAACATGTTTTCCTGTATTATCGGTGTAGATTATTCATGAGCCTATTTTACAATGATCAAATGTACAACATTGCTGATTAAAATACAGTAATATCTCATCACCTCATAAGCCTGCATTAAATGCCTTTCGCTGCTGACCGACTTATAGAATGCCTTTAACGAATAAATCAATAATGGGGTCCTCAACATTTTGTAGAAGTAGAGCTGATAACCTTCTAATAGTTTAAGTGGCTGACCAGGCGCTTACCAAACTGAACTGTTTTGTGGATCTTTTGTACAAGTAAGATTCACTTTATCAATAAGTTTATCACACATGACTGTTTATGGGTAAGCAAATAATGCATGATATTCGCAAAATATGAAAAAAGATAATACAAAGACTGACTCTCAAACCTTAAAGACCTAGAATAAAATCCCCCAGTGACCAAAAGCATCAACTAATATAAAATGCTTGACAACTTTAAATCAATTATAATATAAATACAATAAAATAATTCAGGTAAGTTGCAGTTTCATCATCAGATATGAACCATTTGAATGTTCAGGGGCTGCGTGGTGAACATGGAAACACCGTCATCTTCTACAACATTAATTCATCAATAAAGTCCAAGTAGTTTGACAAATGACAGTGATTGTAGACACATGTTTTTAGTTCAGTTAATATTATATTTTGCTTAAAAAGTCACTTTTTCTTCACTTTTCTCTGTTTTGATGTAATAACCTTTGAATGTACTTTGAGCTTTTATGAACATCTACATGGGCAATAAATTAAATATTGGAAAATACGTGATTTTAACTGAAAAAAAATGCAGAGGATAATATTAAAGTAAATAGTGATAAATAACTGAATAAAGGTGTTTGGAAGTCAAAAATAAGAGGCCTTTAAGGATTAATAGCATATCATTTAGAGACTATTATTATCAAATATACAGCCATGTACAATAAGAAAATTGTCAATTTATTGGGTTGTTTTTCAGGTGTTCTCTGCCTTACATTGTTTTTGTCAGCTTTTAAATATTTTACTGTCATTATCTTAACAGGTTAATGAGTACTTTTTCCTTCTGATTAATTGTTATGTCTCCATTTTTTAAATAGACTCCCCAAAATGTATGGTAAACTCTAAAGGATGCATAATTAATCTGTCCAATTATCATAAACACAGACTGTTTCTATAATTGAAAGACCCCAAATCAAGCCAAACAATTAGTAAATGAAATGATCACAAAGTTTAAGAAGCTGTTAACACTGAACATCACCTTTAATCTAATGAAGACACTGATTGGTGCACTACACAGAGGCCAAAGCCCAGACTTCAACAGAATGTGAATCTACGGTGTAATCATTTCCCTGAGCACATGAACGTGTTGCCAACATATCAGTGGTTGAAGTTTATCCAGTTCACAGAGCCAACCCCGCCTCTCAGCAGGATCACAGGACTGGGATTACACAGCTGCTGAAACATCAGTCGGCATTTGGACTCAGTCTGGTATTTTCACAAGAGGATAAGAAATCAAGGCCGTGATCCATGCTCTGTCCATCCTGAAGCTTATCCTGATTGGTGATTCACTGGTGATGAGTGCAGTGGTCATTGAGTGTCAATGTACAGTATGTGTGTTTGTAGGGCAGCCTCTAATCAAATTTTAAGTAATTCCGTTTAAGCAGAACATTCTACAAATTTGGTGGACTGCTGCAAATCTTCAGTCAAAGCTGAAAACACAGTCATTCAGTACACACAAACTCAAAGAGGCGGTGAGTTCTATTTTTCCTCTAGTATCAGCCTGTATGACTCTATCTCCAACAAAATGTTCTTATTTCTGACCATTCTCATCTGTAACAAATTAGACTCTGAAAAATCCCTTCCACACCACACTCTACTTTTTTACACCTTGAGTAACTGTGTCCTTTTTTCCCCATTTCATCTCCATCCAATTAAACTAATCAAATATTTCTTCCTGACTATGCATCATTCTAGCACTGAAAAATAAGAAACAGTTATTCTGTTAGATACAAATTCAATGAAACTGTGACAGCATCTGTTCAGAGATGGCCTTGAGGTGACAAAGAGTAACTTTAATTTTATGTGTCTAAGTGTCTGAACCATTTTGCAGTTTTTTTTTCACCGGTTGACTGTCTCAGTGTGTGAAATCAACTATTAACAATGAACACTGCATTTTCAAAGTTAATCATAAAACCATGGGTCATATAATCTTACACATACTGTATCTATAAACTAGATAATGATTTTAGAGCCTGAATCAGCCATACTGAAATGCACTGGGCTATTTCAGTGTGTGTTTTACTGCTCTGTGTCCAGCAGAGGCTCAGGTAAACATGGTTGGATTTACCTGAGCTACGTGTCTGTGTTGAGGAGGGCGTGGCCATTCTCCATTTTGCTGCATTTAAATACCAACGGAAAAAGCAACATTTCTGTTACAGCGATAGAATCTGCAAATGTGGGACACACAATGGTACAATTATAAATAGTGAGGAAGATCAAAGTTAATACTAACGTGAAACATGAATAGCTTACTTTGCCATAAGATGCTTATTAACTTTGTCATTTGGAGAGGCTAATCTATCGCCTAGAAATTATGCAACTGAACTTTAAAAATAGGTTTTATAGTGTATACTGTAATTGTATCAGGTCAACAGAACATTGAAAACTATTACTTTCATGAAAGTTATCACCATGGATGTAGGTTTTATTTATACACTGTGGTAAAAAGTTTTTGAGCATCAAACACTTAATATCCTGCATCCTATTAACTTTTATGCATCACTTTATTCCTTTCATGTATCAGTTTATGGTTAGAAGGCTTTGTTTATTCAACATTTGCGTATAAATGAATAACTTTTTCAGCTTTAGTCACAAAAGATAAATCTGGCATCAAAAATGCATCATTATTTATCATAGTATCTGCATTTCTAAACTACAGGTAAAAACGCAGGAAACCATGATTTTGAAAAGTGTATGACATTATTTTTCATGATAAAAGCATGAAGTTACATTTCTCCCCATTTCATAACGAACTTGCATCGAAATGAAGTGTTTGACTCAGTAGCCAAGTGGAATATTAGATGAAAAAAATACAGACAAGTATGAATATTGCAGTCTGTAATTATCTAAAACTTGTTTTTTCTAATTAAAAAGTCCTCTTCTTTCTTATGCTTTTAATTTTTTTTTTTTTTTTTTGGGGGGGGGCATATTGAAAGGCATTTATCCTCACGAGAAAGTGACCATTTTGTTTTTATTTATTCGAATATCTTGGGTTTGTGCTGCAGTCCCTTATTTTTTTTTTAGTAGAGCGCCCTGAACTCGCCTCAGGTTCTATTGAACATCTCAGTGACAAGCGTAAAGTCGGAGGTTCAGAGATGTACGTGAATGCAGCATAAGGTCCGTGTGTCCCGGGGCAGACGTCACGAGTCCGAAATCTTTAAGGAGTACTTCGCTGTCAGTGGAATAAGAGGTGCACCAAGACCTGTATCTGGACACCACCGGGCACCATCCATCCAGGCTTTGATTCTGGATGTTGAGAGTCAAACCGGAGACTATAGTTCGTCGTTATTCTCCGGGACGAGGGGAGCCGGCGACAGGTGCATGTGGATGGCGATTAAACCCAGAGCCGCAAACCCAGGGTTCTCTAAACGGCGGATCTGGAAAACATCCGAATAACACTCAAAGAACTCCTGGTTTCGGTAAAAGGAAAAAAAAAAGACAAAAGAATGGATTCAGTTACTTTCCAGATTGTTTTTCGACCCCCCCTTCTTCCCTCTGCCCATCTACTTCAATAGCGACGGAGTTAAAAGTTACCAAACGCTACCTCGGTGTGACTTGGAGATTCAGGTTTTCTAAATATATTTGTGTTATTTTTCGCCTTCTTGGATGAAAACTACCGTTTGGATGCTGGTTGAGTGTTGACTGGAATAGCGGAGGCAATGGAGAAGAACGGGAGCCGCTCCGACGGCAGAGCTAAAGACAGAGTGGGCAGGTAATGATAACGTTAGCAAACATAATACTGGTCTCGAATAGTCGACTCAATCTGATAAATGTTTTCATGGTTAGGTGGCTTACACTATATTTACTTTGGGAGGTAAAGGTGAGTAAAATATTACCTTCTGACTCAGTCTTAAGTGTAGCTTGTTACTTTCTCTTCTTACTTTATGCATCCCCTCGTGGAGGAACAGCTAGCTATCAATTTAACCCAACCGTTACTCAAACCGACGGTTAGCTAACCTGTTAAAAATAACAAGAAACTATGTAAAATACTACAAATAATTACCACCCACAGTTACAATATGTTGCTATTAAATTAATAATGTACCTTAGATACTCTCCTTGTTCCAAAAGCGTATCAAATATTATTTGTTAACCTTTATAATCTGATTTTACACACTGTAATATCTAAATTGACTCTCACTGGTTTACAGTTTAGACAGGGTGAAAACTTCTTGATTTTTGTCCTTTTCAATATAATTAAGTCCTTTTTAATATAATTAAATATAGGCATGTGTTAAGGACAGAGTAATACAAGTCAACACCACAAACTACTACTTTAATGCTTTTTTCTAAGTATTAAACTGGCATCTGAGTGTAAACTTTGCACCCTTAAAATAATAGTTTTGACTTTCGGCTGGACAAAGTTTAGAATAATTAGATAAAACAAAAATGAGATAAATTTTACCCAACAACTAAGGGGAATTCAGTAATTGAACTCAAATTAAATGCACATCATTATTCATACAAAAGTCATCAAATAGAAATGTGGATAGTCAAGTCCAGCAGTGTCCTCTTCAAATACTCGATGTGTCTTCGAAGCATCTGTTAAAATGTTGGGGTGAAGGATCTTCTGTAAAAGAGTTTTGGCTGCTGGAAAGTCTTGAAAGAATGCCTAAATCCCAAGATCTAGATTAATGCTTTCATGGAGACCTTTCTTACTCACTAAAAATAAAAAATGCACCCTGTTTGTTGTAGTAACTTCACTGGGAACATACTGTATATTTCCAGTCATTTCCTATGAGTTTTGTTTTGACTTATTTGTATTTCTCAACAAATGATGCTTTTGTTAAGTACTGTTTGTTTCTTATTTATATTGTACAACTAAAGCACATCACTTTAGTACAGACAACTATTTTTCAGTCATTGCCTAGCTGAAGTTAATTTTATCAGAAACTAAAACCGATTAAAACAGAATCATGCACAATGCAGATACAGATTTTTCCTCAACGATAAAATAGTTAAAACAGAAACGCAAATAGATAAAACAGTTGGTAAGCTCACACAAGCGTTGATAACCAGAAATCCACACAATTCACAATGATGCATATAATTATACTCTTTAGTTTCTGTTTTGGCAATGTAATCATACCTTTATTTTCTAGTGGTATTAGCACAGCCACATCATTAAAGCCCATACTGTTCAGTATATAGTGAAGAGGTTTGGTAGGAGGTGCTTTTGTGCTGAGGTTGAAAACAAGTCTTTTCATTTACCACACTGCTGGTCTGAAGGTGTGTTTCTTCTTCATGGATGTCTGTGCTCTTGTGAAAGGTTTAAGCTGGAAGAGGATTATGGTGTTACCTAAGCATCTTGAGGGCATTGGGTTGAGCTATACACATACACACACGCACAGATCTTTGTAATACAGAGGCAGAGAGTAGCTGTAGTTATTTAAAGAAGTGTCATTGAAAATTTTTTTTATTTTTTTAATGCTCTAATAGTTTTATCCAAATGAATGCCTGCGGAAACCGTCACTGTTACTGGCACTGAATGAAAATAAGCAGATTTACAGTAAAGTGAATACACAGTCATTTTAAATCTTGTGATATAATAATAATAAAAATCAATGATTGTGTTTGATTAAAGCTGTTGATTTTTTTCCATAGTGTGGATCCTTATGGCTTCGAGCGTTCAGAGGACTTCGATTATGAGTCATATGAAGATCTGATGTCAGAGTATCTAGTTGTGCTCACCCGAAGATCTATCAAGTGGTCCAAACTACTGAAAGGAAAAAGCAAAGTGCATAAGAATGTAAAGGGTAAGTGAAAAAAAAAAACTTACTTGAGTCTGCGTGTAGTAATACTGTAAACTGAACGTGGTTATCGTCTTTGTTCAGTAAAACGCTATGTACGGAAGGGGGTTCCCAATGAGCACCGGGCTCTGATCTGGATGACTGCCAGCGGGGCTCAAGACCAGCTAGACAAGAACCCAAACTACTACCAGTCTCTGCTAGGAGCCCAACATGACCCCAAACTGGTGGAGACCATCCGCACAGGTTCGGCAGGCTATGAACAACTTTTCATTAACCCTATAAACCGCTTATGTGATGGCAACTCTGGTTTCACAGTACATTACAGCTAAAAATGACAGGTGTATGTGACAAACTTATGATCTTAGTAAGAGGCATACTGGGAAACACTGGTTTGTCATTTGGTTTGTTCATAAGAATAGGCTACATATGTGACCCATGCTAATCAACCACCAATGTAGTTAATCAGTAAAAGTATGCAAAAGTAGCATTCCAAAATTCCCTTTAGCTTTGCAACTTTTTGCAAAAAGAGACAATTTTTGCCGTGGAGACTTAATCTAAAGCATAAAATGAACTTGTCAACGTCACAAGTAACAAAGTTTAGTCTTGTTTTGCTTTTTCCCAGAATTTGTAGACAACTAGTCATTGTTCATCACCAGCCATAATATCTGTATGTGCTCCCACATGCTGTATATGAACCCAGCTGTTCTCATGTCAGACAGTTGAATGTTAATGAAACAGCATATAAAGACTATGTATTAACCAGAAGCCACTTGTAAGTCATGATAAGTCTTTTTTTTCTTATTTGTCCTGACCAAAGTGGTGGTCCACCCCAAGTTTTATATGGCTGTTGCATAGTTTCCAGTGATTATTGTGTTATTTTGTTTTGCCTGAAATTCTCATCCCTACCACAAACTGCATTTATTGACAGACTTATGTTTATTGTATCATAAAAACCTAATATTGATGCATTTCTGTCTCTTCTGTCACTTGATGTTCCTGCTTTATACAACCAAATGAAAAAAAATGGATTTTCTGTCTGTTATCTGTCTTTCAGACTTGAACAGAACATTTCCAGACAACATCAATTTCCGCAAGACATCCAATCCATGCCTGCAGAAATCTCTGTACAATGTGCTGCGGGCTTATGGTCACCATAATCCATCTGTGGGCTACTGTCAGGTAATACTGGTCTACTGAAGATCCAGCCTCAAGTGAAGTCTGATACTGCCTTACACTGAAGCAGAAATAAATGTACTTAGGAGTTAAATGAAATGGAATGATTTCAGAGTGGAGTGGATGAGAGTGACTAATATGTGAAAAGAGCTTTGGCTATGATCAACAGAGGTGATTTGGATCATATAATGCAATACAGTAACAATACTCATGACTTATGCACCTTGTTGTTAATGTTACCTTGTATATATCGTTTTTAATTTTGCATATATGTCTTCTGTCTCTGTGGTATAGATTTGGCCTTTTGTATATTTTCAGTATTTCTTACTATTTTTTTGTATATTTTTAGTTTTCATTCATTTCATTTT
>JAPQRQ010000018.1:28560361-28594396 GCA_037367365.1 Apogon talboti | reverse complement strand
TTTATTTATTTTTTTTTTTTACTTTGTCCCTTCCATGTGGTGAAGTTTCTAATTATGTCTATTACAACTATGGATACATACCAAAGTAAAGGGAACACTTTTGTCAGACTGAATTATTTACTATGCATAGAATGTACAAAACAATGTACTCATCTTAAAATAATTTTATTTAATAATGTTTAGTCCCTGGTTAAATTCTACACTACATGCTGTTTACTCTTCAGTCCTGTGGGAGGAGCAGATATCTGTGCTGTATCAGTCTGTCCCAGTACACCTGCTCCATACTTCTATATTATAAATGTTGTAGTATATAAATCTCTAGTATTGCTGTAAATCTGTCAGTGCGTAAGGCCAAATCCTCCCCTTATTCAGGATGTAGAACAGGGAGTGTGACCTAAAAAGTATGAACAGCATCAGTTTAAAAGAAGTTTGAGAAACGTGTTTATATACGCATGCTCACAGGTGGATAAAATATCACTGAGCTAACTATCAAGTTAATGGAGAAATTATCTCAGTATAGAAGAAAAGGGAAAGGGGAATCAGCTATACTGGCTTATAATTTTGTTCATTTTTAAGAGGGAAAAATTTGTCTTAAATTCTCTCTTCCTCAAGTAGTTCTTTGATGTGGCAGTTCAGTCTGATTATCTCACTAAGGCTAACAAAACCCCCAGGCAATGACACTATGGAAATATGAGGTTAAACAAAACGGATACTACTTATTTATAATAATTTTTTTTTTTAAATACTTACACGGAGCAATTGCAACACAGCAATTTCTCCTTGGGTTATTAAAGTATTGTGATTCTGATAAATAAGCATACCTGTAGCAAACTGGTTGGTAGTGACCCCAAAAGGCTGGACCTGTAGTCTGAATGTGTTGACAGATAAAGCTGGTACCACAGCCAGAGTTTGCTCTGCATTGCACATATAGGAGCGGCCCATGGAACTCCGAAGGTAGTCCAGACTGGTGTTGCTGGCGGAGAAGGGAGCTGGAGAAAGTGATGTTATGTCAGGTTTAAGCAACAGAGGCAAAAACAAAAAAACTAGAAAGGTTAGGGGCAGTTGACATACCAGTCATATCAGACCAGTTTGCAAGAAGACTTATCGCACCCAGATGGTACTTTTTGGATGTGGAGTTCTGCAGATAGGAGGAGAGGGGGCTGAATTCAAGCAAACACAAACTATTTGTGTATCTCCACAGTACACAACAGAAAGCTGGACTTACCAGAGTGAATGTAAAGGTAAGTGTGGTGGTTTGTGCTTGGGTGAGAATTAGTGTAGCGCTGCTGGCTTCACAGGATCCTGACGCAGTCGTCAAATTGGGAGACAAGTTGACTAGTTCTTGAATCGTCTGGCAAAAAGGAAAAACCACATCCAGTTTGTTCCAAATATTATTACAACCTGCGAGTGGATTTATCTGCAATTTCCTACTGACTTGTACATGAACCTCCACATTAGGTACCTGATTCTGAGCCTGTGAGAAATAGGAAACGTTGAGCTGCAGTCCCATCTGAGCCAGGAGACACGCAGTGCCGTTGTGCAACACCGAGTAGGATCCCCGTTCAGGTTGTCCTGGAGGAGTTGGTACTGGAGCTTGAGTAGTCGTAGCAGTGGTAGGTGAAGCTGTGGGAGTGGTTTGATCTGCTGTACATACACTTTCTGTGGCGAAAATGACAAACAAATAGGTTATCAGGTAAATGCGGATGGTTAAAGACAGATGAACACACAGTCAGACTCGTACCTGCTGGACTCAGGTCATTTCCAGGCATGTATGCCTCCAGTCTCATGTCGGAGAACGTCACAGCTGCTCCACCAACGCTGAACGTGAGGGGGCTCAGACAGCGGTACGTGGTGTTAACTGACGCCCAGATACCAACTGAAGCCGACACCACTGTGACCACATCTAAAACACACATGAAAAGATGGCTAGTCACACCCAGAAAACTACAGCTCAACCATCCTTAGCTTTCTTCAAGCTTGTACTGTAACTTTAACAACACACACATTTTTGATCATTATAGTAACTAATGCTGCCTTCATGTGCTATGGGAATTATGGTACATACAAGTTACAAACTCAAAAATTGCACATGAACGCCCCCTCAAATTGTACTTTCCACTGGAGAACTGGGAAAATATTTGATACACGAGCTGCTGAGATGAAAATAACCTTTGAACTTTTCAACATGGCGGAGAGCTACTAACCTGAATGATAAACAATGCTTTTATTAACAGTCTGCTGCTGTTAGCTGATGCTTTTGTACATTTATAGCACACACAATTTGGAAAAAAAAAATAAATCCTATAGCAGATTAATTAACACATCCAAAACTGTTTTATCTAAGTAGCAGGTCACGATACATTCTGTGTCAGTCATTTTTCATTTTGCTCCGCCAACAAAAGCACTTGAACACAACACGCTTATCATTTCAAATTCACAAGTGCAAAGGATCATTGTTCCGATAGCACATGAAGGCAACATGATAG
The DNA here is from genome assembly GCA_037367365.1 of Apogon talboti. NCBI lineage: Eukaryota > Metazoa > Chordata > Actinopteri > Kurtiformes > Apogonidae > Apogon > Apogon talboti. The sequence goes on along the minus strand of JAPQRQ010000018.1, from coordinate 28,591,910 downwards.
CTGTGTTGGTTCTTCTCACCGGAGCTGTTGGCGCCAGGGAAGATGGAGGAGTCACTGAGGTTGTACTGCAGCGTCAGATTGGCCACGCTGTACAGACTTCCATTGGTTGAAAAGCTCAGGCCCAGTGCGTGGCCCGATCCGAACACGGCCACCAACCACGGGGAGCTGCCGTCGGTGCCGCACGAGCTGCTGCCGAGATCCACTGTGGTGGAGTTGGGCAGAGCCACCTGCACCGTCCTCTGAGGAAACAAACACTGTTGACTCGTCTGCTAATAAACTAAATAGAACGTCTCGCTCTTTTATTAAAATTCCTGAGCATGCATTAGAGACTGAAAGCATTCTGTTGCTGTCCACTGAAGTACCGTGCTGCTGGCGGCGTCATATGTGATGGAGAGTGATGCAGAGAGCTCAGCCTTGATGCAGGTGGAGTTTCCCTCCCTCACCTCCAGAGTAACCGCCTGAATGCAGCCTGTAGAGGACAGGATGCAAAGGGTTGGTTAAGTTAACAATTCAAGTACCTCAATTATTATGAGATCCTGTTTTATGTTCAACTATTTGCTTGCAGAGGTAGCTAGGTGTGCTTTAATAAACTCTGAACAGGAAGCACATTTTGCATTAGCTGGGTGCATGTTGGTTTTGGTTTGTAGTTCTCTTATGCCATAATTAATACGACTTTATCAAAGTCAGATAAACTTCATAACTAATTCATTTTAAGACCTGTCAATCTCATATTTAAGACGTTTTAAGGCCTATGTTTTTCGCTTCGTAATAGATTCTGCAAGGCATTAAAATACAAAATATACAATATATAAAATAAACATCAACAAAATTGACATAGTTTGGCAGCACTGTGAAATACTGTTACACTCATCATAAATGTCAGTACCCTCCTTATCCTCCCGAGACCCAGGAAAGTACATGTTTCTGCTTATTTAGCATGAAAAAATTATCTTGAGTGAAAACAGCATGATGACAGTTTTTTCAGATATATTTTTACATTTTTTCTTTTTTTAAATAAATCTGTGAGACTCTTGTTAGCAAAAATGGACAAAAAAACTCATAGCGCTGTCTCATGAGGTTATTATCAACTCAGTAAACAGCACCGTCACTGTCCTGTCAGCTCTAATGAGTTCAGAGAGAATTAATTCATCTGTTGCTGCAGGAAATCTTTCTGTTGTAAAGGTTAGCGAAGATACTTTGGAGGAAACTTACTGCTAATTAGTTTAGTTTATTTAACAGGGACCAGAGACAAACGTGTAACACCAGATTTAACTACAAGCTAATTTACAAAAACACTCATGTATCCAAAGCAGCAACACCATACACCCCACCAACTCCCATAAACAACCACATAGAGTTTAAACATGTTCTATAAACACTTCCCAGACTACCCCAACAGTATAAGGTCCACTGCAGGGTGACAGGCTAATAAAATTGTTTGTGTTTGATGATGAATCCTCATGTTCATGCATTGATATAAAACAGTCATGAATATCGTACAACCAGACCGCTGTGATCCTAAACCCCTCATGTTGATATAACTCTTAAGAGTGTGGATCTGTGAAAGTTTACGAAGGTAGAACAGTTGAAGAACAGATCTAGAATTAAAACTGCCTTTTTGTTGCTCAAGCTACCGGAGTACGTCATCAACAACAGGACCTCATTATCATGGATCTGGATGAGACTGAATATAGCAAAGGCATCTACAATTTTAATATTAGAACAGTAGTGACAGGACACACAAGTCAAAGTTCCTCAAGAGGTTTCTAATAAAAATGCAGTGTAGTATTGTACTGTATTTTTAGATGATAAAAAAAAAAAAATCCAAAAACAAAATCTTTGCATATGTTCAAACTATAGAACATCAAAACAAGATTTTTCTTTTGTAATTATATTTCTCCAGTGCAGATCATTTAGTGAATATTTTAGGCTGTCGTGCATACGTGTAAGCCTGTGGCTGCTTGTTGTGTTATTCTGTATGCCTGCAGTGATTCACACTACATACTGTGGCCTCATGGGAGGTGGTGTTACATGATATTTTGCCCCACATACACAATAATGCAGTTCACACAGTTACCACCAGAGGTCTTCAAATGGCTAAAAACTGAACTCACCAATTCCACCTGTTTTTTTTTTTTTCTTTCTTTTGGGGAATTGTGCAGCTCATTACTCAGAGCCACGACTGTCCTCAGCAGTAAGAATCTCACCAGTGGAGCCAAAGTGACAGCTTCCAGACTTGCACTGTGAGCTAAAAATACTTTGACAGCCTAGAAAGTGCAGAGTCACTGTTATGTACCTGTGTGTGTGTGATAGTGGCCCTAATCCTCATATTGTTTGGGTACCACAGTGGCTATTCATCACACACGTACTTATCAATTACTGGTCAAATTCTACAAAGTGTTTTGCACCAGTGTTAAATAAAAAAAAAAACTCTAAAGACGAAAGAAAAATGTATATTCATATTTATAACAATATTACATTTTATTTTTGTGATAATTTTGATTATTATTTTATGGCATAGACCAAAATGAATGTGTTTTCTTTACCTGAACAAACAACACACAGCCTGTGATTAAACTGGATCAATAACAAAAAAAAAACCTGAATCAAAATGATCATTCTTGCAATTACAGGATTTTCAATTCATTACTATGGAAAACACTGTGGTTTTCTGTTTACCTTCTTACATGGATGAAACAGCATTTGAACAGTGGGTGGTGTCAGATGCCCGCCCATCTACTGGTCCTATTTCAGAACTCAGTTATGACACAGCTGACGGCCTGGAAGTCTCCTCTCTCTACTCCTTTTCACTTCCTCCTCCTTTTCCCTCGTGCACTTTCACTGTTAACTTATTATCTATTGAAGAGCTCCCTAACACATGAAACTCTCGGTCTCCTGCCGTCTTCCTGAAACTTGACCTGGCTGTCACCCCTCTTTTCACTCCGTAAACAAACCGCAGACAGTTTACACAACACTGCAATCAGATCATGAGGTAAAAGTGCATGCCTGGACCAAGTATCACACTATAGATAGCAGCTGGTGTGTGTACAAAGTAACAAAACACATAATCCCATCTTGCCCATTGCTGCCTGTTTTTAAGGAAATGCTGGTGTGAGGGTAAATACACAGTATACATTGTGCAACTATAACAGCACTGAAGTGACTAACAGCTAAAACATCATAATGTGACACTTGCTATCTGCAGGAGTGTGATTTTTCAGCTGAGCTATGGCGGCAGTTGACTATTTTCCTGTGTCAGCAGCACCCAGGTGTCAGTAACTCTATGTGTGTGGTGGTTGTGTTCAGGGAGATTAAACCGGTCTGACCATAAACTAACATGGCCAGAAGGCCCCGACTGTGCTGTTTGCAACACAAAGCCACTCAACAATGAGGGCCAATCTGCTAGTCAACAATAACACATGGCATTACATTAGAACAAAATAGAATAGAATAGAATAGAATAGAATAGAGTCCAAAACTCTCACTTTCTATGCTATCTCTCCACAGATTGACCTTTAACTATCCATAGTTGCACATTCATTTGCTATGCAATGATAAGTGGTTGTAAATTTTGATATAATGTCTTATAACTTATAAAATACATTAGATCTAAATACTAAAGACATTTTTTCCTCCAGAACCATTGAGTTGATCAAGAGGTGTATTTCTTGCAACAATTATTACCCATGAACAGAATCAAGTAAATGGATTAAATGAATAAAACTGATCAAAATAAGCATTATACCATGATAAACAGAATAAACACCTGCTCTGATCCTTTTGCTGGGCAGTGTCCAACATCTCATATACTCTGACACAACCTGAAAATAATAATAATGCCATTGTCAGGTGAAAATGTAGTATTTTTTTAAACTAGATTTTCAGAAATGTGTGATAGATTTGGGTACAAACCAATGTTAACTATAATCTGCTGCAACTCATGGACTCCCTTTGTAGTCCAAATGTGGGACACTGTCTCAGTATGTGGGACAAAGGACCAAACAGTGTCTTATAATCTCAGCTCCGGACACCTGGTCACACTACTAGTTAACTGCTTTTAAACCCGATAACCTCACCTAGCTAACTAAACTAGCTGACACCGTGACGTCGTTTGGTCAAAGTCTAGCGGCAGTATGGCGATGATGTGCAACGTTCAACCGCAAAAACACTCACCGAAAACCGCAACCCAGGCGATGATGAGCGTAGCCAAAACATGGGAGAGTTTCATCCTTCGAGTCAGCGGAGGAAAAACGCGGAGTGTGTCGGTTAACCGAGTCCGGGGAGAAGGGGGTCTGCAGGTGGGTCGGTGAACTGCACTTGACTTCAGCGACCGTTAGCTTAAAAACTGAGGCGTCACTTGGACCGCCGGGCTTCCTGCTGCCGTGTACGCTTCTATGTCACACGTAGAGAAAAAGGAGAGTTATTCTGCTTCTTGTAAAAGAGAAAAAAAACACGTCCAATTGGAAGAGAGCGAGTGTTGAACGCGGTTAGATGTCGGTCACAAACTAGTGCATAAGCCATGTACGTGGTCATGTGAACGGGTGAGCGTTTAGAGCTCCCAGGTCACGTGAGCCCGCCCCCCTTCTCTGCTCCCATCATCATCATCATCATCACAAGGTGCTGTCCTCTGGCCTGCAACGACAAAAACACTACAAAGACATTAATATGCACCAGCGGCAGAGACATGATAAATGACTTACGATTTATTCATTTATAATCTGATAAATAGAAAGTGTGACTTGTAACACACACACAACTGTCAAATGTAATACTGTAGGGGAGGCATCAACAGGGTGTGAACAGTGTTTCATGAACTCATGCATTTCCAGGAACAGTGTTACAGTGAACACTTGCACTCATAGTGCTGACAAGTATTATTTAAGACATGCTTATTCATGTATATATACATTAGTTCATCTGATGAGAAAAACCTGCTTTGGAGACTTTTTTGTTAATTGATGCAGGCCTATATGTGTTTACATAAACAGATAATGGGCAGGAAAACTTAAGCAAGGCCTACACAATAAGGTCCTGCAGCATGAGAGCACACACACACACACACACACACACACACACACACACACACACACACACACACACACACACACACACTGCACTGTTCAGGCTCCAACTGCTGAATGCGTTGTGGGGAGTCAGCTGACACCTTCATCAATTCACGAGGGTGTGCAAAACCCCAGAAGGAACGCAGAGGCTGCTTAACTGCTGCTGTCCAGGACTTACCAGGACCCTGCTACATTCTCCCTGCATAGTTCAACCACACTTTGTCACCACATACATGTAGTCGCCTTGAACAAAATGAGACTATAATGAGCAGCAAAAACACACTTGTAACATTTATTTCCTGATTCTACAAAAACTGGAGTAGCCCTGTGTCATAGTGAAAGTTCCCACAAATACCACTTCATTTTCACTTCCATTTTCCTGGACCATTAGTGGTTAATCCTATATATTTATAGCAGAAAGAAGTGGGAAGTGACTAAAAATAAAATTCTTTCCTTTCACTCTCAGTTTAAAACATATCCTGTATACTTACATTTCAAAACAGGCTTATTCCTTTATTTTTAATGCCCTTGAGGGGAATTATTTTTATTTTGCATATTTGTCTTTGAAGAATAACAGTGAAATAACATCTGTGAATTCATTAGTGCAGGTCACACACAATAAAAAACATGTAAGAGAAACATGGCATAAAAGATACAAAATAAACACTGCTGTAGTCTCTTGATTTTCGATTTAGTGCTTATTTTAGTGATTATTCAAACTGAGTTGATTTTTTGTGCAACAACACAAGACCGGTGTAGAAGACATCACAAAACATAAGACTTTTACATTGAGTTTACTGGAGACTAGTCCATAAAATAGATGAATTCCTTATTATTCCAAACTGAAAATAATTTCAGCACATCTCAAGGTCAATTGCACGAGGAACCCCCCCCCCCGACACACACACACATACACACACACAAAAATTCATACTTCTATTGTGTTATTTAGGATGGTGTCACAAATGAGAAAAGTGCAATGTGTGTGTGTGCAAGGAGTTTGTTTTTCACTCACACACACAAGTCGCATTCCTAGAAAGTCACTGATGGCCTCTCCAGTTCGCCATTATCTCACTGTTGTCCTAAAATTCAGATTAGACAGTGAAGGAGTGACAGAATAGCGGGTGAAAATCTCAAGAGTACTTTTGGGTGTAGAAAAGTGACAACAGTGCATTTGAGCTGAGGACAAGATAATGAAACACAAAACATTCAGTTAAAATGTGTTTTTGAATTATTAAATATCATTTATTCAGGTTCACTTTTCTCACTCTTACATAGAATACAATCTGATCTACAAAAACATCAGGACATGACATCAGACATTTGGACATTTTGGTCAAAAACATAAGATACCTAAAGAAAAAACCCCAAGTGGCTTGCCTGCGTGTTATTTACTCTGTATGCTCCAAAAAAAAAAAAAAACAGAGACCCCAACACATCAGGACCCCCACCCACCCACCCACCCCACTGCTCATGTCATTCTTCCTTAAGTGTCTTGTCACTCATCACATCTTCGTTGTAAAGAGCCGTTTATCTGCCAGGCCAAGCAAGCAACTGATCAGGCTTACACTCAGCACTTATGCAGCCATTCATAAAGAGAACTCTGACACAAAAAACTTAAATAAAACAACAACTTAAAACTCAAGACAAACCAACTATGGTAGAAAAGAAGTGATTTCAGTTTGACATGACGAAGAAAAATAAATCCTAATCCCAAGGAGGGGGAAAAAAAAGGAAAAAAGTGCTATTTTTTTTAGTTGAGTTTTGCATTAGCAGATTTGTAAGTCACATGAACCAACCATCGACAACGCAGGCCACTCCTCCAGCCCCACTGCAGACAAGACCCACTGAAGATAATACAGAGTGGGGTAAGTACAGCTGAGTTTCTCGTCTCCGTGGAGCTCTGTGTGACCCGGACGCTACGCCCAGGACCGTGGATGAAGGGAGAGATGGGCACCAGAGGAGAGTCGGGCGGCTGAAGGGCTGTAGTTGTTTTGGGGGCCAGCTGTTTACTTGCTGTGAGGAAAGCATGGCAGTGACAGCGGCGCCCCCTCAGGCAACATAGTGGTACTGGTTTGGAGTCTCCTTATCACGTTCCATGTAGTCTCTGTCTATGAGGGACTCGATCCTTTTCTTCAGATCGCCAGGCTGAGGAAAACAGAACAAGAAGCAGGTTCACAAGCTTTGTATGTGTTGCTTGCAAGACTGGCAAACAGAGAGCTGAGAAGCTGGTGGCCATAAGTGACATTTGGGAAGAAATGGAAATATATTTATCAAATTGGAGCTCTTTATGGGCTCTTTCTGCTGCAAAAAGGAAACACATGAGTAAATCAGTTTAGAGTTTCTAATAAAACCAAATGACTTAACACAATAAACCGGCTGGTGCAGAAAGGGCAGAAGCACACTTACTCAGTACTAACTTATTAAGTGTCCGTAATGACCATTTAATAATTAAAACTAAATTCCACATTATTATTACCTCCACCAAGCAGGTAATGTATTCACTAAGGTTTGTTTGTTTGTTAGCAACATAACGCAAAAACTTATGGACGGATTCTAATGAAATTTTCAGGAAATGTCCGAAATGGGACTAGAAACAAGTGAATAGATTTTGGGGATGATCCGGTCTGGGCCACCCCTAGATTCTTGCGATATGTCCACCAGTAGAGGGCGCTATAACAAGGCCCAATACCTTTGAAGTGGGTTACCTAGCAACAGATAAACAATACAAGGCTCAATACCCATGAAGTGGGTTACTTAGCAACAGATAAACATTTTGGCCAAGGGGTCTTAGTGCACAGTAAAAGCTTTTTTATATGTTGGCAAAAAATATGAAATAGATGAAAAACAAAAACAGTAAAAAAGAAGATAATATCAATGTGAATCTAATTCTAAGGGTATATGTTTGTAAAGTCCAGAAATTAATTTTAGGAGTAAATCACAGCATGGTGGGGAACTGAGCTGCCTTGGTGGACGTCTGCACTCTCTGAGTGCTTTTCTAGTTGTTATTATTATTACCTCCGCCCGCCAAGGAGGTAATGTATTCACTAGGGTTTGTCTGTCTGTCTGTTTGTTAGATAGCAACATAATACAAAAAGTTATGGACGGATTTTAATGAAATTTTCAGGAAATGTCCGAAATGGGACAAGGAACAAGTGATTAGATTTTGAGGGTGATCCAGATCATCATCTGGATCCAGGATGGATATATATTTTTTGAAATATGTCCAACAGGAGGGCGCGCTGTAACAAGGCCCAATACCCTTGAAGTGGGTTACTTAGCAACAGATAAATAAAATAGCTCCAGTAACTAAGTTGTTGAATGTGTTATAAGGGATGGAATAAAAGTATTTCTAAAGTTGTTCTGATATATTTGCTTTTTATATATTGGCAAAAAATATGAAATAGATGAAAAACAAAAACAATTTAAAAAAAAATCAATGTGAATCTAATTCTAAGGTTATGGACACGTTGCCACGTAACGTCACGTACACGTGATTTTTTACGTGCATGTAAAAAATCGGGCATCACAAAATCCGGAAAGAGCTGACTGCTGCAGTTTGGCATACTTATCTAATCTTTTATCTTTAGGGAGATATTAGTAATTTTGGAATACAATAGCCTTACAAGCCTTGCCCAGAATCATAGAATCATCATTGAAGTAGGTTATCCAGCAACAGATAAACAATAGGGTCACATTGCCATGGTGTCAAATTTCATGTGCGGAAACAGACATGCCAGCTGAGAGGTTATTGAATTATCAAATGTCAGTGGAATTTACCAAGAAAGTAAAGGAATGGACTGTATCAGAGGATCTAGAACCCATGGTTCCCCATAGGTCAACACTCTAGTTATTATTATTCAGACATCCTTTACATCTTTTCAAAAACCAGTTGGGTAGCCTCTTAAACCCACTTGCCTCCAGTGCCCACAGTTCCATCTGTGCTGCCATGGTAATGCTATGCGACACTTGTACCCATATACACATTCTATATACATCCATGTAACTAGAACAATGTCAGCTAAATATTCAACAAAACCAAGTGCCGGGCAACAGAACACAACCAAACAACAAGCACTTAAATCAGCAAATATCTAAAACAAATGAACAGTCCGAGACCAGTGTATGTCATGAATAATTTCATATAACAATAGACCAATGTGACAAACTTCGCGGCGCTAAGCTAACACTAAGCAGATCCAACAGTAAAAGTATTATTTCTCTAATGCTAAAATTCATTGAACAAACCAAAGAAGAGCAAAATAAATTGTTTCATTATGAAGTGATGATTATGAATTTTGTCTTCCCTTCTTTGGTTTTCCGATCATAACTTGCTTTTATATGAATAAAGCTTCTGCTATCGGTTAATACATTGTTTTGTGTTACATTGAAATTATTCCAACTGGAAATGAATGGCCCAGGGTTTAACAGGTTAAGCGGATTAGATTACTATTTTATCTATATCATAAACACTCAATAAACTAATTTGATGTAATAATTGTGTTTTATGTGACAGCTGAACGGATTGTTTCTTTCAAACTCCATGTATTGTTCAGTGTCCCCAGATGCCCATGTTTCACATTAAAATGCAAAGTAACATTGGTGGTAAAACACGCATATGACTTTTTGTCCAATCTGTCCCTTGTTTTGGGTGAGATGTCACTTTTGGTTCACAGCCTTCAATGTGTGCATGTGAGGCTGTGATTTGTCACCTTGACGGGGAACTTGAGCTGGTTGTAGAGCTCCGACACCAGCAGGTTGTGACTTAGAGTCTTCCTCATCTTCATGATTCGAACCACGGCTGCGTCGATCTGATACTGCCTGTCCTGGAACACCCGCTCTGTGGTGCTTACCTGTTCCTCCACCTGAAAGGACAAGGTGTTCGCAAATGTTTATCACTGGTTCAAAATTGTATTATATTTTGATAATAAATAAATAAACACAACTGAAGATGAGGGTTCAGAGTTTACTGATGCAGTTTTTTCAGGATCAATACTAATTGCTGCTAATCAAGGAGACCAATGCACTAACAGTTGCACTAAAGAGAATCTATTAGTCAAAATATAGCATAATAAGCAAGTGAGCAAAGAACTTTAACTCTTGAAGAATAATTATAATTTGAGGAGATTGATTCACCAATATCTTACAGAGTACCTCACTTGAATTTCTAACAAATTTAACTGAAAAATGAATAAAACAGCTTCCTGTTTTCTAAAGTAAATAAAGCAAACATAAATGAAATTCAAATTTATACTGAAATTTGAGGCTAAATTAGTTCAACAGAGACAGGTGGCTGCATAAGAGTCTATTTTTAAATGATTTTATCACATAAGACATAAAAAAAATACAACCTGTAGTAAAAAATGTGAATATGAGAGTGCATAATTGGTCGATCCCCTAAAAAGCATGTTGAAAGAAAGCAGAATACGTAATAGTTCTGTTTTTACCGTTTCTTTCATTTGGATCTGGTTGATTTTGATACGGAACAGTTTGTGTTTAAAATCATTGTTGAAATTGAAACGGTCTCCGTCCTCTACGTCTTTCCCCCGTGGGTTCTTGTTGAGGACTCGTGCTTTCCCACAGGCCAAGGACTGCAGAGTGCGCCTGAGTTCACCCTCCTCTGTACAAAATATATGAGAAAGACACTGTTACATAGCATGTACCTTTGTTAAAAGTACAACATATCTGAGAAGAAAGATGTTTCACCTATGCCAGTAGCAGTACGAATCTCCTCTATGCTGAACTCTTCTCCCTCATTAAACATGAGCAGCACCAGTGTCTGGAAGAGAGAGACCTGCACCTCCTTCTTACCCTGCAAGAAGAAGTAGTGGTTATAGTTACAGTTCAGATATCCATTTGTTCTGTCTGTACTTACTACTGGTCTCACCTCTTTGAACTCAGCCTTGAGCACAGCGTGGCCCAGTGTGGGCTGCCACTGCAGCTTCCTCCCACTATGCTTCCCCAGGTAAAACAGCTTAAATACCTCCTGGAGTTTTACCATCTACACAAACATTAAGAAGTAACGCAATATGTTAAATGTGAGTTGATGACAGAGATAACAATCCAAGCAATAAAAATAGCCTCCTTAAAAATCAAATCACAAAGGCTTGAAGTTCTTATTTCATACAAAAGAACAAATCTGTCAACAGCGGATGGCAGTTAACCAGGATAAACACCCACCTCTGGGGGCAAGTGGACCTCCATGGGTGTGTATGAAGGCCAGTAGCCCATGGTGAGGATGTTGACTGTCAGTTCTATGTTGCTGGGCTCACTCTGGTTCTGCATATACTGAAAAGTAAAATCAGAATGTTTCCTTTCAAGTATCAGAGCACAGCCAGATGTATACTATATTGGTATCTCCATATAACTATATGTGTATTTAATTGCAAAAAGATTGTGGAAACCTGTTTGAACTGGATCATGATGTCTTTGGACAGCTCCATGTCTTTGAACATCCCCTCTAGTTTACTGGTAAATGCTGCTCCACACTCTGGAGGATGTCAACCCATACACAAAATGTCATACATGGCAACATCACATCTCTATATATGCACTAGAAAAAACCATTCAGGTCCCAGCAACTATTTATATTAATGCCTCAGTGGGACAAATGTAACACCTTTATGATGCTGTGAGAGGAAGCATTCGTGTACTTCATATTACTGGTATTTTACTGTCTAAAATTTACAGAACATAATGTGCTTACATTGTTCAGAGTAGCCCAGGACAACTTGTAAGCAACAAGCATATGTCCTGTCATTAAGGCTGCTAGTCAAACCATATTTCCATATTAGAAAAAGGATTTTGAATAACTGTATCTCTATATTTTAAGTAATGACGCTAATCGAGGCTCACCATGTTTAAGCTTGGACAGCATGGACTTTTCTGCATCAACTGAAGCACTTTTGCCAACCAGTAGGCGCTTGGCCAAGTCTTTCTTGTAAAAAGCTTCAAACACATCTTTTCCTGAGGGGAGAGAAGACAGATCAAAAGTGTAAAAAACTTTGGAGTGGTTAGTAACACTGACTGTGAAAGCAAATACTATAACATCTGCATTTAATACACAATTTTGCACATCTATGCTCGTACAGTCTGTACACACAATTAACACACCGTGAATGAAACGAAAGATTATCATGATCTTGTCCAGGATTCTCTCTAGCTCCTCTTCTGTAGCCTCTTTGTTTCCTGCTCTCAACTTGGAATCCACATATTTAGCTGGGTAAAATATATTTTAAAAAAAAATTTAAAAAAGACATAAAAAGCACAATGAAATTTTACCTCCCAAACATTTTTTGTAAATATGTACAAGACTTGAAAGATCAGGACATACCAATAAGTTCAGCAGGTTTATTGGGTCTCTTGTTGATAAAGGTTTCAAAGGCCTCCTTCATCGCATTGATGAAACCCTCATTTCGTGCAAAGCAGTTCTGTGCCACATTGTCCATCTTGTCCTTGAAATCCAGCAGGTCTTGCACCATGTCCTTGTCCTTTTCTGGTGTACATACAATCTCTCCACCGAAAGACTACAACCAACACCATTTACAACATGTTGTTTTAAAGACAGAAAAAGAAACAACAAATGGACCTCATCAACTTCTATGAGATTCATCTGAACTTTATGCTTTTTGTGAGGTGTGTACCTTAATGTAATCCCTCCAGAACTGCAGTAGTGTGGGAAGTCCTCCCTTTACCTTACTGAAGAGCTGGTAAAGGAGAGCCAGCTCTGTGACACGATTCTCATCCAGCAGAGTGCTCAGACCTAAAACAAAATAGTACAAAGTATGGCATACTGTATGTGGATTTATACAGGTTTTGAAAAAAAAAAATCACATTTGACAGTTTGTTCTTTACAACTAAATCCAATCCACAATTGAAGGAAACAGTTGTGCGATACATTTCTAACCAAGTATAAAATAATCATGTACATACAAAAACAAATAACTGTTAGTCAAAGTTTTAGCCATACCCTTTTGTAGTATTGCTGTCATATGTTCTCCTAATAACTGTTTCTCAACACAGCTAATAAGTGGTTTCCTGCAAAGTAACAAAGAGGAAATGACAAAGTAGGGATGAGTACACTACAAATGCAATAACATTCACAGTCTGTGCTTTAATGAACATGTCTGCAAATGCCCTCTCACATCCTGACTTTTTCACACTGAGTCTTGCATCAGTGACAGTGAGGTAAAAATATAATAATATAGCACTGTGTTCATGTCATTACCACAAGAAGAAGAAAAGCAACAAGAAGTGTTGTAATAAATCTGTTGTACACGCTGTCTTTTTTAGGTTAGTACTCAGGTTGAAAGTGTGTTATCAAATAATTATATATTTTTATATATGTGATTGGATATTATTCAACACAATATTGTTATAAAACTATAAATAAAAAAAGTAGCTGAAAATTAAAAAGGCCAAATGTATTTAAAAGGTTTACTGAGTGCTCTGGTCGAGGTAGCTCATGATACGATCATTCTCCTCTTCCAACCGACGAGCCACATGGTGCAGGTACTCAGGCACCTGTACACAGGCACATGATATACCACTCATTTATAAAAATCAAAACCTACTCTTGGAATCAATTCACCAATGAATAATAATGACCACTTGAGATGAGAACACTTTAATTACAGACCCATAAATGGTGGGTTTCACTCACATCTCTCTCCTGCATCAGGCGCTGTCCCTCTGCTGCATACAACCGATTGGTCTCGATCAAAAATTGTTCCTCAAATGAATCCTTGTAAACCTGGCAAACGTTAAACAGGGAGGTAAAGACACTGAATTACATCACATTCAGTCCATCAAGCAAGTAGGTCTGATAACAAAGCGATAAAGTACCTGCAGGTCTGAGAGCATGCCCAGCAGACTCCTGAGTAGACTACGATCTACAGTCTCACCATTCCGTTCAAGTTCTATCTGCTCCAAAATGCCATCTACCGTCCGCTTCTGGACGGCACTGTCACTCACAATGTGAATACGGAACAGTTCCAGCCCAGTGTCCCTGTAACAGAAAAAAAACCTTCACCTTCCTCTGTATAATACATCTGAATAAACAAATTAGTTTGAATACAACACAATGTTACCAGATAGAGGGGAGCAGGGAGTTCTGCAGCACATAGGTACGATCCAGGAAGAGAAAGATGCTACGGATCATTATCTGTAAAAGAGATAAACAAAAGCAGTCAGTGTACTAGTTGTACATCAAAACAACATATGTATATCTGGTAAGTCAAACTTTACAGTTTGCCTGCAGTGATCCTGCCAACAGCGATTCATCCTTTTCAGGAAGGAAAGGTTGTCCAAAGACTCTGTGAGTTCAATGTTAAGGAAAAGCATTCTGTTCATTTAAAAGAGTTTTGCATAACCATACTACTACAGCTATTTGTAGATAAAGTATTTGTACTTAAATTAGTATGTAAAACATGTCAAGCATCTTATCATGTGACAGCCATGTCCATTGTCTGTTAAACACCACACTGTGTGAAATTTCAACATATTAAGATCTCTATACCTTCTCATATGTAGTTAGAAAAGACCTGAGGTAGTATGACAGCAGAGCCCAAACTTCATTGAAACAAGGTTAACGCTGCATTACAATTAGGCTGCAACTAAATTATTCATTCTATTTGTCTGATGATTATTTGTTTACTGTACAAACGGTTACAAAAGTGAAAAACCCCACCACCTAACTTCCTGACTTAGTAATTATCCGCTAACATGCTGCAGTTGTAATTACAGAAATTGAATCAAAAATGAATTGCATTCGGTTGTGATTGCTTGATTGCTGAAAAGTGCACATGCATCACCTACACCAGGTCCCACCGTATCATCTGCACAGATTTTCCCTTTACCTGACTGACGCATATAAAAGGATATTCTCTAAACTGGTGGATCTGAGCTTGAACGTGATCTTCGCACACCTGTCGTAGTTGTTTGTACAGTGTTGGGGAAACTTTATAGGAACACAAGTTTTCAACAGCCTTCAAGTAAAACAGAAGAGAAAGAGACAACAGAGAAGACAGAAAAACAAGTTATAAATGTTTTACAACTATATATCTTTTGTTATGTGGAAATAAAACAGAATTTTCAGGCTATGCATATTAATGTCTAGTTATGTCACAGTAACAAGCAGAAGCCCGTTCTGTGCAACAGTGGATCTGTTCAAGTCTTTACAAGTTTAACAACATGCACTGCATGAAATGAAGATGTCCTCTGGCATCGAATGGAAAAAGGTAACTGAATGTAGAATCTAGGATGAGATCATTTAACTGCAGATGTAAAAAACAGGTAACAAACTTGATAGAGCTCTTCCAGATTGTATTTGATAGAGGTGCTGTTCTGGATGGCTCCCACTGCATCACGTAGCTTCAGCCATGTGTCCTCAGTGTAGTTCTCTGCTAGTTTTGGCCTGTCTGTTACAAAAAGCAAGCAATAATAAGTGTATGTTTACAACAGCTTATAACACAACTTGCTGAGATCATCTTTTCTAACAGTTTTTAGTCAAGATCTATTCTGTATCCTATAATACGTATGTACATATATAGTTTATTTACAGGTGAATTAAGTAAAAGAATTGATTATCAATTAGTGCTGGCAATAAAATGCCAATGACAATTATCATAATACAAGTTCTTCCTATATAATTACATAATTATTAAATTTTTTTCTCAGAAATCAGCAGCTATGATTACCATCATGTCATGTTTAATATCTTGATAATCATCATAATTTCTTTTCTATAAGCCAATTGGTTTAAAATGTCAAATAAAACAGAATCTTTCAATGTTGTTGCTTTACTTAATTTCAATTTCATGCATGCTTTGATGTTGGACAAATATTTCATCAAAGTAATAGTTTTTATGTATTCTACAACTAACATAATAACTCTCTACTTTCTTCAACTTTTACACGGGAATACAAATCGTCCTTTAAACTCGCAGAAAATACTGTTTTGGCATTAATCACAATGATTATTGTTATCAACTGACATAAAATGTTCTATTATGAATTTCTAACATGATAACATATTGTCCTTCCATAAATCTATTTGACGAGCTTGCTTTACCATTAATTCACATATAAAGGAATGTTTTATTAACATATCTATAATTCTGTAGTAAGGACAATTTTGTATGGGACTGGTAAATCATTGCATAAAAACTAGAACACCACATTTTAAATAAACAACTAGAATCTGTCATGTGAACCCTCATAACCACACACTAATCAGAGATAACTTGGCAGCAGTTCATTTGCTGCGAGGAAAGATAAACAACCGAGAGCAGTACAACTTTATCTGCATGGTCTGAAAGTTACACTGTCGTGATACAGGCATTAATGATAACCGATGCTGTTGCGTTAGAAAAAATCCCAGTGAAAATGATTATGAGTGACAGTACCTTTGAAATTTTTGATGACTAATTTCTTTGAAGCGCCTGTTTTGCCTGAGGCCACAGCGGAGGTCCTGGCCATCCCGTTAGTGTCCGTTATAGCGGAGAAGCTGGCTCTCTTGTCCTGTCGGGTGTCCTCTGCCATTATCAGATTAGCGCTTTGGCTTAACGCTGTATGGTTCAAGTGTTTTGCTAAGTTCAACGTTAGACTGTTTAGTCGCTTGTTCACAGTCAGTAACTCTGCCTCTTTGTTGAACCCGTTGTCTTTGGTTGAGAGTACAAAGGTCCCAGTCTATTTAAAACGCATTTACATGTAAACACTCACTAACGTTAATTAAACAGAAAACACAACTACCACCAGCTAAGTAAACAGAGAGCAAGCTAACAGTATGTTACCAGAAACTGCAGCTCACTTTAGCTACCAGTTTTCGTCTTCTTCACAGCACTTTAGCTTGAGCTTTAATGGCTACTCCATGCCACTGTTCGCTACTTACAAATAATAAAGTGTTCAATTTTTGGATGTTGCAGTTGTAAACAAAAACATAAACGCGACATAGTTAGCGTTGGTATCACAGACCCATACAACTAATGGCTTTCTTTACCCACATAGCTAGCTAGCACAACAAAATGGCTTTTCTCA
Organism: Apogon talboti; assembly: GCA_037367365.1. Lineage (NCBI taxonomy): Eukaryota > Metazoa > Chordata > Actinopteri > Kurtiformes > Apogonidae > Apogon > Apogon talboti. The sequence continues at coordinate 28,574,811 of JAPQRQ010000018.1, read as the reverse complement.
GGCAGTTCAGTTGGACAGGTGCATCTTGGGTGAAAAGCAGTGGAGTTGCATTCACTGACAGACTGTACTTTTAGTATCTTTATTAAAAAAAATAAATGTGGTGTTTCTTTTACATTACTTTGAAAACTTGTTATGTTTTGAATAATTTGCAACCTTTATTTTAGGCTTTGTTAAAAAAAAGGTGGCCAGAGGTTACTTGTTAGACCTAGTATTTATTTACTTAAGAATATTTAGCCATTTTTTGATGTAATTTTTAATTTGACTGCTTGTGTTTTTAATTAATTTGTTTGCTGTATTTTTGATACATTGATTTAAGTGATAAATGTGTAATATTATTATAATATATGACAGATAACAGATGTCTTCATGGAATTAAACTAAATATGAGTTTAGGAGAGTCAGTATCACATTGCTTGTCGAGATGCATCACATTCTACAGTGGCCTATTTTAAGTAATGCTGGGTTGTTGTTTTTTTCTTATTGCCATTTGATCAAATAGTCTAACTGTCTAAATAGCTTATTGCCAAAAAAATTCAAATCAGCGCCACCATTTTTTATCAAGAAGTGTGATGATATTAATACTACTCACACAAATTAGATTAGATTAGATCGTTAATCTATTTCGAATAGATCAAAACAAAAACAACAAGGAACACAAATGAAGTGCTCAGTATGAAAAATGTGGAGATAGTGCTTCTATCAAAATTTTTATCCCGGAAGTGAATGCAGCACTGTATCACCTGCGAGCAGCAGGATTTCAGTGAAAACGGGCGGCGTTTCATACGAGACAGGAAGACCAAAACGACACAAGCCATATTTTCCCTTGTCAGTGTTCAGTCGAGCCGGGCAACATGCCTGTACTACTGCCTGTCCGTATGTATTCGTCATGGAACTTGGTTGTGGAGTAGGGTTCGCCTGTGAGTGGTGATCCCCGGCCTGCTGTCTCCAGCGCTGTCTGTAGCGGTAGGTTCTTGCTAACAGCTCCCTGGAAAACTAACGCTAGGGAGGGAGTTGGTGCGCAGAGCATCACCTCAAAGGAGGGGAGGCCGGTTGAAATTAAGGGCTTTTTCTTTGGGCAGATTGTGGTAATGTAACATTACATTTTCATGGATTACATTAATATCGATAAGCCATTCTTTAGCAGCATTTAAGATCCATAATAGCGATAATTAAGTGGCTAACATTGGCAGTACTATGAGCAAGCTCCATGTGCTAATGTTAGCATAGCTGGGTGGCCCAATAACTAATCAATTAATGAACTAATTTGATCACGACATCCTTGCATGCTGAGTCTATTAAAGCCCTTCGATAAGTTATTTCATCTCCACACAAACTGGTGTTTATTAGCGAACTTTGTTTTGCTAGTTGCAGTGCGTTTAGCAAGCTAGCCAGCAACGTCATGAGCTAGCTGTTGCAGCGTTACACTGTAGAGTATCTACTGTGACAGAATTGTTACAGAGTTAATATTGCTCCCAGCTAAACTGATCACCGGTAATGTCTATTCTGATCGCCGAAAAAATTTCAGGAATTTACACTGGTAGCGAAGTTTCATCATCTAAACGCACACAGTCCTGTAAAAATGACATTATGTGACACCACCCTTCACATTTTGTAAACATTTCTGAGCTTAAACGTGATAGTGGAGATAGTAGAAATTGAAATGTATTTTATTCTCTCTTGCGCCACTGATAAAGATATAGTAGAATACGTCTTGATTGACCACAAACACACCTATCTGGTTATATCACAATAGTCTGTCAAGTATCATTTCATTTTCTGATTGTTTATTGATCTATAAAGTCGAAAATGATTGAAAATGACCATTGTAATACTCCAAGGGCCAGTGAGCTCTTAAAGTGGATTGTTTAATCAAACTAATGCGTTAATGAAAATTCATTATTGGAATCAACCTCTAACTTCAAGGAGTATATCTACAGAGTATGATATAAGTGAGGGATACAACCATGCGTATATCACTGTGTTAAGTAATAATGCCAGTATATTAATAGTAGAATACATGTTTTTCAGTAAAATGGCATTGATGTCCTCTGTTTCCAGTTGTGTTCATGCTTGAATGTTTTTTCTCATCTAGTGTAGATGCCGTGGCCGAGATGAGTGTGAAGGCTTTTGAGCTAGTCCCCGCTGTGGAGCGAGATCTCCTCATGGGGGACAAGGCTCGCATCAACATTGAATGCATAGAATGCTGTGGAAAACACTTGTATGTAGGCACCAACGACTGCTTCATCCATCACTTCTTACTAGATGAGGTCACTTCTGCAAAAGGGAAACTCAGCTACTCTGCTCAGAAGCTGCTGCACAAATACTTGGGCCTCAAGAAACCAGTCGCTGAGCTGCGAGCTGCCTCGGCTTTGGAGCGCTTGATAGTACTTTGCGATGGAGTAGTGTTCCTTGTTGACATGGTGACCCTGGAGACTGTGCCCTCTGCGGCAGGGGGAGGAGCCAAGATCAGAGGTGTGACTGCGTTCTGCATAAATGAAAACCCCGTAAACGGTGACCCCTTCTGTGTGGAAATGGGCGTGCTCTCCTCCAAAAGGCGGACGGTTCAGATTTTTATGGTTTACGAGGACAGGGTGCAGCTGGTCAAAGAGGTGAGCACACCTGAGCAGCCTTGTGCGGTCAGTCTTGATGGTTACTTCTTGTGCCTGGCCCTTGCTACACAATACATGATCTTAAACTACAACACCGGAGCCCACCAAGACCTCTTCCCTTACAACAGTGAGGAGAGGAGACCGATAGTGAAGAGGATCGGAAGGGAGGAGTTTCTCTTGGCAGCACCTGGTGGTCTTGGTAAGTAGGTATAAAAATGCCAAGACTGGACTGTAAAACTTCATTCACCTTCTGACACTCAGAAATTTTTTCTTTAAAAGAATTGTTTTGAAAAATTGTTTGTGTCTTTTTTTTATTTTGAGGAAACAAATGATAAAATTGCCCTTTTCCAACTACTCTTGATTTATTTTATAGTGAATTATTGTTTGGTTTCTTTCCTCCTCTAAAACCGCACAGTGAATATCTTTGTGTTGCTGAGCAAACTAGACATTTGAGTAAACAATTTTTAACCACTCACAGACATTTAAAGACTAAATAATTAATCAGTAATCAGTCAAAACAATCAGTTGCAGCCCTACAACTGTTTCCCTTCAGTTAGAACTCTGTTCTGAAACTGTGTGCTTCAGGGTTACAATTTTGAGTATATCATTAGCTTTGGTTTTTGTTTAGTTCGGTATTTGATCTGAGTTTAGTCTTAGTTTGTATTAGGAGGGAAGCCTTTGTTTGTAGAAGCTGAGAAAGGTACAAAAATGCTTGACATCAAATATGACTTACAAAACCATTGTTTATTAAGAATGAATATGAATTAATATTGTTCAATGCCATTTTACTCTTCTTTACCATTATCTTTTTCATTTATTTACCTACTTGTAGACCTTTATTGTTGTTTTTTTAGTTTCTGTGTTTTTGAAAACTGACATTTTGACCTTTTATTTCAGTTAACACGATTAATCTGTCACTGCTGTTGATTTCATTTTGGTTTCTATTAACTATAAAAACCCAGACTCCCTCACACTTAGAGCTTTTTCCCTTTGTTCACCAGGGATGTTTGCCAATGCCGAAGGTGTATCTCAGCGAGCTCCAGTCAATTGGTCAGAGAGTGTGATTGGTGCTGCTGTGTGCTTTCCTTATGTGGTGGCTCTAGATGAGAGCTTCATTACGATCCACAGCATGCTGGATCAGCAGCTGAAACAGACACTTTCATTCAGGGATGGACACATTCTACAAGACTTTGAAGGTATCTGCAAACAACTGTTGCATTAGACAAACTCTCTACACCACATATTACAGAAAATTGCATCGTGGTTATCTGAGAGAGTTTTGACCTGTGAATTTTGTGTAATGTAGGAAAGGTCATCCTGGCCTCCACTAAAGCCGTGTACGTCCTGGTACCCTTACCACTGGAGAGACAGATCCAGGATTTACTGGTCAGTCACAGAGTGGAAGAAGCACTCATTCTCACTGAGGGAGCACAGAGAAATATTCCCAAAGAAAAGTTTCAGGTAACAATGTTTTACTTTGACTTTTGTCACTTTTTGGATAAACATTTTAGTGTGATTCTTTTGCTCTACACCACTAATGGTAATAGTCTGAAAATCTGTCTATTTCCATTTTCTTTTCATGCTTAGATTTTGCACAAAAGGATCCTCCAGCAGGCAGGTTTCATACAGTTTGGGCAACTTCAGTTTCTAGAAGCAAAAGAACACTTCAGGTAAGTTTTTGTTCTCTATTTGTATGAGTTCTTTCCCCTCTATGTTTGAGTCAGAACCACTGTTGTATATAACATCACGTCATTCTAATCATGTGGTTTTGGGTTATTTCATACCAAGTTACCTAGCCCATTCCAAATTGGAGTTTTTCTTGCAAAAAAAAAAGGTTAACATTTCTATTAAATTCACTGAACCTTGCAAAATCCTAAAGCTCCACTCTCAGAAGCTTCATTAATGTCATATGTTTTTTTAATGGATTAAGTAGAAGTTTGTCGAAAAAGCAAAGATAATTTTCAACATGTAATCATGGAAGTTGTAGTGTTTCATCTCCACTACTTTTCAGTTTCTCACAAATTTGGATTCTATGTAGTATTAATGGTGTTCTATCAGATCTAGAAGATGCTTTTTTTTTTTTTGTGAAGAAGGATTTTTTTGAAGGATCATAGGATGGAATGTCCTTGGTGTCAGGGTAAATGAAGTGAAGTGTGAATGTTGTAGGTGTACAGAACGACCTTAACAAAAACTGCAGCTTTTGGTTGAATCTAAATCTGTCTGTGGACCCTCTGTGTTTTTACCATCTAATGCATGTAGCTCATTTCCTGTCTTATAATTAAATGTCTTGTAATTGTCTGACTTATAGGACATTTTTATGATTGTATTGATGTGTGAGCTACTTCACTGATTTCTTATTCCTCTACTGTCAGGCTTCTAGTTCTTAATTGCTTTGCTCATGTGCAGTTTTGCCTTTATTTATTGTTTGCAGAAAGGGTCAGCTGGATGTTCGGGAGCTGATATCTCTCTACCCATTGTTACTGCCAGCCTCTTCTTCATTCACACGCTGCCATCCTCCGCTCCACGAGTTTGCCGATCTCAACCACCTGGCACAGGGAGATCAGGAAAAAGTACTGCGATGCAAGAAATTTCTCATCAGTTATTTAGGAGAGGTAAAAAAAAAAAAAAGACATTGCTATTATTATTTAGATTTTACAGAGGATTTAGCTCTCATAAGTTTCTAATTCTACAAATGCATTTCCATCTCCACTCACAGGTACGAAGCACAGAGGTGGCAAACGGCTGCAGAGAGGATGTTGACACTGCACTGTTGAAGCTGTACGCAGAGCAGGATCACGACAGCCTTCTGGACCTGCTAGCCACAGACAATTCCTGCCTCCTAGCAGACAGCGTCCCGTGGCTTGAGAAATATCACAAGTGTGTATATTACAATCACTGCAAAAACAAAAAAAAAGTCACTGCAATTAAACTCTCAGTTTTGTTGGATGATATATTTTCTTTTTATGACGTAATTGCTTCATAAAGAGTAATGAATCAAAATTGAAAACGTCCTTTTCATTTGATACCATATTCATTACCAGACAAACAGATGGAGTCATGGACACTGCAGGGATCAGTTCAATTTCCATTAATTACTGCATTCACAAAATGAGTAAATTCCTGGCGGGACAGAATAAGATGAGGCTTTGTTGGGTAAATACTGTGTCCTTCAGTTAATTTCCACCTGGACACAGGTTTAAATACTTCATCCAGTAAGACACAGCAGTTTAATTACTTTACCTCCAAACATCTTGAGGGACATGATTTGTTTCATGACGTCTTTTTTCCCCTCCCTTTCACGTAGATATTTTGCACTAGGGCTGCTTTATCATTACAACGGACAGGATTCATCAGCACTTCAGGTATGTACATGTAAACTAAATTTATAACCAGCTCTCATAGCAGAGGTAACACCTAATGTATATAAAGTTTGTCATACTGACTGCACACTTTTTCTGTATTCCTCTGACAGCTGTGGATTCGTGTAGCAGATGGGGATTTGCAGGACTCTACAAGATCTGACCTATATGAGTACATTGTGGACTTTCTTTCGTCCTGTTCTAATCTGGATCTCGTGTGGAAGTATGCAGACTGGGCTTTACGGAAGGATCCCACTGTATGTTCTCAAGACCTGGAATTATCTTAAAACTGTAACTTCTCAAGTGCAACCAATTCTCTTATTTTCTCTCCATCTGTTAAATTCATCTTGTATGAATTGTGCTTGTTGTATTAAATATTTAATTTTTGATATCTGGTGTGAAAGGGAAGACCTGCACTGGTAACCCAGCCTTTCTTTATCCACCATAGATAGGTGTCTGCATCTTTACGAAGAGGCCTGCCACTAAAGAGCTGCCAGAACTGAACCCTGATGATGTCATCGCTTATCTGGGAAAACACAAGCAGGCGCTGCTCCTCTACCTGGAACAACTGGTTTTGGACCGACGGATACAGGTGCAGGAAACGGATACAACCTCTCCTCAGCCAGACTGTCTGTCATTAATTAAGACAGCGAACGCTGATGCTGATCTCACACGTAACCTTCTTCTTTTAGGGTAACGAGCACAATGAAAGGAATTTCCCTGCAGTATCAGTTCTCCTCTTTATTAAGTTACAGGATCAGGTTCCCTCTGGTTTCCAACCTCAGCACTGCCTTCCAGTTATGGCTTTGAATCTATTGTACTGGATCTTTCTGTATCAACTCAACTATGACCTCCCAGGTCACGTCATGGATTTGCTTCTAAAAATGTATGTCAAAGCTTCTTTTAAGTAGACGGAACCATGCAAAATTCTAGAGCTGTCACTCCTGTTACTCCTTTAGTTCTGATGTCAGACTTCAGAGCTCAGTTGCATTTGTTGATCTGTTTCGTTAATGGGAAAGTGTTAATATTTGCTCTATAGACAAACTTTGAGAGATACGTTTCTTCTTCATTCAGTAGTTCTTTGGAAGGAGCTTGTTTACTTACCTTTCGCTTGCTGTATTTTTATGTCATTGGTGGAATATTGAGTAGATGCAAGATACACATTTCAACCCAATCTGTTGGAAAAATAAGCTATTGGTGAAGCTTAGACGCCTTTTATATTTCTCTAAGATTCAAAATTCCTTACTAAAAAAACAACTTGGAGTAAAGCTAAGGGATTTTGCAAGGTCCAGTGATGTTAATAGAAAAATTTGACTCCATGACAAGAACTGGGAGGGCTACTACATCAGTGGGTTATTGTAAAGTATAAAAACCTGGAACAGTTTTCCCTCTGTATTCAACCTCAGTACTGTCGTCCTGTTCTACCCTGTAATACGGCTTTGACGCTATTGTATTGCAAATTTAAGGAAACCTGTTAGAGATCAACGTTTTAAAATTCTCTTACTGTTTTGTGGCCAATTTGCAGAAGGAGACCTTTCACACGCACCTGGCTGTGTTGTACCTGGAGAGGGTCTTATCGTTACTGTCGGAGTCACCGACAGATGAAGAGCAGCTGACGAAAGCTAGAGAGAGGCTTCAAGCTATGCTCAGGGAGTCCAACCTATACCGTGTACAATATCTTTTAGGTGAGGCACATGTCTGTTGACTGAATGTAAGAATGTCATTATTCTCAGGTCTGATCCTACTACTTGCCTGTAAATGTTAAATAAGGCTACGTTCAGACAGCAGGTCTTAATGCACAATTCAGATTTTTTCATGAAATCTGATTTTTTTGTGTGTGCTCGTTCATATTACACATTAAATGTGACTTCTATCAGTTTTGAGTATGAACTGAATGTGACCCTAAAGTGACCCGCATGCGCGAAAGAGGTCCTGACGTAATACGAGACCACACAGGCACACACTGTGTTTACGGAAGTAAATAGGTTTTTCCTGCCGCTCGTCTTCCTGGGACACAGAATTGTGACGTTTGTCATATTTCTATGACGTAAAGGTCGGATAAATACAACATGGCCGTTCAGACTGAAGTCGCATCGCAAAATATCCGATAGATGTCGGATTTAGGACCACATATGAAAGTGGCCTGGGTCAGATTTGAAAAATAGAATTTGTGCTGTTCAAACGGTCTTTTAACAGCTTGAATACAGGTCACATATGGACAAAAAAATCGGATTTGTGCCACATTCGCCCACAGTCTGAACGTAGCCTTAGTAACATGTTGTAAGGCATGTTTAAGGGAATGGAATCCTTCATCAGTTTTGACCCTTGAAGTTTTAATTCCTCTGCTTTGTTTAGGTAAAATGGAGAACTGTGAACAATTGCTGCTAGAGCGTGCAACACTACATGGAAAACTGGAGGAGAATGAGAAAGCACTCCACATTCTAGTTCACAAACTCAGAGACTTCCCGTCTGCTGAGGCCTTCTGTATATGGGCCTCCTCACGCCGGGATTCTGCTTACAAGCAGCAGCTGTTTCATCTTCTCCTCGGGGTATATCTTGACGGTAGCCTCCCTGGACAATCCCAGATTGCAGCAGGCGGCGGCAGTGGAGAGCTGGAGATGGCAGCAGTGGACCTTCTGAATCGGCACGGGGAGGTGTTCGACGCTGTTCGGGTACTGAGGATGCTCCCTGAAGGCTGGTCTCTGCAGCTGCTCAGGCCCTTTCTGGGTCGAGCCGTCAGGGCCAGTATGCATGCCTGCCGCACCTCCCAGATCGCTCTGGGTTTAGCCCACTCGGAAAACCTTCAGCTGCTGCATGACAGGGTACGGAACGGAGAGCAACATATGTGTTTCTGTTCTGTTCTAGTGACTGCATAGAATTGTTTATTATACCTACCATTATATGACTTCTCATCATAGCTCATATCGCACAGAAAAAGCCTCATCAATCATATCAGAATCAATATGTTCAGTACCATTAGAAGACACTCCACTGCCACCACTCTGGAGAAAAAAGATAGCACTAGCCCACATAGTATGTTTTGTACGTTTTTATCTTTCTTCTAGAAATAAACCTCTTCACAAATCTGATAATTGCTTTAAAGGAGCATTGTTGTTACATGCTTCTTTGAGCTCCTATGTAGTGTGAAAGGATACAAAATTGTCTGGTTTTTAATCGGACAACAAAAAGAAACATCCCAGCACATTAACCTAGTATAAATGCTCAAAATTACCATAACCATACAATCTATCATTCTGTTTTGTAAAAAAAAAAAAAAAAAAAAAATTAAATACAGGTTGACGGAAGAAAAGTTTTTGTAATAAAAACAGTTAGGAGTACACTTGACACATTGTACTGGTATATGACCACAGACACACCACTACATGCTAGGACATGTGTGCTAGACATGCATTTTTATAAACAGTGGTACCGGTGCTTTTGTTTCAGGGAGTTTGGTCTATAAAGAAGGTTGTTCTTTGGTACATTTTGATGACATTTTTAGAAAATCTTTGTAGTTGAACTATTGGCATGTCAGCTGCTGATTTGAAAATGCATAATGTATCATTTAAAAGTTCATGAATTGACCATTATCTCTTTGTGGAGTTTCCACAACAAAGGAAACTGATCTTTCTTATACCTACTTGTGCATCTTTTGTTGTTCAGTATGTTTGATATGCATCATAGTGTTCTTTATTACAGCATAACTTCATTATAATTGTGTACTTTTGTGTATTTTTCCCCTCAGTTGAAAGAGCGGAAGAAGCCGGTCTTTGTGTCTGCAAAGAAGGGATGCCACCTGTGCCACAACACCTTCAGTGAGCCTGATGTGGTGTGCCTGCCAGGGGGAGTGCCTGTTCATGCTCACTGTGTTGCCCAGAGAGTAAGAGACTCTCCCACAAAGAGACAGTTAACTAATAGAAGTAACCATACGTGAGACTTCACCCTCCAACCTGTCATGTAAGAGGCACCAAACTAAAGCAGGACAGGCTGAGTTTTTGGATGACGACAGACTGTAGGAGTCACAAAAAGCACACAACACCCTATCGCTGTTGTAAAAATCTACTTGAAAGTAATGAGAAAAACAAAGAGAAAGCCGCTGAAAGTGTGCGATTGAGTACACGGGAGAAACAGAGGATTTTAGCTGTTTATTCCGGCGCTGCAAATATATCAAACTGCAAGTTTTAATCAAGGGGGGAAAAAAATCAGTCACTCTGCCCTTTATCACTTTAAACTGAGAGTAAATGAATGATTGCCCCATGTGATGGTTCACTAATGTTCCCATCCTTACTTTAACAGTTTTAAACTGGAATTTGAGAAACAGCTTTGGACCGTGAGACATACCACATTTGATCCCTGTCGCAAATGTTTCTGATGCATGAACGTAATATCCACTCTTACAGTTCTGGTCTGATAAAGTCACTTGGAGATTGTATTAGTATGGCCTTAACCTGCACATTGCAGTGTTTGGTTTTATAATGTGAAGTACTGAGAAGACTCAGATGTACAAGTTGAAAGGCAGTCTTTTATGTCCACGTTTCACTCCGACATTTGGTCTCACTGCTTCGTGTCAGCAATGGATGTTGTGTTTACAGTGTTTCTGTCATTCAGTGGTAATTTTTAACTAAGGCCACTGGCTTTGAGTGTTTGCTTATTAAAGCTCAGTGTATCATGAGGAGCAACAACAGTATAAATCCCTATGTGAACTGATACATTTCCCCACTTGTCATGATTAAATGTAACTGGGAACAAATCACTACTGAGACTGTATCATGAATTGCCAGATTGACCCTCTGAAACTTGCACAAATGAAATAATCTTCAGTGATGATATTTCAGTCGACTCGCAGTTTAACATTTCAGCAAATGTACTGGCAGAGTTATACAGTATGCTGCAGATATGAGAAGTATCACGCGCTCATGTGAAATGGAACTGCATAAATTTTGTCTGCTTTTGAGTCACAAATGAAATAAATCAAAAAGGATCTTCACTGCCACTGACCATCACACATCCATGTGGTTTGTTTGTTACAGAATACACTGTTATGTAGATGCAGTGAATCCTGCTCTTCCTCCACAGGCATAATGACATGTAAAACATTAATGAAAACAAGATGGCGTTCAATTGTGAGATTCTCAAAATTGTCCATTCCTGAAACACTGTATGGGGAAATTGACTTACTGTTGTAGTGTTTGGGTTTATTCCACTGAATGCCCAGATAATCTTTTTAGATAATTGAAAATTGAGCTGTTCTAAACCAGTCCTGCTTCTGATATATTCAAAGTTTTATCAAACAAAATTAAATCAACTAAATTAAAAACAAATGAAAAAAGTTTTGATATTGTGCGTCATACACCCAACATTAAAAAAATGTCTTGAAATGAGCTTTGCAGCTGTTGCAGTTCTGATTTTAAACCCCATCAGATAACCCTCTGAACAGAGGAAGAAGCACTAACCAGTTCTTTTTCAGCAAATTTTCCAAGTTTCATGTGTTACTGAATAAGAAACTACTACTTTGATCTAATAAATGTTCTTAAATTAACGGATTAGCTGGAATTCAATGGAATAATTGAGAGTCAAAATGAAACCAAATATGGTTTTGTTGAGCTGCTCTACAAAAATATTTTTTAAAGGTAAACATGTTCTGTATCTGGTTGTCCTAACACTTTATTATACATTTGTCCAAAAACTGTGTTGTTGGCTGTTTCTCACAAAAAACTACAGACCTACATGAAACACTGACCATACAATTACAAACTTTTGTCTTTCACATCCACCTCAAAGTCTGCAAGAAACAACTAAAGTGAGTAAGAACTTTAAGAGCTAACCCATGCGTCTCCCATATTGTCTATATTTATCACATTTGAATGTGTCCGTTATGTCTGTGGTGGGTTTTGCCTGTTCCTCTGAAGCCTGTACTGTTGATGCTAGCCTTCTTTACTTGCAACCCATTTCTGCAAATATTATTTTTCTAGCAAGGACAATACAAAATTATAGATCCTGTAAATTTGCCTCACTTTCAGTGACCGACATTCATATAGCCTAATGCACATCATATTTCTGTCTGAAAATTAAGTGAAGCTTGCTTTAAACTAAGGCCTCCTAACCATAACCTAAAATGATTTAAAATAGTTAAACAGTTGTGTGGGGAAAATGCTATTGTATTTTTAAATATATGTAAACTGGTATGTATATATTGCATTTGTACCTATTTGTTGCTTTCTAAATCAATGCCAATGTGGATGGAGTGTACAAACTGTAAATCCGTCCCATTTTAATAAACATGAAATAATAACTTATTGAGTCTCAGTTTCAACCTTTATATCTAATACTTAATAATGAATGCATCATTTGTTGTTTGTTTCTTTCCAATCTCGTATGGGATGAATCTGTACTGTATGCTTTATAAAGGATCTTTGCTTGTATCAGAGTATAGAAGGATATATAATATACAACTGTGGAAATACTACCTGTGATTTAATGTAGAAAGTGAGCGTAACAGTCCTTTAACTGGAAGTTTTTATGTTCTCATAGTTTCTAGACTGTCTTTCAACATCATTGTTCTTCGTTTATATCTTGTCTGTGAGGGAAAATTGGGTTATGTTATTCATTTAAAATGCAGCTTGTTTGTTTATTATTACCTCCGCCAAGGAGGTAATGTATTCACCAGGGTTTGTCTGTCTGTTTTTTGCAACATAACGCAAAAAGTTATGGACGGATATTAATGAAATGTCCGAAATGGGACAAAGAACAAGTTTTGGATTTTTTAATGACATTTTCAGTTGAATAACCTCTCAACTGGCATGTCTGTTTCTGCACATGACATTTGGAACCATGTCAACATGGCCCTATTGTTTATCTGTTGCTAGGTAACCCACTATAAGGGGATTATATGTTACAGCAGCCTGGTGGGAACTGAGCTGCCTTGGCGGAGGTCTGCGCTCTCCGAGTGCTTTTCTAGTTTTAATTATTGCAGCGAACTTTTTTTGTATCTACATACTGGTGGCTTTAGACAAGTCATGAGAAATTGATTTCACTACAAAGTTCCACCACATTTCTCACGTGATTACAACATGAACTCGCTCAAATTCGTTGTTATAAGATAAGAAGCTTTATTTGTCATTGTACATAGGATACAATGAAATTTCGTTTGGCGTCACACAGGTCGGATCAGCAATATAAAACGCAGCAAAATAAACTAGCTTAGTTGTTGGCATTAATAAATAGGTTTTAGTACATACAAATCTGTCTTAATTTCGTCAGACGAGACGAGACATGTTCGTCAACAACTCGTTTTCCCATGACTGAGACATCCATTTCTTCATTCATCCAATGTTTTTCCACGCTATTTTGTCTGTGTAACCTAAGGAAAACTCTATGTATGTGCTCAGCTGCTATTTTCATTCCCCTGTGAATTGTGTCTGAACCTCTGTTGGTAAAACTCTGTGACTGTTACCGTCCGATGAATGAAAGCTGTGCGCTTACTCTGCCCTCTCAGAGCAGGCTACAGACAAAATAGCGTGAAAAACATTGGATGGATGAAGAAATGGATGCAATCAACAGCAAAGGAGATCAGATAGGTGGTGAATTAGTGTGCTCTGACTTTCCTCTTTACCCATTGGGAGATGAGAGTTCAATTTTAGTGGCGGTGAAAGCCAGGGGCTGGGGATGACAATACTAGAAAATGCCGCTTTTTACGGCAGTGACACGGAGCGGCGTAAAATACGGCGTTCTGGAGAGCCTGAGAACGGCGTAAACACTACATTCGCCGTAAAAAACGGCGTTTAATTCGCTTGGACGCCGTTTTTAACGGCGTTCTAACGACCAGACGTGTTGTGGGAGGGGCGTTTTTTTTGATAGACTTGGCCTGCCACACAGATCCGCTGGCAAGTCTGGCCTGTTTTACATCTGTTACTCCTTTGGCTTGGCATTAGCCACTTTTACACAGAGATCCCGGAAAAAAGGTGAGATGGTAATCCCGCCGTTTTTTCCACCATTGACCAATTTATACAGCCAAGCCAAATGTACTGTACTTTTCTTATTATATTTACTATTCTCGATATATAATTTCTTGAGAAACTAGCGTTATTTCTATGCTCAGTATGTGCCGTAAATTGAAACGTTGGAAGCAAGTTGGGATGTAGTTTCGGTATGGCGCATGCAGGTAACCTAGATGGAACCGATTCGGTAACATAAAGAGGCACACGGAGCCTTTCTAGCCAATCAGAGGCAAGGAAGGCGGTACCTTCCCCCGCTATTCTGCGATTCGCAAATTCGCCTTCCGGGGCTGATCGGGTACCATCAACAACATCAACAATCACTAACAGCAACAATCACTAATAACACTAATAACTGCGCATGCTCGATTGATTCTCTTTTGTTTGCATTGGCAACGCCGACGGAGACTTTCTGCACCGGATAAGGTCTCTGTGTTCCCCTCCAGGCGAATAGTCTCCTTCGGGAAGGACTTGGTCGCAGATGGCAC
>JAPQRQ010000018.1:28540162-28560261 GCA_037367365.1 Apogon talboti | reverse complement strand
AATAATAATAAACATTACAATTACAATAGGGCCTTCGCGGGCATGCTCGGGCATGTCCACTGCTCGGGCCCTAATAAGGGCTAGTCTGTAACTTAGATGTTTTATTTTGTTAAATGATTTTATTTGAAGAACAAAACTTAATAGAATTATAATACAAATGTGTGCAAACAATGAAGTTTATACTTTATTGTGTCTCTACACAATCACCGGATTTGTGGGTAGTTTTGGTCATCATAAGTGTGTTCTCATGCACAACTTCCCCCTGCTCTTGAAGTAATTTTAATATTACAGAGAATCCCTTTAAGGATTTTATTATTTTTTGTTTTATTTTCCAATGAGGTACTACAGTGCTTTCCATAAAAATCACTTCTGTACGCAGCTTTTATGCTATGTCTTACTTAATAAAAGAATTATAAAAGCATGGCCAACAAACCAGATTGTCTGTGGGATGGTCAAGCATTTGTGCCCATGTGTTTGGAACATGATGATTCACAACAGAGATCAAAATCATGAATAAGGGCCTCTATGTTATGGCTGTCTGATTTTAATAACAGGCTTGTGTTATATATTTATTTATTTATTAGGACCTGCTTTTAGCTATATATCACTGATTATGTAAGTTGCTGGATGCGGGTAACATTTTGTTTCCAATGTGCTTTTAACAAGTTTGATAAAACAGTAGCTTGCACCTTGTACCTAGGGACAGCGAGAAAACCTGTCCCATAGCGAGATACATATATGTCAGAAGAAATTACTCCTCTGAAACATATGTATCTTACCATAGGACCTAACTAAAAATTTACACAGAATTTGATGAACAAGTAAGAATATCATGGTTGACAACAGGGAAGCCATGAGGAGAAAAGTGATCATGAGTCAAAGGACCCATGACTGACAAGGACTCCAGAAAATGCTAAGCAAGGCATTAATCACCATTATTGTTGTCACTGTCATCATCATCATCATCATCATATTTTTGTTGCATTAGCTTTGTTTTGTTTTTGGCAAAAAAGAAGAAAATCCAGCCAGAAAATCCAGTCAGCCTCTGACCCCTGGCTCCCCCCTCCTGTTTTCATGATATGGTTTGGTTCAGCTGCCAGAGCTCCTAGCTAATCCTATCCAAATTGTAAAACTACATTTTATTTGCATATGTGTATGAATGAAAAAAAAAGTCTAATACTGTTATTATTTTAAAACTCTTTCACAAAATCATAAAATCTATTGTAAGCAGAAAATTGATCCATGGCTGCACAGTCTTATATTTTTAAGGTTTACACTGGTTTATAGTTTTAGGGTTTGTGGCATTGACGTGGCGGGGCCTAATGTGATATTTTTTTCACAGGGCCTCAAATAATGACAGCATCTTTGGCTCACAGAGAGGAATTTTGTTGTAAAATGAGGTGGTAGCACAAGGAGGATATAGTAGAGTGTTTATTTATCTATGTATTTGTATATTTTAAAGTGATTTAGATTTGAAGTCTATTGTGTGATCTGAGCTTCACTTCAGGACGGAGGGAGGCAGTAATGTACCAAACCACTTGTAACTACAATAGGGGGAGGAAAACAGTCCACTCATGGGGGAAAACCTGTAGTTGAGTTAACAGCACCCCCTGTCGGCGCTTCTCTGTAACTGCAGCTGGCCGACTCCGCTCTCGACACAACACAAACGCCATCTTTAGCTGACAGGCAAACTACTGAAGCAGAGTTGTGACAGGAAAGTAGGTCAGGCGCTCGGACTCGAAAACACTTTAGGAAATCTCGATTCACAGGCTTCTGGTGTGCGCTTGCCAGCCTCCGACACACCGTGCCGTCGTATGGTCCAATGTTTTTGATCGGTCGACCCGCTCCAACGCAGTTTTCGTGTGTCGGTCCAGGTTGACGTTGAGTTATCGCCCTTTTCCGACAAACAGCTGACGGAGGTAAAAAAAACCCCAAACAAACAGGTAAGAGGTGAACGAGATAGAAAACTGCTCAGAAACTATCCCAGCTATCTACTTTATATATATTTATCTTATTTCACTTTATCTGGCCTAAACTTGTGTAGTGGTGAAGTAGTTAGCTCGACAGATGTGTCGTTAAGCTAAGCTAACTTCTTATGTCCGTTGTTTTCATTGCTAACTAACCCTCCATGTTATAAGTTTACTAAACGTTACCAACAACCAGCCACGTATCTGTTAAAAATCTGTAATAAAAGCCAGTTGTAAGGAGTATGGGTTAACTTTAAGCCTTTGTGTTGAACATGAGAGTGATGAGAAGGTGGAGGGAGGCGTGTCCACCTTGTCCAGTGTTTTCATTTGACTCTAGATCAGAGTCTGAGACTGAAAACACAGCTGGCCTCGGCTAGTGACACTTCTGACTGGCAAGATTGTCTCCTCTGAACAACTTAGCAGGTTAATCATTAGTGTGTTGAGCAAAGCTTTGTAATAAACCGCATGTTAAGGCAGCAATAACCAGAAAACATCCTCCACCAGGTATCAGTGTCATGTGACCACTGTATCAATGAGGATGAGGAGGCCTTGTGTTCAGATGGCACTCTCAGATTGACAGGAAATCTATCAAAACAAGGAATTGAGATAAACAATAAATGCATCTCTAATACTGCTATCGAACATCTCAACTGTTTTGCAGATCCGAACGCATTGACTGTATAAAACCAGTGACATAAATAGAATGTACCTATTATATTATTCTCCTGCTATTATAAGAATGGCAGGACAATAATATAGACTGTAGATTTGTCGGTGAGACTGATACAACAGCATCTTGATGGATTGCAAACAACCCAACACATTAAACAAATATTTAGAGTGACTAGCCATGGAAATTATATGCTTCTCTTCTCTTGTGTTGCAGTATTATTCACAACAATGTGATTTAATGCAATTGCATATGATATAATGCGGTGCATTTACATAGATTAACTTAATTTCTCTGGGTCTTTTTGAGCAGAAAATAATAGAAAAAAAGCTTTATTTTTACTTATATATTTGTCCCTGTTGCACTGCAGCTTAAAAAAACAAACAAAAAAAAACATGTCTGGTAGTAGATAACATGAACGCAGTCTGGCCGGAGCCCCCTCCCCCTGAAACCCCTTCTCATTTCCTGTTTTGTCTCTAGTTACTTGTTTATAACACACCTAAGTCTCAGTGGTAGCCCAAAGCTTTGCTTATACTCTTGTGAGACATTCCCTTGAGGCTTGGTGAGAGTTGTTCACTGACAGCAGCAGAGATGACAAAAACACTGGAAGAACAGGTTACAGAGCAGGGGTCAATTTGCCTATGAATATCAAAGTAATGGTCACAAACCTTCCATCACATTTCTAAATAATACAGGCAGAAAGTCTTTAGTATACATGCATATAAATAAGTAGTTATTTAATGATACAAAATAGATTGGCCATGATGCATCTCAAAGTTGTATCCAACACACTCATTTTCAGTCGCAGCAGCCAGTTCATCTTGAACATTTCTGCCAATGCATGAATCATAATCCCTGCCGTCGCTACTTAGTATTGTATTTCAGTGTCCAGTGTGTCTGCTGCTGGTGGTTATTTTCATCATCTGTTTGTAAGGAGTACAGTTTCTTCCCATGATAGGCTTGATTAATCCTCCACAGAATTAGAAATCGGCGTTTATTTTATTGGTAATGCATATTAATAATGTTTTCTGCTATTATAACTGAGGAAATCAACATTGTTATTATGATTATTATGATTGTTATTATTATTACAGATACTCCTACAGAATGTAAAATAATAACCAGTCTAAAGGGTCCGATTTATGCAGATTTGCTTTTATTTTTGACATTTTATATCTGAAAACTGACCACTGTAGTTGTCATATATCTGATGTATGCAACATTTTTCAAAGAGCAGTTTGCGCCCCAACAGTGTCTCTTCAGCAGAGTGCTTAACCCAATATCAAATATGTAGAAAAGTCACATTACATATATTTATTTGGCTCTTTGAGATGTAAGCTGAATAAATATGTGTAATGTAATTTGACTTGGAAATATGAGATGTTCTACCTTTTTTCTAACTTTGTTGAATATGAAAACAATTTTTTTTGTCTAGAATATCAGGTCTGGGGACAACAGAGGCTCGGGAAAGACAACTCCAGTCAGTTTTTAATATGTTACCTTGGCCTGAGCATCTGGATTTTGTCAACTCCTCTTCTGTTTATCCAGGATGAAACGAGGTCTCCCCGGAAATGAACAGGAGGATGGAGGTGGTACCAGCGGTGGGTCTCAGATGACTCTTAAAAGGTCCCGCAAGCAGAGGAGGGAGAAAGATTTAAAGAATGAAGGAGTTTGCTGGGAATGTCTCCCACAGGAGATCTTGCTTCACATCTTTCAGTACCTGCCTCTACTGGATAGAGCATATGCTTCTCAGGTACCCTTGTGTTATACGGAGATTTAATAGGAAGCAATACATATGGCTAACCAGTAACTTGCAGTGTAGTGTAAATGTTCAGATATCGCCCTGTAAGAACTCACTACCAGGACTGATGTATTTGTTGACCCCCACTAGTTCTGTGTCAAAGAACACAGAACAAAATAAAATGTATTTTCATTATTGCTGTTATAATATTATTGTCCACCAGGGGCTTTAGTGAGTACAATGTTTTAGATGAGCTATTCCAGTTGATGTGAGGAGATAATACAAGCCTTATGCTGCCTTCATGTGCTATTGGGAAGATGATCCTTCACACTTGTGAATTCAAATTACAAGTACTTTTGTTGTCATAGTGAAATTGTGTATGCTATAAATGTGCAAAAGCATCAGCTACCAGCAGCAGAATGTTAAAAAAAAGCATTGTTAATCATTTGCAGTGAATCCCTTGATGCTCTCTGTCATGTTGAAAAGTTCAAAGGTTATTTCATGGCAGCAACTGGTGTATCAAAATTTCTTCCCCGTTCTGCAGTGGAAAATAGAACTTGAGGGGGCGTTCATGTGCGTTTTTCTTGTTCG
This sequence comes from Apogon talboti, assembly GCA_037367365.1. Lineage (NCBI taxonomy): Eukaryota > Metazoa > Chordata > Actinopteri > Kurtiformes > Apogonidae > Apogon > Apogon talboti. The sequence goes on along the minus strand of JAPQRQ010000018.1, from coordinate 28,555,292 downwards.
TAACTAGTATATACCATAATTCCCGTAGCATGTGAAGGCAGGATTAGTCTGGTAAATATGACCACCTGCAACAGAGGATTCAATGAGTGTGAGCACACTAATACACTAATAATAATTCGGTATTATTCCCAATATGGCAATATTCTGGGTTGGACAGGTATGTAAAAAGTGTCTTCTGCTCCGATATTCTGAATGAAGCTTTTTTCCAAATGGAGCAATTACCCACCAATATACAACTGATATTATTTGAAGTGTTATGAGGCTTTTTTTACATGGCTCATTCGGAATATGCATCCCATGTGCGGATTTTACCACAGGTCTCAGCCCGTTTAAGAAAAACAAGAGACAAAGGCCCACTCTCATACAGATGCATGCTCTAAAGTCCACATTTTTTCTCAGAAAGAGACACAGCCACTTTTTATATAAAGAAAGAAGATATTATCACATTTGTGAACATGTGCAAATATTGAAAAGCTGACCTTTTTAAGAAGGTGTTTGAGGGAAAGAAAGAAATAAGCACATAACCAGGAATTATTGTTGATAATATTACACAGTATTAGGAAGAAAGGCAAAATGTCAGAAATGTTTCATAACCTTGGAGTCTTCTGTTTTCTAGCATATCTTCCAAGTTTAACTATAGATTACAAAAGCTATGACTACACGACTTTTATTGCTTCTTTGTAGTTGCTTGGTTTAGAGTAAAGTAAATCAACATTTTTTTTCCACAGGTATGTCGTGGTTGGAACCAGGCTTTTCACATGCCGGAGCTTTGGCGTTGCTTTGAGTTTGAGCTGAACCAGCCTGCCAGCTCTTACCTGAAGGCCACACACCCAGACCTCATCAAACAGATCATTAAGAGGCACTCCAACCACCTGCAGTATGTCAGCTTCAAGGTATGAATGGAGGGCGGGAACCAGCGCAAACCCTTTCACTGTCGAATACTCTGAGGTGCAGGGAAAGGCCTGGACTTTTCAGACCTGAAGAGGGCAGTGTCAGTGGCCTGCCTGTGTAGAAAATGTCAAGCTTTTAAAAAGTCACAAGAAGAAAAAAAAAATAGAAAGTACGAGTCAAAAGGTGGCTCACGAGCTACATTACACATGTCTGAGTAGAACAGTAGCATTCTGTTAATGGGTTTGATGGTTAGACACAGGGGACCAGTCAGCTGATTATTCATGTGCATTAAATCTTTGCTATGACAGATCTTATTCAGAGAAGTGTTTCCATATCCTGAGTGCAATTTAAAAAAAAAAAAAAAAAAAAGCAACAGCCACCTCATGTAAGTGTACAAACTTTTTTGCGACATTGAGGACTTTAAAATGTTTTGGTTTTTTTAATAAACCTTTCCAAATACAAAACCTTAAAGTCCACATACAGTACACTTATGGAAATGCATCGATTGTCCTCTTGACATTGCAAAGACAAGGCCTCTTAAACCCGTGGTGGCCTCAGTTCTGTCTGGGTTGCCATGGTAATGCTTTGCAACGCTTGTAGCAATATACACATGCTATACATCCACATAACCCAAAGAACTTCAGCTAGAAGTTCAGTAAAACCAGTTGTCGGAAAACTGAACACAATCCAAACAGCAACCACTTCAATGGGTGAATATCTAAAACAAACTAACAATGAGACCAGCGTATATCATGAGTAATTTAATAAAACACAAAGCCAATGAGACAAACTTTGCACCACTAAGCTAACACTAAGTAGATCCAACAGTACAGTTATTTTTTCTCTCTTGATAAAACTCCCCGAGCAAGACAAAAAAGAGCAAAAATAAAAGCAACTTTATGACGCAACCATTACAAATTTTGATCATAACTTGGTTTTACATGAATGAAACTTCTGCTATCAGCTAATCCATTGTTTTGTGTTCCATTGAAATGGTTCCAAATGAAAACAAATGGCCCATAGTTTAACAGGTTAATGTCTGAAATGGCTGGTCAAGTAAATAACTTCGTTTCAATCAGTAGAATTGGTCAATAGTGAATTCTTTTAACCTGATGAGGCATTAGAGTGGACAGGTGTGAATTTTCTCTTTATTTTGCACAGGTGGACAGCAGCAGAGAGTCTGCAGAGGCAGCGTGTGACATTCTCTCTCAACTTGTCAACTGCTCTCTGAAAACCCTAGGGCTCATCTCCACCGCTCGACCGAGCTTCATGGAGCTACCCAAGGTAAACATCGGGCAGATCACTACTTCTGTGCATCTTCACAGGCATGTCAGAGTGACTGCCATCATTGTAATGTTTCCAGTTGACTGTAGTTATTCTCTTATAGCCTTAGGAGTAGGTCGACTGTCAATACTTGTTGATTATTTGCAAGCTTGCTGCACACCCTACTTGTTGTTGTCATTTTGTCTGCATGTAAAAAAGATAGTATATATTATGACAAGAGACTTCCGAAATAAGTTTTACCTTTTTTGATTAACCCTTTACCGCCAAATTGTACTTTCAAGTCACCTTTCAAAAAAACACCTGTATAGGAAATATTTCTTACTCTTATGGCTTGTCAGCCCAACTGGTCTTCAAAGTACAGGTCTATACATGGTTCAACAAGTGAATGAGGGGTTTGTTTATGTTCGTGTGTCAGTTGCACGCTAACTTCCGTCACGTGTGTGGGTGTGCCATCTTGCAGCTGCATAAAAAAAATTCTGGAGGTAAAGGGTTAAATGTGGGCGTCAGAGTTTTGGAGAATTAGTAATGATGGGGAGTAATGATGTTGATTGAAGCAGGTGCATGTTTTTTTGTGTCTGGCATTTTATCTGTGCATGCACACGAATGACAAAACTTTTCAGTTCTTCAGTTCCTTTTCATTTCCTCTGTTCAACAGTCTCATTTCATCTCGGCGCTGACAGTGGTTTTTGTCAATTCCAAGTCCTTGTCCTCGCTGAAGATTGATGACACACCCGTGGATGACCCCTCCCTCAAGGTCCTGGTGGCAAATAACAGCGACACATTGAAACTGCTGAAAATGAGCAGTTGTCCTCATGTTTCACCCGCAGGTACTGACACTTTGAAAGAGGTGACAGAAAGTGAGATGCTGAGATTTCCTCTGTTTGACGAGTTGTTGTCAAGACTGAGGAAACAACTTTAGCTGTGTTGAAGTTGGATCAACAATTTTTGGTGTTTTTCTGAAATTGTGGCTCAATGAATGATTTCAGATGACTTGGATGAATGTTTTCTCATATTTTGAAACTGAAAAAAGGCTTTAAACGGTTGAGTTGCATTTTTTTAAAGATCTTATTTGACTCCCTGGTGAAGGCTTGATCCTGAAAAGTGTCAGAGAGGAGTTTCATGTCTACACGTATCCCCACTTAAAAGCACCTCAAATAAACTCACTTTGAGTCCTTCCCAGATATTTATTTTAGCTTGAGTCTGCATCAGTGTATGAAAGATTAAACTCTAATAAAAGAAAGCATTTGCAAAATAGAGTCTAAGTTTAGGACGCTTGATGGGATGAAAAATATCGGATCTCTGCAAACAGTATGAAGTCACATCTGAAGTTTCAATGCTGTGACTAATTGACCTAATACAAAACGGCTATAATTGTTCATTCACCTTTTGCCTCCTCCCCTCTTATGTTTGTGGATGCCCAAATATCTTTTCTTTGCTATGTTACTACTTACTGTAATATTTACCTTTTTGTTTTTTGTTAGTTGTGTGAGTCTGCAATTTGCACTAATAACTGTGGAATCCCTGTCATCTACTGAGACTGAGACTGCACACCTTGTTCAGACCGTAACAGCCACCAGCAACCAAACGCATCTACCAATATAAAATGTTTATATATTACTAAATTGACCTTTTGAACCATTAACCATCGTATCAATGCATTTATTAAATAACTTGGGTAAAATGCAGATTCTCAGCTTTTCATCACCGTCAGATATTTGGATGTTCATAGGCTCTGTAGTGAGCATGGCAACACTGTCATCCTCTGATTCACCTGTAAAACCCATGTAGATTGACTCATGACTGAGGTTGTAGATGCTTGTTTTTACAGTTAATGATATATTTTATTGAGTCACTTTTCCTCTGTTTCTGTGTTTTGATGTAATAACCTTTGAATTTACTCTGAACCTTTATGAACATCTACATGATCAGTAAATGAAATATAAGAAAATACCTGATTTTCACTAAAAGGTGCAGAGATATTACATTAAATGGTGATAACTCACTGAGAAATGGTTAAGTGTGTTTTTAAGCCACCGCAAAAAGAGTTTTAGATCTTTAAGGGTGAACCCATTGAAACATGACCATTGACAGTGACCCATCTCTGATTTGTTTGCTGACCCCTTGTGGTGCAGCATGAACATAACCAAAAATCAAATTTTCAGAAAGGTAAACAAAAAGCACCCATATTGGTTCCAGCAAGATCCCAACATAAGTGCACGAGTCTACAAACCTGGAAAAGAAAATAATAAACAGTGGAGAAACATTGTAAAAAGAGTGCTGCATTTGTGAAGGGAGGCTCAAACAGTCATTTTTTCAGCCTGTCTTGCAGCTGTTAAATGACATATTCATTCCAGAGTGTATAGCTTTAACCCATAAAGACCCAGTGCAACTTTTATGACAGCTCCTAAATGGATTTTTCTCTTTTTTTTACCTTTCTTAAGTGATTTATCACCATTTATTCCGATATTATCCTATGTATTTTGCGTTACTCAGTGTAAATAATGTATATTCCCTACATTTAATTAACTGATCATGTAGATGTTCATGAAAACTCAGAGTAGATTCAAAACTTATTATATTAAAACAGAAAACTGAAGAAAAAGTGACTTTCTCAGCAAAATATATCATTAACTGAACATAAAACCAAGCCTCAAAACCCACTGTCATTTGTTCAACTCCATGGACTCCAAACTCCATGAAAAGATGACAAACTGCATTTTACGCCAATTATTTACATGTATTGATACTATCAGTGGATTAGCAGGTATTAAACATTAGAGATGAGTAGATGCATTTGGTCACCGGCAGCTTTGTGGGTCTTTATGGGTTAAATATGCTGTGCAGTTGTATTCTTTCTACTCTGTTTGACTAAGTCTCTTTTCTTCCAACCACAGGCATCCTATGTGTGGCTGATCAGTGTCACGGCCTCAGAGAACTGGCTCTCAACTACCATTTATTGAGCGATGAACTACTTATTGCCCTGTCCTCAGAGAAGCATGTTCATCTGGAGCATCTTCGCATCGATGTGGTTAGTGAGAATCCCGGCCAGCAATTCCACACCATCAAGAAGAGCAGCTGGGACGCCATGGTGCGCCACTCTCCCAAATTTAATCTGGTCATGTACTTCTTCCTCTATGAGGACGAATTCGGGCCTTTCTTCCGAGACGAGATCCCTGTCACACATCTGTACTTCGGCCGCTCCGTCAGTAAAGATGTGCTCGGCCGTGTGGGGCTCAACTGTCCTCGTCTGGTAGAGTTGGTGGTGTGCGCCAATGGTCTGCGGCCGCTGGATGAAGAGCTGATCCGCATTGCTCAACGCTGCAAGCACCTGTCGGCCATCGGCTTGGGAGAGTGTGAAGTGTCCTGCAGCGCCTTCGTGGAGTTCGTCAAGATGTGTGGAGACAGACTGTCGCAGCTATCCATCATGGAGGAGGTACTGGTTCCAGATCACCGCTACGGGTTGGACGACATCCACTGGGAGGTGTCAAAGCATTTGGGCCGTGTCTGGTTTCCAGATATGATGCCTACCTGGTAGAGCTCTGGAGGAAGGTACAGATGTGTGTGTATACTGTCTGGAAGTCTCCGCCCCTTAACCTTCTTTTGTTCTAAAGAAAACCAGATTCCCAATTACAGTGTGTACTGTTTCCCTCTATGAATACATGAAGAAATGGACATCAAGTTCATCTGATGAAACATGGTGTTGTTTTTAAAAACATTGATTTCTATTCTGCCAGGCTGTTCCATGTATATGGTTTTATATTTATATGTATATTTATATTTATTTGTTTTATTTCCCTCATAGAATGAAGCACTTTGTTGTGAGCCCTGTGTGAAGGGTAATAACATCCTGCAGACTCATTATGTGTAGTGCCTCTAGACTTGAATTTAGAGGTGTCATCATTGCATGAGAATTGATGGAAATGTCTGGGAATTATTGAAGGTGAGGTTTTGGAGGTTAATGCATGTAAATAGGCTATATTTACTGTGTAATATGCTGACAGAATCATAAACATTTTACCATATCGTGAGTGGGGTTCAAGTCTTGACACTTAACAGTTATGAATTAAAAAATTTTTCGCACCCCATAGCAATGTCATCGCTAAGTACTTCTCAGTTTTAGGTAGTGGGGAGTGTACAGTGTAATAATCTTCACTTGTCATTGGAAAATGTACAGTAACGTGCAGAGGGTTACAGCATGTCTAAAGTCCCATTATAGGGGCGTGATCACCGTTATAAGCTAGCATCTGTTGTTGATATTAATCAGTGAAATCTCCAACTCAGAGATTTCTGTATTGTATATTGAATTTTGAGGAATGATGTATGAAACATTTCAACATAAAGGGACAGTTTTGGATGGAGAGGGTAGTCTGTCAATGAAGAATAGTAACTGAGTGCATAAGGATGTGTTTGGTTACTGTTTCCATATTTGATCTTCTTTAATTATTATTGTGTCACTTTTTTATGTCTTTGAATGCGTTTAGAGGGTAGCGCAGAGTCACTGCATCCCACTTACAAAACAGCTGTCTCTTATCCTGTTGTCTGATTTGGACAGGACTAAAGACACCTCCTTATTGAAAGGTGGTTCTCTCAAGTGACTTCAACCACAATCATTGCAGTCTATATATAATGTGTATATATAATATATTTTTGTGTGTAATGTACAGTAACTACATATATGCCTGCATTGCCTGACCCACGTTCCTGTTGTATCTGTAAATTGTAAAGTGTTTCAAAGCTAATGGCAGGGGGACATTTATTGTGGTTGTCATGTACGTATATACAGTATCTGTACATTTATCCTACTGATGCACTTTTACTCTATTGAAGTATGGCAAGTTGAGTGCTACGATGACATTTTTTTCCCCCTTTCAGCGTTGTTTCTTACAGTGTTTTGTAAAAAATCAAATTGTCATGTTGACATAGAAACTCCATCACGGCAATGGAACAATCCTGCCCAATAGAACAATCATGAGCTTTTAGTACTTTTAGTCCAGAGATGACTGTAAAAGCCGATACTGGGGAATGATTATTAAAAAAATTATTAAAAGAAAACAGTAATTTCACTGCCAAATATAGATTTTTGGGAATATAAGGATGAATTTCACCAGCAATGTCTTTTAACAGAGCTGATAATGAACCTCCAGAACTTCATGGATGAAGAGTTGAATGGAAAACACATTTATACGAGTAAAAGAGAGGATTTGGAATTGACATGCTGGTACGTCGCTGCACAGTTCGGGCCAGTGCTGTATCCTGTGAAGTCATTTTCATGCAGAAACAGTCCACTGGCCTTTAACAGTGATAGAGTATATTAATTTAAGCTGATGTTTGTCCTTCATCTCTGATCCCCTGTTTGTGTGGTGCATGCAGAAGAAGTGAACTTTGGAGTGGCATGTGATTAAAAAAACTTCAGCGCTCATTTGAATGCTTTGGTAATGGAAGAAAATCGATAAAAATGTGAAAATCATAATCTCACCCAGGTAACTGTGCAGCCCTAAAGACAGGATGGTGTGGCAGCTGAATGTTGATGTGTAAGCATGAAATATTTATTTCTCATTAATGTGTTGTTGCAATAGACCTGAGGATGGTTGGATTACGTCTAGTGGTGGGTTTTCAAGGATGTTGCCTGTGGAATTGCTAATAGATGTCCCCCCTTGAGTATGCCATGAAAGACCTGCAACTCGCTGTGTCCTGTTAAAAAAAGGTTATTTGTTTTACAGGGCTGATTTTCACTCTTTTGGTGTATTTTATGTTAAATGATAGAATCACCTCTTATGAATATTTTGGTGGATTTCACCTGTGTCGAAACCTGTCATGTCTTAATTATGTTTTCTTTTCTCAAACAAAGCCTGGCATTGGATTTTGTCTCCTGACTAACAGTATGTTGTTACTGCATATTTATAAAACCCTGCCATCTGCTGGTTCATTTAACTGCATTTGTACTCAGTGCTTATAGATGCTAATTTTAACATTCAAAAATAGGCCAAGTAAGGGCTGCAGTTTTTAATATAATGTGTTTTTATTTTAGATTGACCTTGCTACATTGCAGTGAGGGGACTTATCAGACAGAAACATCCTATACTTTTCCCAAAGATACATTAAGTGAAGTTTATAGCCACATTAAAACTGCCTGTTTGATTACGTATTCTGTGTCTCAACTATAAAGTCAACACTGTTGCTATAATGAGTCTGGTGTGTGTTTTTAACTGCTGTTGAATCTTGTCGAGTTGTTACCTTGTCTGGGTACAATGTGAGTTTAAAGAGCGCTGATTTGTTTGACCTGTCTGTCTTAAGCTGCTCCGCAAACATATTAATGCATATAATTATACACAGAATGTTTTGGGCTGAGGGAAAACATCTGAAGAACTCAGCTATCTTTGTATTTTGGTGAAGTAACCTGTCTTTTCTCTAAAAATCGCAGTTGTCTTAACATGAATTGAAAACTCAGTAAACTCAGGTTGTCAGTTGACTTTAGTAGAATTAAATATCATTAGACAACACTTAAAATACCTTTACACATCCAAAGGTGTCTTTATGGGATACGCTGTCAGCCTGTTTACAAGTGTGCTGAAAGTGTAAATGATCTCTGTGAGGAAATCTGGTTATTACACAGCAAAGGAATACAACTAAACATTCTGATCCTAACCTTTTCTAATAAAGTACATAAACAACAGTTAACATAAGGACATAAAAAACACCTGAACACACAAGAAAGAACACTTCCAAATAATTGAACCCTTAAGTGAAATCAGATAAAAGAAATAACTCAGTGCTGTCGCTTTCATTAAAATATGGGTTTAGCATTTAAGGGCACAATAAATAAATTATGATGGTAAAAGTGAGAATGAAGCCCTAACGCTGTTACTGTTTATGCCAATATTATCCACTTTATTCACTCGTAATAACGTATAATTTATTGTTTTCCAAACAGAAGTGTTTTGCCTACTCTTGTACACATGAGTGTATATTTGGACTGTTCTAAGGTCACAGGGATAGTCACATGGATGTGGTGGCTTTAACACATGGATGCAGTGCAGCTGACTCAGGATGGCAGTAGTGTCTAACACTACAGCTCCATCACTGCAGAGGTATTTCCTAAAACGACTTGGCTGAAGTACCTCACAACTCCCAGCAAATAAAGGTCACATACTGCAGTTGAGATCTATCAAGATTCTCTCCAAGGTGATTTTGTGAACATATAGGACTGACATGAGTGAAGTAGTGGCTCCGTGGAGGGTTTCTATTGACGTCTGTGGTGATTGCTTTGGCCTGTCGGCATATACAGTCCATGTTTACTGTAGCTGTAGAACTATTCAGATCCTTTATGTTAGTACAAGTAGTGATACCATACTGTAGAAAATTGCACCACAAGTAATTATGTTTTCAAAACATTAAGATAAATTATCAGCAACATACACTTTAATGATTAAAATATGAAATAACTATAGGCAGTAGTAAGTAATAAAAATAAGAAGAAATTAACTATTTTATATTGGGTAGTTGAACTGGGGGCAGATCTACAGCAAAGGAAGGGGATGTAGAGCCTCACCTCCCCCAGATGCCTCCCAAGCTTTTGTTTTCTTAAAACTGCATTTGCAAAAATAAGATAAGATGAAATAGAAAGAGAATCTACTATTTATAGTTCATGCTCTGTACATATATACATATTATTTCAATATTTACAATATAGATGCATGTGATGTGGGTATTGATGTGATATGGGGGGATTTACTGTGAACTGTTATATATTCTGATGGCTGTGGGAAGGAATGACCTGCGGTATTGCTGCTTCTTCCACTGGAGGTAAGAGTCTAGTACTGAAGGACCTGCAAGCAGCAACTATGTCCTTAAGCTTTTCAGTCTGTAGAAACAAATAATAAATTGACCAAATGTGATTGAAGGATAGTTTTATTCTTCGACGCCACTGCATCTTCTACATCTGCAGAACCTTTACATGTAGTGGAATATTTTCATTTTCGTATTAATACTTTTACTTTGGAAGATGATCTCAGCTGTGTTAAGTTTGAACACTGGCCTTGCTCCTGTTGTTAACAATAAATATTTTCAGGGTATTTTTTTTTGTGTGTTTTTCTTTTTGTTTGTTTGTTTTTGCTCAGTCAATGTTTTTAGGTTTGGATCTATGCATTTTTTTTCTATTTAGCCTAAGAAGGAGGATAATTGTATATTTTTTATGGTATTAAAAGGGTATGAAAAAGTTTAATTTAAAGGTAGCAACAACAACAACAACAATAATAATAATAATAATAATAATAATAATGCTGCATGTAATATATTTTAAATAAAAACCGAAATTGTATATGTATCATCCAGTGTTTCTGAGACACCCGTGCACACGCATGGCGTGGGTGGACTGCAGTACGTGCCAGCTCGGCTCAGCTGGGAGTGGACGTCAACACAACACGGGACTGTCCTCCCACAACTTTGGAGGCTCAGCGAAAGAAACACAGGTTTTCATTTATCAACTTTGCCACGTCTCTAACATTGTGTCGCTCACAGGTGATGCTGGGTGTGGCTGGAATGACGGGCAGGTAAGACTGTTTACTTTGGGACGTAATAATCTGTTACACTCGCCCACGTAAATTACTTATAGGCTGTGTTAGCTTTGAAAGCTAGTAAGCTAAAGCTACATCTGCTAATCAACGTAAGCAGTCAGTTGAAGTTAGCTAGCCACATTGCAAGCATAAATACCATTTTGTAGACGACAATAAAAGGTTTATTGTCTTAAAGGTACTTTCAGCAGTTTGCAGAATGATAGTTTGTTAGTGACAGTTAAGCTTTAATTCATTATTGGAGCTTATAAACTAGCCCAATAGTGTTCTCTCAGCCATGATTAGCATGCTACTTAGCTGTTAGCTGTGTAGTCTTGATGAAATAACTTGTTTAGACGCCAAGTTGTACTCCTGTGTTTTTTGATATTAGATCACTATTACGTCTTTTACAAGAACTTATTCTTATTCAAGCCTTCAGATCTGACTGTGACCTGACTAGATATGCAGTACTGTGTAATTGTATTGCACTGACTATATCAGGAGCACAAGTTAAAGTTACTGTAAAAGATAAACTATTATTAAGTGAACTGTGGTAGAGGTATTATTGCTTTTATAACTGTTACAGTCGCATCCAGTTTGATGTTATGTTGTGAACATTACACAAAAGCTGAAAAACAGTCTTCACTTAGTGTTTAAAACAGTTATATGGTTCATTCTCTAGTTTTCTACTGTAAATCTGTGTGTGTCTGATAGTTGGGGAGTCTGCACACCAGCCCTCTGTTAGCCTCAGTCCTGTCTTCCCTTACCAAATTAGGTGGTGGCTGTGCAGTGAGTAAGAGAGTTAGTGAGTTCCCCCACTGATTCACTCATTATTTCCATTCTCCACAGCGACAGCTGCTCTAACAGGCACAGTCGTTAATAGATGAGATATGTGTGAAATGATAAACATTGCTCTGGCCTTGCATCCCAGTTGTTTGTCAGCCCAATATTTTACATACTCTCTGCTGAAGAAAGCGCTAATGTATTTTCTTGTCACATCCAATAGCATTGCTAATGCCCTTGCCAGTGCGGCTTGTGAGCGATGCAAAAGTGGCTTTGCCCCGACTGAAAAGATTGTCAATAGTAATGGAGAGCTGTACCATGAGCAGTGCTTCGTGTGTGCCCAGTGTTTCCAGCAGTTCCCAGAAGGACTCTTCTATGAGGTAACTTACGCAAATTTCCTTCCTTGCTTTTTTTGGACATGTTTTGTCAGTTAATACTGTGATGAGCAATGGATATTTGTCTGTATTTGTGATTGCCGTGGCATTCTTTATATAAACTATTTGTTGTTTTTTTTCTTTTACAGTTTGAAGGCAGGAAATACTGTGAGCATGATTTCCAGATGCTCTTTGCTCCTTGCTGTCACCAGTGTGGTGAGTGTTACAGGGTCTCACCAAATCCCTGTCTATTCAGTAACTTGTATTCTGATGCATTTGGACTATGATGATTTGACACAGAATTGTATTAATTTGCACCTGGTATCAAAACACATTTCAAATGTACTTTGGCTTTTCATTACATTTTGCTGTAGGGCTAGAAAAGGCTGTGGACTTGAAATTTCTTGGCTTGTTTTCAACACTGTCAAATAAACTTATGGTTTTCTATATCCGTGTTGTATATTGATACAGGAAAAACTGACAAAGCAGTTCAAGGCCTCCATAGACATTCAGACAGGTGACAAATTAAAAGAAAAACTAATGTACTAAACTAAAGCGCTAGGCCACCAAGCGACCATGGCGGCTTTGCTTCTCCATGGTTGCAGGGACCGCTGTCCAACACATCAATCTAAAATTGTCCACCAGTTTACTGTTGGGTTGAGATGTGGTGACTGTGAAGTTCATAGCATGTGATTGACATAGACTTCATCAAACCATTCAGTGACTACTTGTGGTAAGTGGATGGGGGCAACAACTACAGTCAGGTTTTTCCATTAAGTTATCACCCACGTCTGTGATTATATAGTATGCTGCACATGTGGAATTACCATCCCTTTTCTATAATTGATTTTCAGTCATTGAACTCTATAAAGGGTTAGTTTGGATTTTTATGTGTGGTCATATTATTATCCATAGTCTTTGTAAGGCTGATGTTAAATGGCATTGGCCTAATCCCAACCAACACAGCCACTTTTGAATTGAAGCCCTGAAGCACTTTTTCACTGCCACAGGGATTCCCTTGGAAAACGTTTTACACAGGAGTTGCTATTATTCCACTGCCATGATTGGTTAGTGTGCTAGGTTGGATCCGAACTAATCAAAGTCAAACAATAACATAAACTAGCTGATTGACACAGTGGTAGACCAGCAAAATTCATGTCCAATGTCAAATTGCTTTTTTTGTCAGTGAACTCTGGTGGCTCTGAAGAGTAAAATATAATGGCCTCAGTTCCCCAGTGGAAAAAAGCTGTCTGATGGAAAGGAGAAGCAGTGAAATACAGCATAGATTTAAACCGATAGTGAGTTTTTTTTAGGTGACTAAAGTACAACGTATTACTGGCACCCACATCACCGGGACATTCCTCAGCTCCCATGTTTGTTCTCCAAACTGGGGCCCTGCTAATCGTCATCTACTCCATGTAATACACCCAATATCAGGGTTCCCGCCGGGTCTTAAAAAGTCTTAAAAGAATTTACAGATCTGCATTTAATACCTTAAAAAAGTCTTAAAAAGGTATTAAATTTGTTATGGTAGGTCTTAACTTATATTGTCATAAACTTGTTGGCTGTGTTGTGTTTAAATGTGTCTGGGAAATGTCCAAGCTGCAAAGAAATTAACATTAGTTGACTCAGTTCCACCTGTTCCAACCTGCCAATTTATATTGAAATTAGGGACCAATTATTGCTAAATTTGCAGCCTCTGGGAAGAAATGATCACAAAAGTGAAAAGTAAGCACGTGGAAGTGCAAATTTAATAATGTCTGGTTGGAGAAAAGATCATTCTCGACCTGGTTGACACGAGTTTTCCTTAATTTCAGGAGTCATGAAATTTTGCCAGTATGGCCATGAAATAGGCTGGGAAATGGGCATTAAATTGTGTTCTAAGTAATCTTAAAAAGGTCTTAAAAAGTCTTAAATTTAACTTGTAGAAACCTGCAGGAACCATGGATTATGGTTACGTACCTCATACAACCCCACTTGAATCAATCTGAACTAACCTTTAAATTCTCTTCACCCAGGATTCCTGTAAGTGCTTTGTAACCTTTTCTTTAATACAGCATGATTTCGTCCGGGGAAGGTTGAAAAATGCTTAAGTTATACTGTGTGTTCTTGTATAATTAAAATGGATTCTTTATCTAAGCACCTCTTTGAGAACATTATAGTGCCACTGTAGGGCATTGGAGTAACACTGAAGTCTGCATAATGGGGTGCTCATTAGTAACTACTATACATTACCCAGAAAATACTCCTTCCTCAACAAATACAGGAAACTTCTAACTACAGCTTGCCTCAGGGTGATCGCTCACTTATCGTTCTCCTCAGGGGAGTTCATCATTGGTCGTGTCATAAAGGCCATGAACAATAGTTGGCATCCCGACTGCTTCTGCTGTGACATTTGCCAGGCTGTGCTCGCGGACGTGGGGTTTGTCAAAAATGCTGGCAGGTTAGTATCCCATCCTATTACGGTCTTAATATAACAGTATGACAGCCTTTAAAACAGGTGGTTAGACACGTCAGGCTGGTGACTCACTCACTTCCGCATACTAACAAATATTGGAATCGTGAGCAGCTGTGACAGAATAAGTCAAAACATTATTTAAGACTGCGCTTTCCTTTCTTGACACCCTTGAATTTTGTTCTCCTCTACTTACCTCAGGCACCTGTGTCGCCCGTGCCATAACCGCGAGAAAGCACGCGGTCTTGGCAAGTACATCTGCCAGAAGTGCCATGCCATCATTGAAGAGCAGCCACTGATCTTTAAGAACGACCCATATCACCCCGACCATTTCAACTGCAGCAACTGTGGGTCAGTATTACATCGCCGACCCACTATTTTTGCAGAGATGAACAATAAAAGCAGATTGAGCTATTCTTGTTTTATAAGGCTTTATAAGGCGTGTTCAGAGCCAGCTTTTGTTCTGGTCCAATGAATATCACTGTTCGTCTATCCACAGTAAAGAGCTAACTGCTGAAGCTAGGGAGCTGAAGGGAGAGCTCTACTGTTTGCCCTGCCATGACAAGATGGGGGTTCCTATCTGTGGGGCCTGTCGAAGACCCATTGAGGGACGTGTTGTCAATGCCATGGGCAAGCAGTGGCACGTGGAGGTTAGTGAACAACAATGACAGTTTGTTGATGCATATTTGGCACATTGGTCTGTTTGATGCTGTCCAAATTTAACCCTACGTTAGTCACCTGGGGTGTTTCGACACCCCAACTTTTTTAAATTGCTCATAAATTATAGTAGTTCA
>JAPQRQ010000018.1:28489719-28511436 GCA_037367365.1 Apogon talboti | reverse complement strand
TAGCAGGGAAAGGAAGGCCGAGGCTATGAGCAGCATCAGCAGTAGATGCTACTAAAGATTACAAAGTACCTGGAAATCTTCACATAATTTACTTTCTCTTGCTGTGCTATTGTTGACTTTGATTTATTTTCCGATTTTCTTTGTTTAAAATTGAATAAAACATGGAAAACAATTGTCTGTGGGTGACAAGAGTTTATGGAAATTTACCATGTTATTATCAGACATCAGAAAAATGCCACTACTGTAATGACTTCAGTGGAACCTGCAATGTTTTTAACATCACGGCACCAAGAATGCTGTCAGCCCGGAATTACTCTCATTTTAATTTTCTAATAGAATGTATAATACTATTTGGATAAAGGAAATGCTGTCCACATGTTTGAAATAAGTGTTATTTCAATAAAATAAGCCATGCACGTGTTCTAATAAGGTGTAAATAAGATATGCAGTGATAAATATATCTTCGTACGTAGGGTGAAAAATAGACCGCTTCATCAACGGCGTCTTGTAAGTACACCTTAAACAGACACTCACGCAGTCATTTATATGGTGACTACTCTGTTACTGGGGTGAGAATATGCAATGATAATGTCTTATTTTCCTGTTACATTTTTTTTTTTCTAACTGTAGCATCTGTTATAAAGTATTCCAGTGTCAGGTCTGTTTACATGGCACACAACTACAGCAGTTATTCAAAGAATTAGGTGGAGGAAAGGCAAAAGGTGGACACAGAAATCTGGCGTGAATGTGAATCTGATTTGTGAGACAAGAATCATTTAAAGTGACTCTCAGAGCTCATTCTAAACCCCTTCTGTCAGCTGTGAGAGAGCCTGCTATAATCCATTGTCACTGGGTGGATTAATTTGCATAATTCCACTATTGTGCAGTCCCAGATCTTTTTCTGTCTCCTCCTTCACATGCGAAAAGGAAAAAGAGAGAAAAAAAAAAAAAGAGTCTCAAACCTCTACTACTTGTTGCTTTGGAAACCGGGGTGGAACAAGCGAGGAGATGTACAGTAGTAGGACAAGAATGAGGGAACTGGGCAAAGAGAAAGGACACAGTGGAGCAAGGGTGTGGATATGAAGAAGGTGTGAGGATGGAGATATGATGAGCAGGGAACGGAGACAGAGGTAGGGAAGAAGAGCAGAAGGGCAACGGAAAGAAAACGGGAAGACAGATAGAGAGAAGAGAGGAAACTACTGTTCAGTGAATGGAATACAGAGCAATTTTCTGTTACTTAAAAAGTCATTTATCTATGTCGACAGTCTATTAGTCATGTAGTCGAGTGTAACCCCCCCTTTACACACACACACACACACACACTTCCCTCCATCACAGCCACAGACGATGTGTGCGTACATGTGAGCCACTGGTTGCATGTGTGTTGTTGTGTGTGTATATGATGAGGCTGTATTGCTTATCCTCCAGGGATGGGAGCTGGAGGGAAGAGAGGCAGTGCTAAATTGCACAGATAAGATCAATATGTAGTTAAAGGGTGGGGCTGCGCCTTTCACAGCGAACATTGTGTAATATTGCATTATCCCTACACTGTGTTAAATGGATTATTCTTAAAAATGTGATGCGCAGAGCGTACCTTTCAAAGAATACAATTTTAGGACAATAGCTTAGATCTCACTGATTATATTTGCTGTTTTTTTCTACACTTGAGTCTTCATCACAAATTCAATGTAAAAGTGACAGTTTGTGTGTGATTTTTGTGAGGTTTGAACCAGACTAATTCTTGGCGTCCTGTAATTTTTGTGTTGTCAGGCAACTTAATAGAGAGTCCAGGAAAACACTGCTCCCTGAAAAATGACCAAAGATGATCTGACAAAAGAGGGAAAAATCTACACTTGGCGATTTCACCTTGTTCAAGGTGTAACACTAATCAGCTTTCAACTTCAGTCATGTCTGTCACTGTGGGCATCAGATACATGACATCACCCAGTGAACTCCTAATGTCTACAACACTTAACCTTGAAGTACAGCAGATGTTGAAACGTATTTGGTGAGTTTGGATTACTTCTAACTTTGCTTTTCAACGGTATAAAGAATAAAAGTGACATGAAAGTCTATCTGTGGTTGGCTGCATCACAGACTGTAAATCGACTGCCTGTTTCAACATGTTAAGGTTGACAATATGATCTTAAAGGACATATTAATATATTAAACACTACCACGAGGCAGTCTAATTCAGTCAACAAAAGGTACTATTTTTCTCACAGAGGCTCTGCTCTCGCTTCGCAGACCCCGCTCACATCAGCTGAACATCGGTCACTGTCTCCAGTCTTTATATGAAGCTAACCTGCTGCTGCTTGTACCTTCATATTTGTTGTACAGAATTTATGTTTGAATTGCATATGTAGTTATATGTGTTAACCTTCAATATTCTAAGGTCTTTGTTGGCTGTTCATACTTGTTTATTGTGAAGCATTCTGGGACTTGCCCCAGAAACCTATATATGAGCTGTGTTTCTATCACTGGAGACCTGTCAATAGAGGGTGCAAGGGAGCCACCCTACCTGTCTCACATGAAGAAGAAGACAATAGGAATCACATAAAATAATTTTACAAAAACAAATGAATATCTATAAAAAATGAGCTGAACATGATACAGCCTGTGGGTACTGTGTATAATCTGTATTCAAGTGTAGTTTAAAATGTTTTCATTTGTTTAGTGAGCAGTCAAGTCATGTGTGTCAAAAATCTGTGCCCGAGGCTCTCAGTTTATCATATAGACTCTTGTTATAAATGGTGCGTGCTCAGTAGACCCCCTCCAATACAAGAGATCGGAGAGCCATGGGGTGCAAAAATTTGTGCCCAAGCCCCACCCACAGGAGTAAACGTCGCATCCCGAAAAGAATCAAGACCCTACTCTGAAATGCAATGTCACACAAACCAGGGATGTCGTCTAAACCAGGGGTGCCCACACTTTTTAGGCTCGTGAGGAGGGCCGGTTCCAGATAGTCATATATGAGGTGGCAATCAGGAATGTGAAGGGGGCACATGCCATGGGGGGTGTTCCGTACCATACATACCTTACAATGAGTATGTGCAGATCATATGACCACACAAATTGAAAGTGAATCTTAAGACGCTTTACTAATGCCTTTAAGTCTCCCAATGTTGTGCAGCTCATTTTCCTTTTTCCTACCTTCGGAAATTTAATTTGGGGGGCAGGATGTCTGTTTAAGGGGGCATTGCCCTCCCCTTGTCCCGCCCGCTTGTGAGCTACTTTTAAAGTAACCAAGACAGAATGATATACATCCACATCCACATACATCCACATCCATCCATATCTGATAGATATCAGCAGACAGCTGAGTACGTCTTACTACTGGCACTTCCACCAGTGGCTAATTGTTCAGTGGGTAACACTACTGTCTATGATGTGGGAGACCAGGGTTCAAATCACACCAGTAATGTCATTTAGCCAAGTTTTATGGTTTTTAATGCTATGCGGTCTACCTGCACTACCTTCACCCCTGGTCTAAATGCACTGTCCATATTATCAGTGGAAAAGACACTTGTCAGGGACATGCCTGACTTTAACAATAGTTACAGAAAAATGTGCACTTTTGAAGGATAGATGGGTAAAATTTACATAAAAAAGACTGAAAACACATACGGTGTATTTTTATTTTAATTGACATTAATATTTTAAAATTGTCATGCATGTGCTTTGGTGTATCCTAGTGCTGATATGTGGTTATGGTGCATCTGAAATCTGACTTCCATACTGCGCCCCAACAAAAAATTATTTCACCAGCCGCCACTGGTTTCTACCTGAGCAGTAGGCGTAGGTAAAGGGGAAAAAAAACCCAAAAAATTTTATGAAATAGCAATGACAAAATAACTCAATACACCTCTCAGAATCTGTTTGCTCCTCTGGTTCGGTTGACTCTCAGATCTCTTTTATGGTTTTATGATTGTTGAGGTAGGTTAAAAAAAAAAAACTCAAAGAAAAAACAAAAACATTAAATTTTCTTGCTCTGATTATTTCACAGAGTATACCTAGATAATACAATCTTTATGAAAGTGTGCTGGGGGATTACTGAGGCACAGTTGGTGCTGACTTTCTTAATCTCATGTTCCAGAGCTGTGAACACCACACATGAAGTCATTTTACCTCCAATGTATTAGGATAGAGGTGGAATTTGCAGAGACAGATGTCTTAGGATGTGCAAACAAAACCAAACTAATCCTGTGGCTGGACACCACCTGATGGAAGTGAAAAAGGTTCATGTTATTCATTAACACTTTCCTTTATAAATAGGTTCACTTTGACTAACCAGTGATAACTATCTCCTGTTTTCCATTTAACACCCCATAGTGTTAACCCCGCTGGCATAGGATGAAAACCCTGCAGAGCCACGTCCTCTGTCTTAACAAGCAAAACAGCATGTTCCACTATAATCACCATGATATATTAAACATCATCAGGTGTGCTAATGAGGTCATAATTACAATAATTCATGTGTTAATTAGGAAATATTTCTCTGTCAACGCATACTTCTAAAGAGTCCGGCCAACATTTGGCAAACTATCATGAATAATACACATGAATATGCATGTTATCCAAAAAAAAAAAAAAAAAATTATGTGTCCATATGATAAATGTGTTAGAAAAAAAGCTATTGTTTGCACTATGTACATATAGGTGAACTGATTTCAGCTCATAATTTAGTCATGTGGCTTTAAAAGTTTAAAAGGCAGTCTCCTCATAGCTCCATTTTGGTCTCTACCACCTCCTGAGAGAAAGGTTTAATACTCAGATACTTCACTTTTGTGTTTGCCTCTGCTCTTTAGTGCTGAACAATTCTGATACTGGGCTTATCAGTCTTTAGTTGTTCTGACTGTGGCTGTAATCAGTTTAAAAAAACAAACAAAACAAATGCTCAAATCCATTCTTAATATGAAAAATATTGATCAGAGCAGCTTTGAAATGTAATGGTTGTGTCATTCTCAAGATAAACTCTGAAAAAGTGCATGTAAAAGTAGTAGATTTATTTTATGAAAAAGAACAACTTTTTGTCTCAGAAGGTTCATGAAATGTTTATTGATCCAGGAATATGACCTTGATCACTTTAAAATCTGAGACGGAGCTGAACAAGCAAACAAAGAAGCTTAAAGAAAGTTTTAGAAATCACTAAGTTAAACTAATGAAGTCATTTAAAAGTACATTTTAACCATTTCCAGTATAAAAATATAACAACTTAATAATGTGGAAAATGACAGGAAAGAAAATATTCTTTATTTTAATCCCTTTACAGTAATTAATTTGAGTCAAGCATTTTATTTCTAACAGTTCTTACTGTGCAACACTGATCACTATAAGGTGGTTCTTAAGTAGTATTTTAATTTCTCGATAAGCAAATAAAATCATCAAAAGATAACTTACATATACGTATGTGACTAAATTGTACTCAGAGATTAAAGACATACAAGGCAAATTGATTTAACTGTAAAAAAAAAAATGTAAAATGTAAATGTAAATAACTTACATATACGTATGTGACTAAATTGTACTCAGAGATTAAAGACATACAAGGCAAATTGATTTAACTGTAATTTTTTTAGAACACATTACATCAATGTTTTTAAGTACTTTTTAATTATCTTAGAAATGTAGCCCCTCTAGTCACAATTATGTCTGTGTTGCCATGGTAATGCAATGCAAGGCTTGTAGCAATATATACATGCTACGTAACACATGCTACATGCACATGAGCAGGACAACAGAACACAGTCCAAACAACAGGCACATACTGTAAATGGACAAATATCTAAAAAAAACTAACAGTCCGACACCAGCATATGTCATGAATAATTTCATAAAATAAAAGACCAATGCAACAAACTTTGCGCCACTAAGCTAACACTAGGCAGATCCAATAGTACAAGCGTTATTCTTTATGTGCTAAAAATGCACTGAAGCAGCCAAAGAAGAGCAAAAATAAAGGTTGCATTATGAAGCGATTAATAATTTTGTCTCTTCTTTTCTGTTTTCTAATTATAACTTGGTTTTATATGAATGAAACTTGTACTATTACCTAATCCATTGGTTTGCATTATATTGAAGTGACTAGAAGCAAATGGATTTAACAGGTAAAGTATTGTCAACACTGTATCCTTACTTACTTCCATTAAGGATCATCGGTTTGTACAATGGTATTATATTATATTATATTATATTAGATCACATTATATTATATTATATTACTATATTAGATTAGATTAGATTAGATTAGATTAGATTAGATTAGATTAGATAGAACGTTATTGATCCCTGGGGCAGAAGCCTCAGGAAATTGAGGATTTGAGGACAACTGAGTATTATGTTTGTTTTAAAAATGACTGTGCTCTGATTATTATGAAACTTGGTGAAGAGGTAGGCCATGGCTCAAACCCATTAAAATATGGAACAGATCCACCAAAAAGTGAGGATCCTGGAGTATTTTTTTTCCAATATTGTTTCATTGATTTCCAGGCCTGCTTCACATTCGTATAATTGTCCCAAACAATCCCAAACAAATCTTCCACAGATCTGAACTGGGGTGAAACTGCTTCGCCTTAGGAAGACTGAGGGAAGCTGGGCCAGAAAAATCAATTTTCATAATTATGAATGAAAATTTCCATCTATAATTTACTGACCTGTAAGACACTGGAAAAGGTCAGAGAAGAATTAGTCGATTCAATGTATTGATTCAGTGATCACAGACTCTTCATATATACTCCCTGTTGTATAAACTCACAGCCGTAAAGCTCACAATAAAATCTAGGCTTTAGGAAAGGAGACAGGGGTGTGGTCACTGGTTGTCTGGGTTTCCTTTCGTTCACTAGGGAGATGATTATGCAAAGAACTGTTTCCAAACTGCACCCTTCAAAAACTCACATTAATAATTCAGCTGTAACTAAATCCCCTCAGGCAGTGGCTATAATCAGATTATAGTTTTACAATTACTATTAAAATCTCATCAAACAATCAAAGGTTTGCATTGTGCAAACAGCAGACCTATAGTGTATCTTTATTCACGTAAGCTCTGCGTAAATGAGGAGACCATCCATCAATTGACTGACTTCCTGTTCCTTTCTCATAGTGTTTATCAGTTCCTCCTTCCATCACCGTATTTTCAGATGGTGATGGAGCTCTGTGGTAAAAAAAATGTGTTCCTGGTCTGTCATGGATCATCACGAGCAGTTCACTGTTGTTACTTGCAGTGTTACATTTAATAGTGATCCAACGCATAGGGGATTAGTTGTGATTGGTTGTTAAGACCCGTAATGCTTAGAACACCTGTTGATAATTGTCACAATAGGAGGAAGGGATACAATCAAGCAGCGGGATGTGGTGCAGGCGTATACTGACACGCACACATTCAGACGCTGTTACGCAAACACACAGGCGCACACAAACACACACATGCACAGACACACACATGCACGCTGTAATGGGCCAGTGCGTGGCTTAAATTTTCTTTGATGCAGTGGATCCCCCCTGCTGCTCAGCATATTACTCTGTACACATCAAACAGGTTGTTCTGAGAAGAAAAAAGGACATGATGACAAGACTGTGGCTCACTATTGAGCTCATCCTGATGCCAGGCTTTTTATTCAAATAAAAAATAGGTTCCTCTACCTTTTTTTTCTCTGTCTCTTATTTTCTCTCTGTGTTCCTCTGCCATGGCTTGTCTTTTTTTTTTTTTTACTTGTTCATCACAGATTCAAATCCTTCTTCCTGCTTTTCTGCTTCTTGAATGTTGCATCTGTTTTCCTCGAGCTTGTTTTTTTCCCCTCTGAATAGATTCTATAATTTTTCATCCTGTTTCATCTGTCCATTTCTTCTTTTTTTTCTTTTTTCCCTGTAAACTGCCATCCCCTGCCATTCTCTTTCTGAATCACCTGGAGCTTGTCGCAGCATGTCATCCCATCATAGCTGACCATCCAGGCAATGTCAGTGTGAGGCGCAGTTCACAGATGATAATGGGGGGACACACTGGGCTTTTCTGTCCTATGATCAGCCATGTGGTTGTGCTGTGTGTGCTTATATAAATTCTTTATATACAGACAAAGGTAAACATGAAAAGCAACACTTCTCCTGATTTTGCCGATTTGTGCCTTGTGTGCAAAGTGTATCTTGAGTACATGAGTTTACTGCACAACATATTTTTGTCGTGGTGTCTACTCAGAAGGCTTTTGGTATGGACAGCATGTGTTGCTCGCCACGTTCCACCCCTCCAGCCCCAAAATTCCACAGCTAAAGCCCATAGACATATGTGGGACACAGGTGACATATAGAGAATAATAAGAAATTACACAAAATAATTTGATTTTAATCACATAATGGAGGAATATTTATATCCATAAAAGGTTAATTGGTCATATAAAGACACACTATGAAGTATTTCTGGATTAAAATACATTTAAGTAGGTCTGTGTCATATATTTTCCTGACTTTTGTTTTTCAACTATATTTTTGTCTTGTTTATGTTGCAAATTCTCTTCATGGTGCAATTTTTTTTTTTTTTTATTAAGGCATGATTTATTCTGAAAAGGATTTTGTAATCATGTCTTACAACTGTGGCTCCCAAACATTTTCAGCTTGATGGAAATGAAATGTGGAAATCTATTATTTCCACAGGAGCTAAAATTTACAAAAACACACCTTGAACTGCTATCATGACTCCACTTTGCATACTCCTCCACAAACAATGGACAATGTAATTGAAAGTCTTTTATTTGTGTCTGTCATTGCTTCTTTTGTATCATTTTCATGTTACTCTTTTGCACTTTGTTTCATATTAAACATCTTATGCTATTTTAACCATGTTTAGTTGTTCATGCCTTCTTGCATTTTACATAATTTGGATTATGTTGAATCTTTTACCTTTTACATATCGTCTTTTTACATCCTGTATGCCTTGATTCATAATTAACATCTCATTATGTTATTTCCTTCTTGTTTTGTTTTCCACACCTTTCTAAATCTTTTATATTATTTTCATCTTTCCTGTACTCAGCATTGTACAGTGGTCAACATCTATGAACTCTTCCAAACACTCTTGTACTATCTTCATTCATTCATCATCTGAACCCGCTTAATCCTTACTAGGGTCGCGGGGTCTTGTACTATCTTATTGTGAAAAATGAATTCACCCATCATGTTTTACTATGACAGCTGACAAGCCAATGAAAACTGCTCTACAACCCATTTTTGACTATAACCACCCATAAAATGTTACATAATATATCAAACATATGTAACATATATAATCTATTTAAATTCACAGATCTTGGTGGTAGTAGCAAATATTCAACCTGAGAAATTTTGGTGGTAGTAGCAAATATTCAACCTGAGAAATTTGTCAGAAATCAGCAGTATTTTTATTTTGTTTTCTACATTACCTTTCTTAAACTACCAATAATATTCAATTGTTATTTGTTTTATTATTTTTATTTGTCATGCCAATTTTTAGTCGGGGCCTGTCACAGCTCCCATTTCACTGTCATTGTCTTTCTCAATGTCATGTGACAAATAAAGGTTCTTCTTCTTCTGTTACCTGCAACTACTTCACCAGAATGAAATCACATGTGGGTATACTGCTGTTTTACTGAGTTACCTGACTTTCTTTTAAGGTTCCTTTACTGTGAAAGCTTTTATTGTGAAATGTAATAATGGTAGAGTTGGATATGTAATGCACAGCAATAGACATAGTCTGCCATTGTTTTTCTGCTGCTAGGAGTGCTTCAATCAAATCACATATCCCCAATAAAATCCACTCTCAGTGGATAGTCCAAACCTTAGCAAACACTGCAAATAAATGTCATAAAATAAACAGGCTGCACTGAACACACTGAACTGACCCATCTGTGGTGACAACAACCCACTCTCGAGCTTCTCTCCCTTTAGCGAGGTGTCCTGACTCATTGCAGCCTCCAACTGTGGCCTCAGAAGACGAAACGTTGCTTGTGATTCTGGGTTGGTCATCACATTGTTTGAGTAAGACTGGGAGACCCCTCCACCCTAAAAATATTAGCTCCTGCAGTCCCATCCTCACCTGTAATATGTCGAAGACTTTTTTGAGGGCTCAGTTAAATATAACAACATGCTGCTCTGGATCCTTTTGATTTTTCTTTTATTTGGCTGTATTAACACACTGACAGATAATTGGTGCTTGAAAAGATGTGTGCACAGATCAAGGCCTAAGGACCCAAGGACGGAGGGGTGGGTGTGTGTGTGTGTGTGTGTGTGTGTGTGTGTGGGTGTGTGTGGGGGGGGGGTGTTTGTCCTTGGAAGAATGACCCTTGGTGGCTGGATTCACAGAGGAGACTTAAGGCAGAGAATTAAGTGCAGAACAAACAGGTATTTATTAACACCAGCAAAAAACACACATAACATACAGATGTGCTGTATGGCAGTATCTACCTTTTACCATATCATGAGTCTAATCATCCATAACCTCATCATACAATTCAACAATAAAAGACATTTAATATAAGACACAATGTACAGTAGACAAGCACTCAAACGTCCCTAACCTCCAAATCATCTTTACATCAGAAAAAAAAAAAATATTACCATCATTTACCAAATACCACCCTTCACCCCCAGACTCATCATCTCAGGAATCTTCAGACCAGCGGTTCTCAACTGGTCTGGCTTCGGGACCCACTATCACCCCTCAATGACAAGCTGCGATGCAAACTGATAAAAGTTAAACTTCTGAAATTTACTGAATGAAAATATGGTGTGTTTTGAACCTGAGATATACAGAATATCACAGTATGAAAACACAGACGACAAGTTTAATGATAAACCAAACTGACCAGTAGGTGGTGATGCTAAATATGGAAATATTCCCTTTAACACTAAATTTAGGTAGATTTGAACCAAAATTAAAAAGCGCACTCTATTGAAATTCAAGAATTAAACACATTGAGGGTTTTGTCCTTTGTGTTGGTAAAAACCATATCTGATGTAGTCATTCTCATGCCTGAGTTTTGACCTGATTTGACTAGTTGTTAATGGGTCTTCATTTATGCTTTGAAATATCTGGTAAAAATTAGCATGACATTGCATTACTGCCACCTACTGTTGAGGAGTATAAATGGATGGTACCCAGCTCCATAAAAAAAAAACAAAACATGGGATTTGTTTCTTGATGTAACTTTTGTACCCAGACAAAGCCCTGTGACCCACAGACAATGGGTTTGCTACTCACTTTTGGGTTGTGACCCACCAGTTGAGAATCACTGTGTTAGATGATGAATGATGAACCTATAAGACACAAGAGAAGACAAGGTTCTGTTTGTCATCGGTTTCTTCTGCACAACATGCTTCCAACTCTTCCAACCATTCACATTTCAATTAGGCAAATTATTTAACATACGACTAAATACATTTCTGATGGTTCAGAGAAGCTGCTTCATCTTCATTCTTCCTCCTCTGATGTTCTGGAGGTTTTTCTAAAGCTGCTCCCTCAGGACTGAACATTGAACTTTTTATTTATTGAATGAAGATGTGGATATGAGGAAACACTAGATTTGTGAAGATCCAGATCATGTTCAGACCAAATGAATTTAAGCAGTCCCTCCAGAAAAATACGGGCAAAAATCTTTGATTATGGATGGAATATGCAGGGTTTTATGTGATTTTTCTGCAGTGAAATTGTGGAAATTTGCAAAAAAAATGCACAAAATTCCAAAAATATGCGGGAACTGGAAAAACATGCGTTTCAATGAAAAAAAAAAAAAAGATTCTTCTTCCACCCCCTGTTCTAACTAGGCTACTACTAAATGAAACATGTCTAATTACATCCTATGATAAGCAAACATACAAGAAGTAAGCATACAGGACATCACAGAAAGGGCTGGTTATCTTTTAGTTCTTTATTTTCTAAACATGGCTCAAACATGGCATTAACATTCCTGAGTCACAAGTGTCAAAAATATAATAATATAATAATAATAATAAAATAAAATAATATAACTGCTTCCTGCTTTACAAAGGTGAGGTAGAACAGTCCATCTGTTTCAAGGCCATTATAGCCTTTATGTTCATATAACATTATTATCACTGCAGCAGAAACCATTCACACTGGTAAAGTGGCTCCAGCGTCGATTTTCTCTGATGTTCCAGTTGCATGGGGTGTTAAATAGTGTGAACCCACTTTCCTGTAGGACATCAGGTACTGGTTTGCTCTGTCATTTTCAGATATTTTTGTCGGCAAATGAGCTGCATTTGTCATCATCTTGCAGGATTTTTCCTGATGCTCTTGGTTAGTTTACCTTCTGTGGAAGCGCGAGACGATGGCGTTGCGCGTCGCATATTACATCACTACCCGTGTCAAGTTACAATGCAATATTTTTTTAACTTTATGTGATAAAATGTGGGGGATTATGAAATCATGCGAGCCCCGGGTATTTCGTGCATTTTGCGTGGAAATATGCTATTACTGAATATTAGTGAATATGCACCCTCTTTGAAAAAATGTGGACCCCCACATAATGTGCGCTGTTTGCTTGATTATGCATTGAATTATGTAATCACATAGCGTTTTTCTTTAGGGACTGATTAAGGATCCAGAATCTTCTCCATCAGTATCAGGATACTCTTCATCCACTTTTTGTCACTGGTTCGTCTCAGAGTTTTTAAGGATGTTTTGTTTTAACAGTTTTTTTTTTTTTCTATTTTCAGATCTGCATTTTATGGATCAAACCAGTAAAAGGAACAGATTAATTGATTGATTAAGTTTGACTCAGAGGAAACAGATGCTTTTAACTCTTAAAGATCTAAAACTATTTTTTTGTAGTGACTTCCAAATTGTTCTGGGTTCAACACCTGTCGATCGGTGGGGCCTTTCTGTGTGGAGTTTGCATGTTCTCCCTGTGTCTGTGTGGGTTTTCTCCAGGTACTCCGGCTTCCTCCCACCATCCAAAGACATGCACTGATAGGTCAATTGATTGTTATAAAATTGCCCATAGGTGTGAATGTGAGAGGGATTGGTTGTTTGTCTCTGTGTCGGCCCTACGATGAACTAGTGACTTGTCCAGGGTGTACTGCTTTCACCCTTAAGTAGCTGGGATAGGCTCCAGTGACCCCCGCGACCCTAGTGAGGATAAAGTGGGTTCAGAAGATGGCTGACTGACTGACTTCCAAATTAATGTTTCTTTTACTTACAAGTCTGGACTTCAACAGTATCAGCTGAGAGGCAGCGACCTACAAAGTTCTTCACTCTAACAGTAAAAATATTAACCAACATTGTCTCCTATTAATTAGTAATTATATTCACTAAAACAGCATGTGTGTTCATAAAACAACATCACAGTTCAGTTAGTCAACTTGCTTCAGACTATTTCTTGCAACACACATGGAGTCATCACTCCCTACAGATATGTTGCATATAGGTATTGCAGAGTGTTGAACAAATAACTTCCTGTGGAGGCTACAGGTGGATGCTGGGTGATGGAGGGGCGTTTAGAGAACTGGCATTCAGCAGCACTGGTGTGTCAGAGGGAGAGTTGGGAAATTCTTGCAGCCATAAATCAGCCGCCATATTGGAGGGTGTGGTTAATATGTGGAGAGAAATGTCCATCATTACAATCCTCAGTTACAATCACTACAACTTGCTGCATTTTTGACCGATTCTCATCATTCTGAAACACCTTACAGTTTAATTTAGATTAGTTATAAGTCCCAGCTGTATACTTATGAAATAGCATTCATTTCAGGTGCTAGTTTCATATCAAATGAAGATAAATTTACAGTACACAGTACACTATTGCCCATAAAGATGGAATCAAATTTTTTTTCCTGTTGTCGTGAAATGATTGTGTCAATGTGATTTATTCTTGATAGATAAAGTGTAACTGGGACTCAGTATATAATCATTGTACCTAATTAAAGGTGATTACTGATGTGTATAAATAGGAATAAAAAGAAGAATGTGTCTGAAAATATAATTATTCCACCATCATGGGCAATAGTACACAATAACTGCTATGAAAATTCTGTTAAAAATGTAGGATATTTTGGATAGAAATGAAGACTTAAGACATAATTTAAACTAACACTATGTTTTTGTGACCATCTTTTTTATGTATTTCTTTCAAACGTAGCTCCATTAAACAACAAAACCTTGGATGTGCGACAAACTGCATCAGATCAGGTATTCCTGAAAATAATTACGAGCAAGTACAATAACAACCACTATTTTAAAAGTATGTGTTTCCAGCAGGTATCATAGCATTCTGGACTTTTATACATGCACATTTAAATAGGCATGTGTCAGCTTTAGTTCATTTAATATGTGTTTCTTCTGTATTACTATGCTGTGTGTGTCTGTCATCCAGTCAGGGCAGTTAAAAAAAGAAAAGAAAAACCATCCCACTCATATTACCCCATAAACATTAACACAGTACTTTCGGCAGCACCGTTGGTATCCCTTCAGGAATTTCTCTTGAGAATTATTTCTATTTATTGTCCCCCCCTGACAGTGAAATGAAATATCCGCTTTTGCTTCCTCCAAAGCCCCTCTAACCTTTCTACTGCACACTCATCTGTCAATCATGCTCATTGCAGCATAGCTACATTGGGGCACTCGGTTCAGTGTTAATTGAACCCTCACAGTTTACACTTGAAAAAACCAACATCCCTTATTAATCACAGCACAGAGCTCAGGGAACATCGACTGGCTGATAAAACACGGTGAAAAAATGGAGCTGGAGCTGGTTGTAGGTATCATTTTATTGGTTTAAATGTTTAAGGTTAAAGGCTGAAAAGTTTACACATGAAACCATTTGAGAAATATATCTTTTCTCTTTGTTATTTACACAATTTAGTGGAGTTAGCACCAGTAGTGCGATCCACTTTGCATGAAAAAAAAACCAAAACATTTCCATTCTTAAAGGTCACACCTATTTAAAGCATAGTAGTTGGTGGTGCATATTGCGTCATGACACAACTTACACAACAGAAATGCATCTTAACGGCGCTCCACAGATGGTCACTGAACAGCTCGATTTGTGTGCATGTTGTATAGTTCAGGGGAAAAAGGGCTGGAAATCCCAGGATGCTTAGGGTTAAAAGCTTGCTCTTCTAGTCGCTGTGTCAAACATGTCCCCCAGCGCTCTAAATGTGACTGGGTTGTCTTTGGAAGCACAGACAAAGTCACAAATTGGTACACCTCTCATTCTCACAACTTTATTTCTGAATGTGCATATACAGTATGTGTTCCCTAGTATTTTTGCTCAGTCTAATTATTTTATGGCTTATATATAAAAAATAGAACATTTTTATTTCTTTCCCTGCCTGATATTGAATGTTATTGTATTTTTTTTCAACAGTGCTCTTGCCTATTGATGCCTTTTTCTTGATAAATTATGTTTCTGTTTCTTCTATCTGAATGACTGCAGGGTGGGCCCATCCAGTCGGGTAGGAGGAATTCTCACGAGTGATCCACATCATTAGACAAATTAGTTGATGTCACATTCATGCAGAGTTGGGCTTTTATGAAGAGAAATAATTTTCATTTCTTTAAAGCTGAGTATTTCACAACCTTGCGTCATATGTGTTGCCAAACGATACTGATAATGAATGTAAAACAGAGAAATCATAAAGGATCTGTCTGATATCTGTGACAGAAATGTATCTCTTGAAACACCCATCTGCACCACTTCTTTTTCCCATACAGTGCAACGTCTGTGACAGAATGACATGTTTGTAAGTGTCCCAGGCTGCTGATCCGGACAGGAGCGAGGATAGACTTATTGTATTTCCTGCTCTGTCCCTCACTTAGTCAATTCAGCCAGAAAAGGTTAAGTTTCCTTCTCACAAGACAACATTTCCACCTTGCGGGAGAACCTAGGATAAGAGATCAGACTGCAATCAATTAACTGTCTGTGTCATTACAGGATTAGCTCTACCTACAGCATGGTCACATACATCTGGAAGCTTGCCCATTAATGGGCAGGTAATAGAGCAAGTGACTGCATGTCCCTTGGGGAAGATTAGTGCTCCATGTCCCATATTAAGTACAAGACTGTGGCATAACAAATGCCATGTAACAGAAACAGAGCTCTCTGAAAAAGACATTTGCTGGAAAAATTACTCAGTCATTTTTAGATATTACAAAGTTGCTAAACAATACAGGTTTTTTTTTCATTAATTAACATTTTAAAATAAAATAATTTTCTAAGATGAAGAAAAATTACACTCTTCTTACGAATAATAACCATATATAATAAAATTGTAAATTCAATTATATTTTGCTTCAAATTAAATCTCTGCCTTGATTTTGTAGCAAGGGAAGGTTATTACACATAATATGCATACTCATTTGTCTTTTCTGATCTCCTGATTTCCCATGTTTAGGCAAAATATCACTTTGATTTAGGATTAGTAGATGTTAGTAGTTTGGTTTAAATGTTAATGCATACACTGTAAGATTTCTCATGATGTCTTTGCATGGTAGCCTCTTACAGCTGGCTCTAACAGCAGTCCCATCTGTGTTGCTACGGTAATGCTATGCATTTCTTGTAGCAATATGCTATACATCCACTTAACCAGAAAATTGTCTGCTAAAAGCTCAATAAAGCCAATTTTCAGAAAACAGAACACAACTCAAACAAGCACTTAAAACGTTATTTCTCTACCACTAAAACACACTGAACGAGCTGAAGAAGAGCAAAAATGATTGCTATATGTAATGATTACAAATGTTGTCTTACCTTTGCTGTTTTGTGATCATAACTTGGTTTTATATGAATGAAGCATCTGTTATTGGCTGATCCATTGTTTTATGTACATTGAAATGATTCTGTATGGAAATTAAATAAATTAATTAAAAATGGTATCTTTCCCTAAACTAACGTAAAAAAGTTCAATAATGTCAAAACCGGCTGATATTATAATTTATGTTGGTGGATCATTCTGTTTGTGAATGATTTTCATTTACTTTCAGATCAATATT
This sequence comes from Apogon talboti, assembly GCA_037367365.1. Taxonomy (NCBI): domain Eukaryota; kingdom Metazoa; phylum Chordata; class Actinopteri; order Kurtiformes; family Apogonidae; genus Apogon; species Apogon talboti. Next base: position 28,494,467 of record JAPQRQ010000018.1, on the reverse strand, counting down.
TTTTTTTGCCAAAAACTATTATTAAATTAGTTTTATGACAAAAATTGTTATGTTTATTACTTAGTTCCACATGACATATGTGGTTTCTGAAAGACTAACAGCTGTAATGATCACCCTAACTTCTGCTTTTATTACATCGATACCATGAGCATAATAAAAATGTAAGAGATGACAATTTGACAATTCCAAATCACTCTCATCCAATCTATCTAAAAACACATATCACAAAAGATCCTATGGGAAAAATGTACTGGATTGGTACTTTGTTTTTTTTAGTTTGACCAAAGTCCAACTGATTAACATAAACTTATGAGCTGTACTGCAGTCTGCCACCAAGGGGAGATACAGATGGTTTGACTTTACTTTTGGAGAACATCATGATGTCCATCTTGATACACTGTCTGTAGAGTAACAATAATAATGATTAGAGAATGATCATCAGTTTAACAACCTATCTAATGAATGCTGATGCTAGTCTTAGAATATTAAAGTATATATATGGAAGGAAATTATGATTTTTCTCCTCAACAACACAAAAAAATATTTTTCCTTCCAGTATATTGTAATTCAAATAGTGTGAGAGAAAACAAGAATTCTCCTAACATTTCTGGACTGTTTTTTCAGGAAATCTACTTAAGGCCCTGTACGTATGACAAATTTGGCAAATACGCTAGCATACGGTGAATATGTTATGGGTAAGTTTTGTATAAGAGCACACTGAGGCACGCTGGTACAGGTCGCAGTACAGTGAGGTTGTTGAGAAAGTTTTTGCATGCTTTAAATTTTCCGCCATGTGCTAGCGTATATCTCATACATGGGCCATAAGTTATAGGTAAGTTATGCAATTGTGACACACGTTCTTACACGTTACTTGTAAGTTACTCATAAGTTGAAATACGTTGAGACAATGTCTAGAGTATAAAAAACGTATTTCTAACCTTTAACTAACGTGCTTTGAACCTATGCGTAACTTATATCAAACTTACCTCCCATGCATATTGACGTATTTAGATGTATTTGACATGTTCTGGACGACCTCTTTTCACCTCTTCCAGATATGCGGCAAAGCATTTCAGCACCTCCCCTCTGGACAGCTACCGGACTTCGTTGTGCAGCAGGAGATGACACCTGTAATCCCTAATATTACCATTATCTTCAATTTTAGAATTTGATTTAAAAAACTAATGAACTACGGTGAAATACATTTAAATTAAATGCTCATTATTAATTTTCCAAAGCCACAGGGATCCGCAGCAGAAGGATGAAAGGGCCACATGTGATATCATCTAATCATAAATGCTTTCATGGGGGTTGAATATGTGAATGAGTGTTGTAATTACCAGTACCTGACCAAATTCAGAGAGCTGCGTAAACAAGATGTATATTCTAGGATTGTGCCACTACAATTATATAACCTCAATCATTTTGCATTCATGATGTATGCATGCTTGTTTTAAAGTCTAAAACTGCTTTGTGTGTGTTTCTCTCTGTATGAATGTCACATAGCACACACACACACACACACACACGGTCATACACAATCTTTCACGGTCACTACCTTGTGGGATTCGAGGTAAATCATAGAAAACAGAGTTTCTCCCACTCTATCCCGAAGCTCGAATAGGCCTCATTCCTCTCAATAGTTCCTCATTATCCAGCCTGCTGGTGTTTGAGTTTGATTGATTGTTCATAAAACATGCATGACCCTCATGAATTATTGTGAGAGAACATCCAATAAATTGCTTTAGATGGCTTATTACAACAACGTTACTGGCCTGGCATATTAAATTATTTGCAATCCTGTAAATCACAGAGGCAATTTGAAAATAACTCATTAAAGGCATCATGGTGACATTTCTCCACTTTCCCTACAACATAACCATCTCAGTCACAGCTCTTTTTAATCACTGCAAATTTTGCCATCAATCACATTCCATTAGGTTTTTAATATGATACAGACAGAAAAAAGAGGAGATGAATCTGAGAGGAATCTGCAGGGTTGGGAAGGGAGTTTTATGAATATTATCAGTTTAACAGTGATTATTCAGTTCTGGCTGTATGACTGAAAACCTCTAAACTTCAGCAGACTTGCATCAAAATACAATTATACATTTTGGTGTAACTGGTAAGTTTGACAAAGGTAAACAAAGTCAATAAAAACGAAATTTAAAAAAAGTGCACACCGTTTCACATTGAAAGATACGTATGAATATTTGTATTGCGGGCAAATTGTTTCAGCTAATTTCGACAGAAATATTGCTTTCATTTATCATGCGAGCAGTAGATAACTGTCTCTAAAGGCTGAGTTTTGAGACTGAGTGGATATTTTTATGTGAATGCACTGTTGGTCATAGACTTTGTCATGCGTTTGAGTTGCGTGACCCTCCTTCACCTTCCCTGCATCCCATGGGTGAATTGAGGAATTGAGGAGACAGGAGGGGGTGGAGAGGAGGAAGATGAGGGGACAGGAGTGAAATAGCAGCAAGGGGACACTCACCCTGATGCCTCCGACCTTGAGGTCCCATGGGGACACAAGTCATACTTGAAGAATAAAGTTGAAGGACTGTTTGACTTGGGCAGCAGAGCAGCCACAGGGACTGGTAGTTTATAAGAGGCCACTTCATGCACAAACCTCTTCTCTGCTTTGACTCAGTTCTACCACTAATGTTAACCCATAAAGACCCAGTGCTGCTTTTGTGTCCTTTCCCAAATACATTTTTCCCTCTATTTAATCTTTCTCAAGCAATTTGTCAGCATTTATAACAATATTATCCTCTGTATTTAGCATTTTTCAGTATAAATCATGTATTTTCCTATATTTAACTTACTGATCATGTAGATGTTCATTAAAGCGCAGAGTAAATTCAACGGTTATTAGATCAGAAACGGAAAAAAAAGGGAAGAAAAAGTGACTTTTTCCGCAAAGATATCAATAATTGAATGTTAAAACAAGTGCGTCCATCCACTGTTATTGATCCACCTCCATGGGTTTTACTTGTGAATCAATGTTTCCACGGTAACTATGGAGCCTCTGAACATCCAAATGGGTCATATTTGATGACCATGAAAAGACGACAAACTGTAGTTTACATCAATGTACTGATAGGATTAGTCAATCAACAGGTATTAAACATGTCAGATCAGTAGATGGTTTTGGTCACCAGTGGATGTTTGGGTCTTTATGGGTTAAGTAAATGGCTATGGAGCGGATGCAGATGAGAAGAAGAAGGAGACGCTGGAGAAGTAGGCACGTGTTTCACTTCGGTGGTTTCATAAGTTTTCCTTTATGTAATCCAATTTAAGATAGTTCTAAGGTTTGTGTTTTATGCCAAATGTAAAGAGATGTCAAAGATGTTGCGATTCTGATAGAGAACTCAGAATGAGAAACTCTTTTCTGACACTTGTTGTTCTATACTATATAAATCCAGGCCTTAAAACAGCTATTCTGAAGTCAGTAAGCGTTGAAGGTCCACAGAGTTCTTGCGCATTTTCGACAGCTGAGTCCTTGAAATCAGAATGATGTTATGACTGAAGGCGCAGGGTCAAGTATTGCTTTGCGCACAGGTTCCATCATCTGATTTATTTGAAGCACAATTTTATTTGATTTGAGCTCATTTATGCACATTAAGATTCAAGTGTTGTCGTGAATGTGGGTCCTGCAAGCACAGACATGAAAAGAGCCACAGATGAAGGGAATAGAGCCATGGAGAGAGTTGTGTACATTCACCACCTACCTTCACCCACTGCGTTTGATCCAAGCCCTTCGCTTTTGAAGTGTGTATGCCTTTGTGCTTGGCCAAATAGGGTGTGTAGAAAACCTTGCATGCGAGTGATGTCATCTTTTACCCACACACACACACATCCACACACACGCAAAAATGAAAAAAGCAAATGGGAAAATGTCTCTATCTACAGACTGAAAATTGTATTTCAGTCCTTTTCTTTTTCTGTCTGTTGATAATCTTAAATGGTAATGCAAATTTTCATTTTATCACGTTGTACTTTTTAAAATGGGTAAGAATAGGAAAAAAAATAACGAAATCTATAGGTAGTAATACAAAACTGGATGCGATTTTTTCCATAGCTGCAGTATACATAAGCATGCAAATTTGCAAATGTGAAAAATACAGAAAGTTAGATGAAAACAAATTTATTTCACTCAAATAACTCCACATAATATGATACAGGTGCTCGTACTGCAGATCCCACTGAGAATCAACAGCACAAGTCCGAAGCTCTGTTCAAAACCCATTCAGGGGTTATATGTAGTATTTATATTCCAAACGCTCATCAGCAGAGGGAAGTCGTGGAACAAAACAGACTTAGGACCAAAACCACTAATAAATCAGCACTATGTATCCACAAACTGTATCACACACCAAATAAAGTATATAGCTCATTGTTTACACACATCTGTATTATGGTATTATCAAGTTTTCTTCTTCGAATAAAAACTCATAGTTATTTTAACAGTTGGGTAAAATAATACAGTGTCTTATGATCTTCATGTGCTGTGTCAGCTGATAGTTTACGTTACAGCTCTGTTTTTAGACTGAAAACAGCCACAGTAGAACCGCAAATCACCTTCATTTTCTTTACAGTTCGTGTTGTCAATAGCTGCTGTAAAGATCTGTTAGCAAAGACAACAACATCCCATAATGACTTTATACCTCCATCCAAAGACATGCACTGATAGGTTAATTGGTTATTCTAAATTGGCCATAGGTGTGAATGTGAGAGTGATTGGT
>JAPQRQ010000018.1:28450520-28461429 GCA_037367365.1 Apogon talboti | reverse complement strand
CTCGCCTTTTCCCCTACCCTTTTCCCCTACCCCTTGGCCCTTGCACTTGGCATTACCCCTTGAAATGGAGTTGAAAGGGGTAGGGGTTGAAACATTCCCCTGTGAAATAAGACAACCCTTCGAGACCTGTTAGGTCATCAGTGGTTGTCGATGCCGCTATAAACAGATGCGACAAATTTGTTTCCGAAGGAATTCACCATACTGTCAGCAGCTGTAACCGTCTCTTTTGCGTGGGCTTTGGGCATCGTTTTGCGGCTATCAACCGCAAACTGCAGAAATGCGGTCTATGATAAATTAAATTGGCATGAAACGGTCGATCAAATGATTAAGTTGTTTATGAAGAAAATACATTTGTGTGTTTCTTTGGTCGCACTGCTGCACTTTTTTGCTGTGTTTACCTTTATCTTGCCGATGATTCGAACAGAATTATGGGAAATTTTTCATACCCTCTCCGTTTGTACTGTGGTTCTGAAAAATCTCTGTTTCGAGGACCAAACAGCCCTCCCCCTCAGCCCTTCCGCTCCGACTCATCGAGAATCAGGACACCCCTACTTCTTCACATGAAGACACAAAATGGAGGGGGAGGGCCAAGGGGTAAATTGGGATTGGGCCTTAGTGTTGAATCATCTTCTGCTTTTATTTCTGAGAAAACAACAAAATGTCACCAGGTGGCCTCTTTCACCCAGATGTGGATAATCCTTTGGAAAAAAATTCTAGAAAATTGTGAGTCTGAAGTTGAGGGGGACCGTCTTCACAGTGCGACTGCTGTTTATTACTGGCATGGACTGACAGGCAAAGTCATTTTGGTGAAAAGTGGCATTGTGAAATAAGTGGGGCATCGAGGAAAATGGCAATATGAAATAAAAGCTGGCATTGGCCTTTAAAATAATTACAGCTGGAATTAAAAGAAAGGTGTCTGGACATACAACTATTGTTAAAACGAGCAGCATAATAATGCATTTTATAATAATAATAATAATTTCAAAAGTTTGAATACTTCACAATTTTATAGTCATGCTGTCCATTTTCTATTATTATATTGTATAAATGATTATTTCATAATGTCATCTTTCTTTATTTAATTATCACTAATTCCCACAGTCTCAGAGTACAGCCCACTATTAGATTGAAGCTCAGGGATTTTACCACATGTGCCACAAACTGTCTGTAAGAAACAGATTAAAGCTTAACCCTCAAAGACCCAGAACTATTTTTGTGGCAACTCTTAAATGATTGTTTCTCTATATTTAAGCTTTCCTAAGTGATTTATCTCTTTTTATTATTGTATTGTCCTCTGTTTAGTCTTTTATTTTCTGTATATTTAATTTACTGGTCATGCAGGTGTTCATGAAAGCTCAGGGTGTATTCAAAGGTTATTATGTTAAAACGGAGAAAACTGAAGAAACTCATTACTCATTAATTCAACATAGTCTACAACCACTGACATTTGTCAAACTGTTGCCCTTACAGTTAGAATAAAATATTTTAATCTCTTCTTATGAAATGATTGTGCTGAAGTGATTTATTCTTGACAAATGAAGTGTAACTGGGACTCAGTATGTAGTCATTGTACCTGGTCAAAGGTGATTACTGATGTGTATAAAAAGAGGAATGTGTCTGAGAACAAGGTTATTCCTACTTAATGGACAAAAGTGTATATGGGTTTAATTGGTGAATAATGGTTCACGAGATGATGGTGATTCCATGTTCACTACGGAGCCTTTGAACATCCAAATGGGTCATATCTGATGCTGTTTTAAAGCTGATAAATTGCATTTTACAAATTGCATTATTTCAATATACTGATAGGATTAGTGGCTCAAAAGTTATTAAACATTTTATATCAGTAGATGCTTTTGGTCACGTGTGACTGTATTGGTTTTTGAGGGTTAAAATACACTTACTACAACCAAAATGCTTCGTGTTATTTAATGTTTGATTCAAAGTAAACAAGCAGTGCAGCCGGATAAGGAAAACCATTCTGTTTACGGAAACCATTCCTGTTCACTTCCTTCATTTTAATGCATAACGTATTTGTGAAATATGACAGAGACGGAGCGTGTGTGAGTGTGTTTGTGTATGTGAGTGTTTTCGTGTGTGTTATAACTGAGGGGAAGCAATGGGAGAGGCAGAAGATGAACATGCTTTATGGCAGTAGTAAAATTCTCCATGGTCCGTCTGCTTGGGAAGAGCCAAGGGCAGAATGTTTATGGCTCCCAAACATTATAAACTACCTCTGTGCATTTACCTCAAGCTGCTGTGTTTGGCCAGCCATGTCCCTCCGCAGCGACACGGGCATCGGATTGGTGTGTCTCTTCATGAATACTAAATATACCTCTGTTTCACTATCATTAAATGTATCTTTACTATTTCCAGCCTCACCTCGTCTGCTGGTAAACTTAGGAGCAGTGAGGTGTGATTTCATGCCATGAATATCAACTGATGTACCGTCTACACAGTGATGTTTATTAAATGCATTCATGTTTTTCACTGTTGCATGAAAAACAAAGAAAAGCCAATGCCTGCCCTCTCAAAAATGTGTGTAATAATAAAATACATGTACCTCAGGGTTGCGATACTGGATATTGATTTTTTTTTTTTTTTTTTTACACTGCAACCTTGGAGATAAACCTGTTTTTATCATTTTAAAGTGGACAATATGTACACAAAGCAGTCACATCATAACGGGTAATATAGGTGTCTGCAACCGTGAATAATATCAAGCACCCATATGCCACCCAGATCTTAATTATGCGCTGTTTTTATCGGTATGCGCGCAGCATTTAGGAACATCGGCTCATGCTATCAAGAATAGGACCTTTCCTCATACTGTGCAGAGTACATCATGCACTCCCAGGTCCTGGTGCACAGAGGCACTCCATCTGAATCCTAACACCATTTTACTCTCAGACTCTGAAAGCTGCTGTCAAGGGATACAAGATTTATTTGCCTGTAATTGCCTAATTTTGCCTTTCCTGCAGGCTCACGGGGAGCTGCAGCCCACCAATAGACAGCCTAACCTTGCCTACTGAGGAACAGTCCAAGGATGTAATACTGTCAGCTTCACATAGTCCTCACCGGTGATTTATCATCAGCGCCTCCCACCCTCCCTCGCTTCTCCCCAACCCCCTGTTTGAACAAACACTTAGTGAGTTGTTATGGTGCTGTTCATTGAAGGTAAACTCTGCTGAGTATATGCATTGAACTGAGACAAGAGATGTGTTGAATGACTGCAACACACGCTGCATGAGTTGTTTGTCAGGATCAATAGCCCCGTCTGAACAAGCAAGCAAAGGAAGTGTCTTTGTTATGCTAGGTGGAGTCAGGTCAATGATGGAGGTTCACTGATTATGACTGCTTACTCTTGTGAAGTACCCAGAGTTTCAGCTCACGTGGACACATCAGGAAAGCCTCACTTTCCCTGCATCCATTTTGAAATCCTATGTCGGGTGATTTTCTTCTGGGAAAATGTGTGTACCTGTAGTTCATTTCACTTAGACGTGAGATGCTACACAAATACCTTGATTCACATGAGGTAAAACAATATATTCCGCCAAATTTTGAGTCATGCAAAGGCAAATTCCATTTCGTTTTAACAGAATCCGTTCCGTGGATATGTTAAAAATAACATATGAACGAGACGCGTCGTCACATTGTGGTGATATGCACTGTAGGCTGGGGACTTGATGCGTGAAGTCTATAGCCTATTTTCCACAGTGCATGTGGCAGAGAACACTCAATTTTACTGCTTATCTACAGTCTCTCACTGGCTTTAGCTTGGATAAGACTGGGCTTACTCTGTACACTGGTTATGCAGTTTTAAGAGGCTCTGAGGCTTAAGGCTTAAGTGCAAAATTATTACAAACAATTCAGTTTCATATCTGGTCTATAAATACTATGTTTCTTAAAGCAAGTTCCTAGCTCTATCAGGATTTTCAAGTTGCAATAGCATGCCCTTTTATGCCTTTTTTTAAGCCATTCCTTCTGTTGCTAAACATGGTTTTAGAATTTAAAAAACAAGTGAAAATGTAAAAAAAATAATTGTTTTTATTCCTAAAGTATGTTTGCGTTCTGTTTGAAGTGCATAGTCAGGGTGTCACATGGAAAGACCCTGCATTATGTGGTGCACCCTGTGGCCTGCAGTTTATGTAGTGTAATTATGCATAAATGCAGTGATTATTCCACATAACAAATAACCAGCACCACAGGCTGCGATAGGTGGTGAGTCATTAGTCATGTGGTAATGTACAGCAAGCAGGTTATTATCAGGAAATAAATCCTGACAGGCTGAATCTCAGTCTGGTTGCATAACAAGGATCACCTGGTCTTCCTGTCACATTAATCTGCTTTAAACATCCTCACAAAAGAGAGTAATATTTTCATCCAAAGTATCAGATAAGCATTATTATGGTACATGCTGTTAAAACTTCAGACTGTCACAACGGGGCTGAAGGTCTTGATTGTAGACGACGAAATAAATTTTTTCACAGCAAAATGGTTTTTATTTGTCACAGCTGGAAAAGCAGAGGAGATAACCGCTAACATTAGTGATGTTCCTTTCATTTGCTGCAGTAAGTAAACATGCACATAACAGAAAGAAACCTGGAAATTACAACAACAATGCAGCCATTATTAATACTAAACTGTCTTAATGCTCTGTTAAGACATAACAGGATTTATCTCACAGGAAGAGATTTGCTGGAATTAATGATACATGCTCTAATCGGTGTTTTTATCCCTTTTACTCTCCTACCTACACAGATGTTTTCACTTATTTTTGGGTGATTGGCGTTTCTCTAAGGACTGTGTGGGTGTGTAATGAGTGTGAGTGGCATCTCTGTGACTGAGCTGTTAGTTTGGCTCTTTAGAGGTGGGACAGCTCACATCCTTAATCATTCTTGAAAGGTTAATTGATATGCAGTAAGTATTTCAGCGCTTGTCTGTCCAACATTAACCAGGCCATGTCTAATTAAGGGAATAAGTTAAAAAAACACCTGTTAAAAGTGTACAGGGTCTTCAACCCCATCTGGAGCAAATGTTTGAGTTTTTTTTTTCCTCCTATGCCCCCAACTAATTACAGTTCACAATACCTTCTGGACAGAAACGTCGCATTTTTCAATGTATCTGTGAGCTGCTGCAGTGAATATCTTAATCTAATAAGACACCAGGTACTGTCATTTATTTATCACCTGGGATTTTTTTAAGGCTTTATATTTAGATTTTGCCATGATAGCCACTGCTGTCTTTGACTTTTGTTAATAAAGCTTTCTATTATTAATAACTGTTGACAGAGGTGAGAGATCAGGATCTAAGTGTTGATGCTTTTACGCTGAGGGAGGGTCCCACTTCCTTAAGCTACCACTCCAATCTGACCTCCCCATTTACCATTATGTTGATAATGGGTTCATTCATCAGTGTGAACTGGCTAGGTTAATTTTTTCTCCACAGAAATAAATGGGAAGATTAGCTTGGCAAATTACAACTGATGAATGACCCATTATGAAAATCAAGCATCTAGGACGATGATTATGGGCTACATTGCTCACTCATGTCCTGGTTATGTGTCCGGTCACTGGCTTGACCTTGTATCTGGTACTACTGTTGCACTTAAAACACTTATTTTCAGGCTCAACACTAGCATCAGGTACCTGAATATACCTCTTGTGAAAAAGGATGTTTAATTAAAAGTGACACATTCAAAGTAACACAGGAAAGAAACAGATGCTGTCTACTCTCAGGTACTGTATATGGTGTGATATTTACGTGTAAGAAAGGACACCTAAATCATGGTTGGAGTGAACAATAAAGGGGAGCAAATTTGTCAGAACAAAATTGATAAAAACTGATTCTAACTCTGTCATTCTAATTAGTATTATTTATTATACTAATAAGTTAAGTTGCTGCATAACGCACATTTAGGAAAAGGGCTATGCAGTTTAGCCAGTTAGCTTATAAAAGCTAATTCCCAAACAGTCTAATGAGTCTTCACTTTCACCACAGCAGTAAAATCAGTGTATTGGCCAGAGAGAACTGAGTCAATACACTGATTAATACACTCTGCTGAATTTAGCCAGTCATGTACACAAGTAATTAACAAAGAAGTTTAGTTTAATCTGATGCGTGTGCTATTTTTGAATAATAATCTGTTCATGCAGTTTCATTTATTCACTTATGAATAAAAAAAACATTTGTGATATCGCTGTAAACTTGACCTTTGACCTTAAATCAAACTACGTCATCTTTGAGACCATGTGTTTGTTTGTGCTAAATATTAGCAGTTTGTTGTGCTACTCCTGAGATTTCACTTTTTAAAATTAAAAGGTACAGGGCATCAGGTAGACAGACATAAATCATCTAAAAACAAGAATTTCACACAGAAAAAAAAAAACCCTTTCTGAATGTCAAGAATTCATAATTAAAAAAAAAACCCACAAATAGTAGAATCACTAGTAATGACAAGTTATTTTAAGTTGAGCTATTTTCTGATATTTGCTCATAATTATGATTCCTAGTTTTGGTGTTTCTGCAGGATTGAAATGAGCATAATTATTTATTTCTAATTCTCTTTTCTTCAGATATAGCTTGAGAATACAGGGAAAATATGCACAACCTTTAAAAAACACACACAAAACTGAACTAAATGGGTTCTAAAGGTTAAAGTTACTATTTAGTTTGACCCTATGAAAAGAAACAGCACACACAGTTAGAAACATCTGATGTGTTGAATGAAACCTGATATAAAACATCAGAAAATGAATGTAATAGTTCTCGTATTGTCTGAACAAAAGCATTAAAGACATATTAAGCAAAGGGAGGTCACATTAAATACTACCACTGTGGTTTATAGAAGCTGTTTTTTCCTTGAAGCTTTTGTTTTTACTGTTGTACATGCTTCATATATATCCAGATTGGATCTTAATACTGTTAGGTTCTCTTGTGTTTGTTGATTGGAAGCTCCAAAGATGAATTCAGGATGCGTCTTGGTCTCAGTTCACAAAGTTTATTTTGGTCACATGTAGAATATAATCATCAGCGCTGGTCTCTAGAGACAAGAGCTCCTGCAGGAACTCAGGTCTTGAGAGCCCCGTTTTTCGGGTGTGGCTCACAATTATCTTCTTGGGTGGCTCCACCCCAACAGTAGGCTGGGCTTTAGCAACATCATCTGTCTCCATCTTCTGATTGGACCTCACCTATTGGCGTGACTTGCCAGCCGCTAGTCCACGCCTTGATTAACAGGATGTACTATACAAAGTGTTGTGATGTGTTGTCTTAGACGTGTATCTATTGGAATGCAAGGACTCAGCTCACTGTCTCCACAATGTCTCCTATCATAGCCGTTCTATCATGCAAGCAGAATTTGACCATGAAGTTATCAGTAGGGAAGAACAATGAGGTGTCTGTGAAACACTGTGAAATCATTGTGAAAGCCAGAGCACAACACTAGTCATAGAATTATTAGAATTATTCTTCAGTCCTCCTTTTGACATAATTTTATGATGTCAACCCAAATATTAGTGGTCGATTGCTTAATTATTAGTAATCTGAAAGATTAATTCCCAGTGAAATGCATTTGAACTTTTTCAGTTGAGTGATGCAAGACAGAACAGACAAGTGAAAGATAACAAAGTAACATTACAGCCAATGAGCATGAAGACGAGACAAAGACAAGCAGGGACTCATAACATTTAAACAATTCAAAGGTGTTGAAGGTTTATGTGTTTGTGTGCATGCATATATACATAAAAGAATAATTTAGGCGAAGAAAAAAAAGAAATTAAATAAATAATAACTGACTGTTCAAGATGGAAATAATGTCAGTCATACTTTTCATTACTGTTACAATTCTTGCTTCCATGTCTATTTTTTTTATAGCTCCATTTGTTTTTATAAATTAATTCATTTTCTATTTGTAAGTTTTCCCTCCTTTTATCTTATTTTTAACTATGCTTCTGCCCATGCTTCTGCTCACCTCTCAGAAAACCCTGTGGATATACTGTATGTGTTTCAGGCGACTCTACCTCAGTCGCCACCTGACCTTTGGGAGGGGCCCGGCTGATGGGTACACCTGTTGACAGTTTGTCAACCACTTGAGCCACTTCCAGACCCAAAGGGAGGGGGGAGTCTGCCCGCATGGAACATCTTATCTCTTTATCAATCCACCATTCAAGGGTCAATGGAGAGGAGAAGGTGGGGGTTGGGGGACCAGGAGAGATTAGGAGAGACTTATCTAACAATACAGAGACTGAGAAATGCATATGTGTGGTCATTAGAACTTTACTAAACCAACAGACCTAATGTTGGCCCAAGACCTTTGTACAATACTGTGTGTTTGACCTTTTTGGTTACCTCTGTGTTTACCACATGGCTGTTTACATCACAGTTTAAGGCGACATGATAATTTAGCCTGGACTCATATAACACAAACATAAAATCCTGTTTGTAACATGACCATCATTTTTAATTTTTGTGGAAAGCATATTCATGGTTTTCATTTGAATTGTTTGCCTTCCTTTTTAACTTGAAAGCTTTGTAACTCAGAGCAGATAAAATGTCTACAAGACCTTTGTACACTGTAAGTGCAGTCATGAAATGATCCGAGTCTTCATTGCACCTTTCCTGTCACAGCCTTGGAATAATGGCATAGTAACAGAAATAACTGAAACAATGCTTTTAAAATGAAGTCAAAAGAAAGTGTTGTCTCTTCATTTATCATGCACTGGTGTCTTCATTCCATATAGTGAGCATGTGTCAGGTCTGCACCACAGTCTGGTCCAACAACCTCTGTTTGCATCCAATTAAGTGTAATTTACTTGGTGTAATATTGACATAAACATATATTAAAAGCAAGCCTTGCGTTTCAGAGGACAAACCCTGGCAGTCCCTGGCTCTGAATGAAGACTACGTACACCTCAGTTAGACATGCTGTGTTTACAGCGTCTTCACTGGTGCTGCTTTTCTGTAGCGACATTTAGGCTTGTTTTTTTCTGAGAGTTGCCTGGGAATATTGACGGTTGTAGGTTTTGTTTTTCTAGACTTGTTTTCAAAATTGTCTTGGTCTTTACAGACTTGTTTGACTTCACCTGCTTAATACACAGAAAACAAAACAGCCAGACAATCTCCGAGAAAACACAAGCTGTCAATCATTACCACCCACTGCCCGACTCTGGTACCTGCAGAAACGGTAGGACCTATAAGTACAGGGCTCTGTCTGCTTGTGTGTTGCTGTTTATTTTTCCTGTAAAAACACAAAGCTGTGGTTCCAAAAAAGAGCCCTGTGATTATTGACTACTGTAGACAGACTGCATATAATGAACTAAATTTATTTATTAGTTAATTAGACAGAAACAGTAAGCAACAATACAGCAATAATGTGCAATTTATTAACAATAATAAAATGCAAATTCTTCAATGCGTTTGAATTAATTCATCAGATTAGGATGCAGCAGGATAATATTCACTCCATCTTTATCAGCATAAAGTTCTGCAGAATATAAACAATGTCATTTGTTAGTAGATTTGAGGGCATGTCATTTGTGTTTTAAATGACAAGTTTGTTCCACTTGTCTTAACCCATTATTGGACAGGTGACTATTTTTGGCAATTTCCGAATCCATTACAAGACAGTGACAGCACCAGTTCCAGTGAGGACAGTGAGTCTATAATCTCAGGTCCAATGTGGTCTACAGGGTCTGTAAGGTCCACCTCTGGATGAACAGTGAGTGTACCTGCTTTGTTAGGTACCATGAAGTAATGGTACTAATGTAAGTAATGATGTTCAAAGGGATCCTGTGGACGTTGACAGGTGTCTGGATCAGCACTTATGTTGGTCTAATGTTCTAAAAGTGATGTTCTAATGTTCTAAAATACATGTTCATTTCAGCTTACATGTGTTTTTCTTGTATATTTTATAATTACCTCTTGAATTGTTTTTTCTTTTTCCACTTACTGGTAAGGAACCAAATATGGTAACTTCACTGACTTTCTATATCACAATAAAATTTCACAAAAGTCATAAAGTCTTGTTATGCCCTCCAGTAACTCACAAGCTATATGTTATTTGATGATATATGTACAATACATATTAGAAAAAAAAACCTTTTTCTTGTCTGGGTCATGCAGGCAAAAGGCCAAACCTCCAAGGGGACACTGAGATGTTCCCAGACTGGAGGAACTCAGTTATTCCATCACTGTCTACCAGAGGTGGGATGAAGTCACACATGTGCAAGTAATAAGCAAGTCTAAGTTTCTGTTGTGAAAATCGAGTGAGTCAAGTCGAGTCAAGACAATGTCAAGTTATTATCAACCAACTGATGAGTCAAGTTTTAGTCTTGATCTACCGTACATGAAAAATTGAGTCAGCAAATACAATCTTCCCAAGTGAATAACAACAGTGAGTAGCCTTCTAATCATCTGCTCTATTCTTCACTCCTTGTTTATCTCTTATTTCAATGGGAGGCTGTTTTATGGAGAACTTTCAAGTCATCTGCCACCAGCCAAAATCATGTCAGGTGAATGTGAAGACAAACTCTTTCGTCAGTGTGAGTCGTCTTCAGTCAGAAACAATGTGACTCAATCATCTGCTCTATTAAGTCTTAAATTTTGTTCTTTCGGTCACTACCACTACCTCATAACCATAGGTGGTAGGAATTTAGACTGGTACACAGACATTAAAAAAATCTATAATTCTCATCATCATCACCATCATCACCATCTTCATCATTGTCATCTTCATCACCATCACTATGATTGTCATCACCATCATCATCATCATCACCGTCATCGTTATCATCATCATCGTCGTTGTCATCATCATCATCATCATCGTTGTCATTATCACCATCATTGTCATCATCACCACCATCATCGCTATCATCATCATAATCGTCGTCATCATCATTGTTATTGTCGT
>JAPQRQ010000018.1:28413317-28425487 GCA_037367365.1 Apogon talboti | reverse complement strand
TGATTCACCAGTAAAACCCATGGAGTTGGATCAATGACAGTGGATGGAGACACTTGTTTTATGTTCATTTATTGATATCTTTGCTGAAAAAGTCACTTTTTCTTTAGTTTTCTCTGTTTCTTGTATAGTAACCCTCAACTTTAATCTGAGGTTTTATGAACATCTATTTAATTTGTGAATTAAATATGAGAATATACATGATTTTCAATGAAAAAACACAAAAGTCAGAAGGTAATATTATAATAAATTGTGATAAATCACTTAAATAAGGTTAAATCTAGAGAAAAATTCATTCGGAACTACCACAAAATTACCACTGGGTCTTCATGGGTTAAGTTTTACTTCTTTATGGGCAAACAACTACTGTGCTCAGCATGACTGTATGAAAAGGTTCAGATGAACAGCTACAAAAAGTGGAAGCTGTTTTTATATTTTATTAAATCTTCATATACAGATGAAAACTGAATGACTGCATTTCCCAAATAGACGTCATATTTAAAGTAGGTTTGACATGTCCTTTGACAATAAAATAGAGGAGGTAAAATATTACAGTTTCACATTATTAGTCCATTATTAAAAAAAGGACAAAAGAGGCAAATAAGCGTGTCAGTGAATTGCATTTTTAAGCAGTGTTTTTTTTTCCCCGTCTATAAAGATTCGATTTCTGTTTCATTCTTTGCTTCATTCTCTGTAAATTGTGTAGAGCTTGTCAGAGGTAAGCTGGGATTAAGGAGGCTTTAGCATCAAACATGACAAAGGTAATACTAGTAATTAGCATTCACTAGAACAGTGTGGAAAAGATGGACATGATCAAAGACGGTGCCAAAGAATTATATGGCCGTGAGTGTACAAGAAACAAGATTATATTGTAATTTCTCTCCAACTGAAAATAAATAAATAAATAAAACTTCAAGTGCTTTGTACTCAGTTTAGGCTTGAATTTGATAGAAATATTGAAACTCAGGCCTGGAAATAGAGCATATATGTAACATGCACCAAATGAGGAAGAAACCTATACAATGTGAAGTGATTTAAAAACAGTTATAATTCATAGTTAACCCAATTTATGCAACAAAGGTGTGGACTTTGACTGATATTTTCATTATTAGAAACATTACAGGCAATGGATAATTTAGAGAGATTATAAAATCTGTACAAAGGAGGACAGTAATCAAAATAAATTTCATATTTAACCAAATGAGGTAAGCCATTCATCTTCATTATTGTCTCATTTTGCCACATTAACTGAAAACAATTGCAAGAATGGATAGATTTTGATTTAGCTGGCTCATCTGGCACAGCATGCATTTTTACACTGGCCAAACTAACCCATGTTAGTTAGACGCGAATATAAATGTGCCTTTTTAGCTTAACAAAGGCCTGCTTTTTCTTTATAATGTATGACAATAAAACTATTAAAGCACATTTTGAGTGAATGGATTATTAGGGTGAATTACAGGGTATTTGAACCGAATTGCAAGTTCTCTGTATTTCTGCATCTACTGAGATCTATTATGTGTTTCAAAGCATTAGTGGCAGAATTACACTGAGCTAAATGAACAGCTCAAACTGTCATTTGTTAATTCTGTGTTTAGAGGTGTGATTCAACGACACCGCTTTGATTTTCAAGGCCACATTTCCAGGGCCATTTATGTTGATTTGTTGCACAAGTGCTGCAATTAAGGGACGCCCTTCATTGGCAGTTTGACTTACATCCACTTAACTGCAGTATCTGCTCTTCTGTCGCCCCTCTGTTGCTTTAGATTTGTCAAAGCAAGGCCATCAGTGCCAGGAAGAAGGAAAGGGATGAGGGAACAAGACCTGTGAATTAAGGGTGTAATCATCAATATCCAGGAGCGCTGCCTCACCCTCAGCAGCACAGCCAGTGTCTTTTTTACATCGAATTTTATTTGTGCGACAAGCTATTGTTCACCAGGTGTGCATCCTCATGTCACTTTGAACCAGAACTTACTGGTAGCACTTTTCTGCTTGTTCACTGACTAACAAAGCTTTTACTTCAGTATTGTTGTCAACAGCTATTTTTATTTGCCTTAAACCCCCACTTTTATCTTGCAGCCAAAGAATATTTTCTGCTCCTATTTCATCCCATGGCTGAATTTGTTTGGCTAACATTGAATTGAATGTGTGAAAAACCTGAAAATGTTAAAGTAAAAGATAAAATATCAAATCTCAAAATAGATGCAAAGAAAATTAGTCATTTTTGCCTCCATAAACAATGTTTAATAATGGAATTAAAGATCAGAGTGTACGTCCTGGTAGGTGGTGTATATGTAAATTCCTCTGTGCTGCTGTTTAACATTTCCCTTACTAATGCAACACTGCGAGCCTCGTCAGCCCCTGTTGGGCAGCCTGCTGAGGTCAGCATCTGCAACAAGACAGGTCCTGCTGCCCGTCTCCTTTTGGGGCACGGCATTAACATATAAACTTTGTTAATGACCTTGTCATTTACACAACTTAATTACCGGAGTTGTGTCCCTTGAACATCTTCCCATATGAATAATACATCAGGAAGGTGGCTTCAGATAAGACTACAGACGAGGGAGGGGGGCGTTCAAAGGCTTCGGTTTCAGGAAATCCCATGTGCCTATCATGTAAGCAAGATTAAAAGAGTCAACTGGGAACAAGCTTGTCAGGTGACTGTTGACTTGATTTTATTTTTAGCATCACATTATACCCCTGCACTGTTTGGTAAATTCAGTGTGAACTTGTTTTCAAAGTGGATTTTAAAATATTGCATTTATTGTTTATTCTATATATTTGGCCCTGGTCAGACCTGAAATAAACATGTGTCTTAAAGTCTGATACCAGGTGTGAAGACAATCAAGATGCAATCTGGTTTGTCAGACCACACTCAGAGGTGGTTTGGGTTACATACTGTTCGCCTCATAGCATAATGGCCTAAGTCATATTTTTTGCAGGTTATAGCCAATTATGATAAATGAATCAGCAGTGTTAGGAAAGTAAAGTTACACAGATATTACAATTTGACCAAAATTATAACTTTGCAATAATGCTATGAGTCTACCAATGCAGTGTGAATATGTCCTGTCTAAATATTGTATATCCTCTATGCAAGTGAAACTCGTCATCGTAAAGCATTTTAACAACACCTGAAAATTCTGAAAAGTCCGTAGAAAAATTCTAAATGTTTTTTTTTTTTTAAATCTGTGATGAAATAGAACATTAAATTTCATAAGAAACACTTTAAACCAATCTAATGCTAAAGTGTGTAAGAGAACCTATAAAAATAAACTGAATGGTCACAATGTCAACTCATGCATTTAGTAACCGACAAGAACATTCCACCTTGAAAGATGGCCGTAGCCTGGGAATTAAATTACATTTTGTACCTTGCTAACATTACCTATTAAAGATGAAAAGGCAGCAAAACATTGTGCCATTCATTCATCATTCCCTCTTCTGTTGGTTTCTTTGTTTATGATGCATTTGCAAAGACAGACAACAAAGTCAGCCCGTTAAACTCGGACAGCTTGTGCTGCATCCAAAATGCCTGCAGGAAATGAAAGCTTGTGCTATGTTTTATGCTATTAGATGAGCCTGTTTATTTGCATGTAAAGCAGGGAAGTGAGATCCGCTCAGGAGCGATCACTTGAGACCTATATGGAGACGAATTCTAATGGCCAGGTGTGAACTGACACACTTGGAGCTGTCCAACGGTGACCAGATCACAAAAAGGAAATGTTAAAACCAGGTCTGAACAGCAAGGTCACTTTGCTTTCCCACAGCCACACATGTCTGTTATCTGTATAGTTTTTACACAGCGTTCTATTAGTTATAAGCACTTTAGTCTTTAACCCTTTAACCCCTGATGTGTCTGTGGTGAGCGTTCTGAATGTATGATTTATTTTAAATATTCATTAAAAAAATCAACCGTTTGCTCAATAGGAACATTTTTAAAACATGCTGATAGAATAGACCTTGTTCTTTCCATAGACATCTGAGCCTGCTCAGTGCCCCCCCCCCCGCCCCCGGCCGCCTGTGGAATGGGGGGCAAATCACAGAGCAGTGAATGAGACAGACTCGCTATAAAAATCGACAGTTTGGGGGTTTTCTTTGTTTTTTTTACACTGTTTTCCTTGTCATTTTTTGTTTGCAGTGTTGTCTTCATTTTCCTTTATTTTTATTTTTTATTTTTTACAGTGTTTTTACTGAGTTTTGACCGTGTAACTGCTTTTTTTGGTTTCAACCAGGTGCCAAAATGCACATTCTGAGTGCCTTATTTAGGAAAAACCTGTAAAACTTCAATTCCTCTCTTTGTCTGTTTCTGTTATTTCACTCTGTTTTGACCCTAAAACACAGAGTAAAACAAAACCACTGAAGAAACGGAACACAAGCACATACTTACAGCAGCTTTTACGACACTGAAACAGATGCAAATTCACAGCAGCATGTTTCACTGAAATAACTCAAATCTCAGGGGTTAAAGGGTTAAAGGGGCATCACGGTGACCTTATGGAAATAACAGTGACCTCCATGCTGTTGAGAGCAGCAAAGCCTTTGTTGCATGTCAATCTGCCCTCTGTCTGTTCTGTTACTGTGTTATTATTTCTGGACCAAGCAAAAGGGAGATTTCTTAGCTCACGTGCTGCTTTTGAACAATGTAATGCACACTAAGAGCATGCCATAAGCTCTCAAACAAACAAACCACTAAACCTTTTAAATAGAAGAGCCAGCTGTCACATCTTCCACCTAATAATAGTCAGCTTTCAATAAAACAGTCAAGCAGTGTGTGCAAATGCATTTGATATCCTTAAGTGCTGTCACAGGCTTAAACCCAAGGTCTCGTGCTTTTATTTGAATAATAGAATGACCAATATGTTATTTTAATGAGCTCTCACCAAACAGTAATCCCTGGAAAGAATTAAAAGGTTTTGTGTTTTATTCAGTAATTACTAGGGCTAGGAATAATATCCCACAGAGAAGCTTCTCCTGTCTCATTCACTCAGTCCATGATTTAAGTGAAAAATGCAATCAAATAATTATTTTAGAGCTTTTTTTTTTTTCTTTTGCTCAATTTGTTTCCACCTTCAGGGATATCAAAAGTTTCCTACATATAATTTCTGCATTTCATACATGTCCGTTCTATGTTTTATAAAGCAATGACTAAGGTAATAGTAACTGGCAGTTTTATAGAAGTAATAATTGCCAACATTGTGACATAATTAGATGATAATTCAAAGATACAGGGTTAAAAAAAAAAGCTAATCTATGCCGGTCACTTGTTTTGCACATGCTAATCACAGTTTCCTTGCAAAAGGCTCCCAGGTGTCACAATGCTTGGCAGACAGCAGCAGGGACACCTCAGTCAATAACACAATACGTGTGTGTACATTGCACACTGTCACAGTATGTATAGAATAGCCTAGATTTCATAACCGAGTGTGGTAATATTATTCACATTTCAGTGGAGCTTAGCTACGCTTGATTTGCATCTCCTGCTGTGTTCCCCTCTCAGCAAAATGTAGAATATGTTGTCCTACAGAATGGGAAATTGTGATTTTGACTGCTTTTTTATATAGATGTTTGTATAAATAACAAGTAATGGTTCGATGTGTCAAACTTGTGCATGTGGAGTTCTGTTGGCATCTGTGTGATTTGGTAACATTAGCGAACTGAAAAAGTCAGGAAACAAGGTGAGTTTTATGGCAAAATTGACCTGAACCATCTACATGGAACTATGGATGATTCACACATTTGCAATCATGAAGGATTGAACAAATTGAACATTTAAGACAAAGATGTAAAAGTGTAAAATGTAAAAGTGAAGTTTCAGTATAAGTTCAGGAAGACCACCTCAAAATCGTGTCTACTATTTTATCTATTTAGTTTCCTCATTAGTTACAGTGTCATCATGGTAACATCTATTTGTGTTTGTCTCAGTTTTTAATACCCACTTCAGACTCTTTTGTTCTGACTTCCTTCTTTGATCACAGGAACCAGGTTGGACAAGCTGCTGAAGCTGAGACATGCCCTCTCACCCGGGGTCTCGCTTCCCTTGTTCCTCCACAGTTTTCACATTCAATCCCATTTCAACCCATCCATTTGACTCCTTTCATCCCTTTTACCCCCATGTCTTAGAACATGCCATCTAATAAACTAATTACTTCTGCAGGAACAACCAAGAATGACTGTTCTATCTCTCTATCAGTGACGGGGAGACAAAGCCCCACCTGTCATCATGAAAAGAAAAAAAAAAAAAGATAAAATAAAATAAATGTTGATATTTTTTCCATGATCTGTACTATAAACTTATTTTCCGTGTGATTTGAAAAATGTTGATTATTTTTCAATTCAAAATTGCGGCATTTCCGCATTTCCTGTTCAAATACAGGGAAGAGGCACACGGTGTGACAGCAGTGAGCTGAACCTCAGCTTGGATTGAATCATTTCTCAAAAACTATGCCTTCATCAACTAACCAACCAACCAACCAACCAACCAACCAACCAATCAATCAATCAATCAATCATTCATGCATTCATGCATTCAATCAATCAGTCAATCACGCTGTCTGTCTGTCTGTCTATCTTGGATTTGTTTTGTGATTTTAATGTTAGTGTGATTTGGGCTCAGCAGTAGAGGTGATGAAAATAGTCAGTAACAAAGATGAATTGTTGTCTTTCTTTAAAGTTTTGCTCAAAGTAACCGTGGATTTCTTTATCTGTTTTATTTAGCAAATAAGTGGAGCTAAACTCGTCGGGATTCTATGAATGTAAAAATCCTTGAGACACACTGACACTTTGACGGTTCTCCCGTGGGTCTGAATGAAAGGTTGACTATTCACCAGACGCATAGACCTTGCTGGTGAAAAGGTCATTCCACTCTAAATAGTCAATGTTTCTGGAACCACTCCCATGATAGAACTGCTGATAATTCTCTAAAATGAAATCTATCTGTGCTTGTGATGCATTACTGTTTCACCGCCACTGGCGTTAATTCATTACAGAAAAACCAGGCAGAGATTACAGCTTTGTATTCCTTGACAATGTCACGCAGGCCTGCGCCATCCAGATAATTATGAGTCGAGAGCTGCGGCCTCAGAATGAGAAAGCTCTCTGAGCTCATCTCATTCTTCTGAATGGGCCTGTGTCAGATACTGACAATGAGTGACCTTGTGCTTGGAAAATCACACTGAATTAACCATGGAGCAGATATCACTTATACACCCTGCCTGCATTCCACTTGAGGGGCCTAGAGTCATCTCTCAAAAATGAATCAACTCAACTGCCTAAATTATGTCCCCCGTCTGCCATACAACTGTGACATGCTAATTTTTTCACACCACATCCTTCAGCTGTGTCTAAAATGGATTTGATTGTGATGATTGTGGTTAATTGATTTTTAAACTGCAACACTTATTATGTAGATATCAGAAGTTAGTGTGAGATCTAAAGCCAAATTCAGGACAGCCTTAAAGATTTGTATTATTCCTGTTGACTCTGGTAACTGTTGAACACACGTGCAATGTTTCTGTTCACAGTTTATAGAACACAAACTGTGAATCAGACGGGAGCGCTGAACATCAATAAAGTGAAAAGATTCAACCCTGTCGGCAGAGTTCTCACAGCTCCAACCTTTATGTCAAATATCAGTGAGCACTCTTATATTTCGGTCCACACACTGATTTAGGCCGCTGTGAAGCAACTCAATAACCACTTAATAATATCATAACTTTATGCGCATTGGAATAAATTCAAACTACAGATTCATAGTGTATATGTGTTTATTGACATGGTAACATGCAGTAGATAAACAGTCAGTTCACACAGATACAGAAAACCACTTACTTATTTGCAGTTTGCAGTAATAATGTCCCAGTCACCTCACTGTAGTCATTTTGTAAGAATTATTATATCTCAGTCAACAGTCATAAATTGTGTAGTCTCAGTCTTTTTTTCTGTCAAGGCAATCATTGTTCCTTCTGCTGCTTATTCTGTAATCAGCCCAGACCACCTTTCACCAACTGGCTGTGCACCTCAGCATATGAGTGCCTGATTGAAGCTGTTGACTAAACCTGCGTGCCCTAACTGATTTTTATGAAAGAGCAAGCACAAGCACAGTTATTACTGCTTAATTGAACCCTCAATGAGAACTGTGGCCACTCATCTGGTAGTTCCTTTGGAGTTTGGTCAGTTGTGTGTGATCAGTCTCTCTGTCAGTGAAACGATTACTTACTGGCAATTGCACACCAGCAGATCTGAAGTACTTCTCATTCACTTAGTTTTGTATAATTGTACATTGTCAATTATTACAGTATTTTGCAGGTTTGTGCAGCATAAAGGTGATGTGAACAGGTCATTTTCTGGGAAAATGGCTAGCTGCTTTTTAATTTTTTAAATCTATTTATTTATTTATTTATTTTTTACACTAAATCCTTATTAAAATCACCAGTTCTCATAAACCGGTGGTTCTCAGTCTCAGTTTGGAGGACGAAAAATCTCCAAGCCCCCCAACATTGTATCAGTGGTGCAATTCTAACGTTTATTGAACGTTTATTGAAAGAAACATCAATATTGTAACAATACGTTTTGCTTTTTTTGTGCATATTAAAAATAACTTAGATTTTTGCTTGAACAATACAAATAAACTCAACAAGACTGCTCCCTGAGACAATATTTTTCCAAGTAAAACTAGGAAATGTGCAATTATCTTACAACTATGACAATAAACTTACTTTTTTTAGAGCAACTAACAAATTTTGGTAACAAAGATGAACATTTTATCAATATCAGTGGCTCCAATGAGCCTGTTTACATTGCACATCTCAGAACATTAAAGTGCAAACTGTGCAAATCCTTGTCCATTCTCCAAACCTAAACTCTTCGTCTAGTCTTGTGACAGATCATAATGACAGTAGATTTGTTTGTCGTACATCCCTAAAATGAGTCCAAGGTGCTCCAAGGCTAAAACATTAGTTCCACCTGCTACATGTTCTAACCTGAAGAAAAAAAACGAAACACACAGTTTGAGAAACACTGACATAAACAGTTTCAAGTCTCGTCCTTATTTAATTATTTTACTTATTATTAGCCCTAGATTTTCCAACTTTTTCGTGTTGTTGCAGCCTGAATTTCAATGTTGACCAAGAAAGACATGAAATATGTTCACACTTTATAATATTCAACTTTTTTTTAAGACTGTATCAGGGAGTCTCTTTTACAGCAGGCTTGCCGTCTTCTGGGAAAGCAATATATTTTTCTTAGATTTTTGTTGAAATCTGTGTTTGGTACTTTTACCGACCTATGGTTCCTGTCACTTCTCATTAAAATAATACTTAAATATGTACATTTTTTTCCGGAGGCTCTGCAAGTGTAAAGCGCCCTTTTCTCACCATGAGATGAAATAATTGCAACCATAATATTTTTGCGGTGTTGTGAAGTCCTTTTATATTAATAAGCCTTTCAAATCTTGTGTCTGTGAATCAAACTTTATTTAAAGTTTTATTCATCATGGTCTCTCATTTTCTTTCTATTCGAGGAAATAAAATGAGCATTGCACTGACACAGAGCTGTTCTGCTTGCCTATAGGTACTTATTCTTGCTCACTTTAAACACTTAATATTCAAGTACATTAGGTATGTGACCTTCCAAGTGAAGATTAGATGGACCTGTTGGCTTTATTTGATTCAAGGTAATGATCTGAACATCTTTCCTGAAAGCTAGAAAACAGATTGCGGTTGTTCGCCCACTTGGGACCAAATCACCTCATCAGGTATCATGCATCCAGATTCAACAGGTAAGTAGCAGCATCACATCACTCACTTCCTGTCATCTCTGCATCGCTGTCCCATCCACCCCCAGCCCTGCTGTCTGGCATGCTAATGCACATCACTGCCTGGAGCACACTCCTACACTTACAACGATAACATCTCATCAGATATCATGTATGGTAATCCAGATTCAATAGTTAAGCATCCTCACACGCATTCAGCAGACAAGAAACAGACGTATATTACAGGAATGAGACAAAAGCACCTCTCGCTCACTCATTGGTCTCTGATCTAATTTTACCTGCTTTCAGCAGGCAAAATTGATCAGATTCTGCTATTGCCACCACCGACACCACCCCCGCACTGCTCCTTTCACTCCCTTGTTTCAGAGAGAAGTCAGGTTACCTGACAGTATTAGCTGCATTACATCCTTTTTCATTTAAATTGGATTTACAGAATTGTGGAACTTGACAAGATGCAATGAAACCTAAGCGTCTGACATGGGCTGATGTTTCCCATCTCTTTGACAATGTTATTTTCATGCACATACACATGTACATATGCTGATGTAGCTTTCAACTATTGCAAGAAAGACTTGATAGTAATGTTATATAGAAATACATTACAAAAGTTGAAAACATAAACATTTTACCATTAGTTTCTTTACATCTAATGGCATTCTAATGGAGCAGTTAATCAACAACTAACTTATGACTTATTGTTCTCTGCTGAGCAATTTATTGAGCACTGCAGTGATTCCACAGGCCCATACTGGCAACAAATAAACAAACTGAGTAATAGACAAATAAATAGCTCCTACTCCCTTCTGAGATTATGTTAATCTTCTTTACAAAAGAACACATTCAGACTGTACCAAACATATACTGACTCACTTTTTTAGACTTGCTGTTTATTGATTTCATATACTTTATATACTTTATATTTATAGTTATTTTTGCAAATTTTACTGGTCAGGTGATTATTTGTAGTCACATTTTCACCTTATTATTGTAAAAACACACTGTTGCTTAATGTCTTTTTAATTGTCTTTAAAGTGTTTGGTCATTATGTCTGGTGTCTCAACCCAAATTCAGTCATAATTTACTTAATTCTTAATTAAATCACATAGAAAAATGTCACAACAGCATAACATAGCTGTAACGCGTACAGTATGATTGGCTAAGCTGTATACCTTCAGTATAAGGTAAAATATAAAAGTGTCTTAACCCTCAAAGACCTAAACAGCCGCCGGTGACCCAAAGCATCTACTAATCCAAAATGGGTAATAACTTCTGATTAACTCATCTCATCAACGTGTTTAAATCATTCAGGTAAAATGCATTTTCTCTGTTTTTCATGGTCATCAAAAAGACGTGGGCGTTCAGAGGCTCTGTAGAGAATGTAGAAACACTGTCATCATCCGTAACATCACCAGTAAAACCCATGTAGTCTGACAAATGTAGGTAGGTGGTTATAAACATTTGATTAATTAATTAATTAATTAATGTTCAGTTAATGATATATTCATTTTGCTGAAATGATATATTTGCTCTGTTTTGATCTGTTAAATTTGGTCATCTACATGATCAGTAAATTAAATATAAGACTATACCTGATTTTCAGTGAGAAATGCAAAGTTCATAGTTTAACATCATAATAAATGGCGGTAAATCATGTATGAGAGGTTAAATGTAGAGAAACATTAATTAGGAAGTCACTACAGAAATAGTCCTAGCTCTTTAACTTTTAAAGTTTGATATCATGGTTGTTGCCTCCAAAAAGCTCTGGCTCCTTCAGATGCACAAGGAACTTCAATCTAGATAATCATTTTTTAATAATAATAAGTATTCTGCTCGGCCATATTGAAATTACTGCTCCATTAATCAGATCTCAGGCCAAATCGAAGGCTTTGCTGTCTCTTTTGTTGACTGTTGAAGGACTTTTAAAGTTTCAGTTTATTTTATAAAAAACATTTTTTCTTTTGTTTCGCTAAGCTAACATTTAGCATTAGCTCACCCATAATGCTTTGATGATGTACCTGACCCCCTGCACTCCCATGGCTCCACTCTCTTTGCCAAATATGGTCACTTCTTGGTCCAAAAAGCAAGCATGATGAGGGCCAAGACACAAATACCTGACTTCAAAACAGCAGTTCAGACACCAATAGGTGATGTTGTGTTTTCCCCTGTCCACTAATTATCTATGGTCTATGGCAGTATTTCTCAAATGGGGGTATGTGTAACCCCAGGGGTACTTGGAAGAAGCCCAGGGGGCACTTGAAATGTTTTTGGACAAATACATTAAAGAAGTCATCAGTCATAAGTCACATACTGAATACAAAATAAATTAAAGCTGCAAGCAGCATTGGGCGGGACCTCGCACCTGGCGTTCCGCCTCCCGACGCCGTCGACCCCTCGACTC
>JAPQRQ010000018.1:28391165-28405480 GCA_037367365.1 Apogon talboti | reverse complement strand
ATACAATAGGGCCTTGCCTTTTGGCAAGGCCTCTCACTGTGTGAGAGGCCTCGCCTGTCAGGCTCGGTCCCTAATAATGAGAATTAATGCTGAAATATAAAACACAATAAATACATTCATATAATAAAACTGACACTCCTAGTTAGATTGCCAATCATCTCATTTAAGCTCTGGTAACATTTTAAGAACATTTTTATTTTACATTATTCAAGATGAGTTTATTTGAGTAATTAAGTATTTATTTTTTATTGATGAAAGGTTCATTAATTAATTAATGACCAATTAATTTCTTTTTTATCAATGAAAGAGGACACTTTTCAGTTTATATTTTGCACACAAAATTTACTTATAAAATGTGTTGTTTTTAATATATTACAGTTAAATATATATTGTTTGTTTACAAAGTTTTGAAAACAAAAACAGACACCTTTTGCACAGGAACAAATTTTGCCTCATTTTTTCAATCAATAACGCAGAAGCGAGAGTTGGGGGTACTTGAAAACCTGTATTTCAGGGGGTACTCCACTGTAAAAAGTTTTAAGAACCACTGGTCTATGGTATATTCTATGTGAGATGCAAATGAGGACTTTAACACAATTACCACCTCCCTCTTGATGCCTTGGCATTAATATCTATTTTGTACTGCAAAGTTACAAACAAACTTTGTATTCTTTGGTTTGAGGCTGGGCTGCTATTTTCTTTGAAGTCTTTAGATTCTGCTTGTAAGAGCTCGAACAGAGCTAAAATGAAATCTAGCTGTATATTCTTGATATAGCAGTGGCTCCTATTTTCACACTTGACAAAATAAACATCATATCGTTAGCCTCATAGCATAATAGTCATACACTCTATGGACGAAAGAATTGAGACATGTTGAATTCAGGCGTTTCTTTTCTAACGGGTCTGGGCTACAAAACAGTATTAACAAATGTCATAATATAGTTGTGATAAATTTCATTACATTGGTTAGTTTTGTTTAACTTGTCAAAATGTCTCAGAGATGATTTTTACTTAATTTCTCTCAACATTGATTTTATTTTTATTTTTTAAATCTGTGACTATGACTTTAAATGTTCTAACTCTAAATTTCTAAAATATTTTTCGTCCTCTTTCTGTAAATAATAACTTTCTATCACAACTAACTATCTACTCTCTTCACATCTCACAAGAAAGATCTCCTATTAAGCTTTAAGAAAATATTGATGTTTATAAACTATATGGACAAAAATATTGGGACACATCATGCCCACAGCTGTAAGATGTCCTGTTGATGTGGATTTGAGATATAAACATCAATATTAACAATCAATATGATATTTATCACAATATAAAACTATATTATGACATTTGTCATTATAGCTTTGTAGCCCAGACTCCTGTTACAAAACAAATGCCTGAATTCAACGTGTCCCAATACCATATATTGTATGATGCTATGAGGCTAATGAAATGTTAAAAAGCAAACATTGCTTGCTATTATGGCTATTTTAAAGAAAAAAAAATCTATTCAACTTATTAAGAAGGAACTGCAGAATATGAGCAAATAAAATCTAAGGCTTTTCTGACAAAAATGTGCCTGGGTAGAAAACTGGGCTCAGTGGCATTTTTCTGGTAAGTTGCTTTAAACTTTTACAGGCAGGTGGGTTCCTGTCAGAGTGTAATATATCTCTGGAGTGTTAATATTCAACATCACTAAGTGAACATACAAGTCTTCTAGCTTGTTATCAAAGTCAATTATTAGGTTGAGGATGTCAGCCTGCTTTCTGTAAAGTAAGATGTTCAATGCAATCGAGCACTTAGGGAATTTCATTTCATAAGCCCAGAACAAAGGCCAAGCCAGCAGTTCTTGTCTGAATGAAAAATGGGATTGCTTTGTGTTTGTCCCTAGGCTTGTGTACCAATAACTTCAAAACATGTGAGATACGGTAAATATAGCTGCTCCCGAACTGCCTTTTTGAGTAACCAAAGAGGGAAGAGTGAAGTAAAACACAGGAGCAAACATTCTGTGAGATGTTTTATTCATTCATTAAAGCCATCAGTAACTCGGCATTGAGGCAACATCAAACATGGATACCAACATACAATGAATGAAAGAGAATGTAAACAACAAGCAGCAGAAACAACACAAAAACACAGCTGTACTGGGTGGAGGCTCAGTAGGTTTTAGAAGCCTTACATCTGCCCATCAAGTTATTTAGTGGAGTATGAATGACATATTTGTTTTTCTGTCTTTCTTATGAAACTGTCAGTCACCCCTGGCAGAACTGCAGGCATGATCGTCACTAACCATGAACAGAGCGTTGCTGGAATCACACCCTACTGTGGCTGCATACACTTTTTTTTTTACCTCTGGTTTCGCAGGTACACGCTGTTCTTGTTTTGATGTTTTACATTAACAAGATTTTTTTTTTCACTTTGTTCCTGAATAAGAAGCACTTGATTCTGGCACATGAATAAAGATTTCCCTATTTACACCTCACACATTGTACATCCTTCCAATTTAATGATCACTTTAATGTCTCTTGAAATTTTTCTGCCATGCTGTGAGGGTGACTCTCACAAACACTGCTTCTTATGTTATCCCAGTTTCTAACAAGAACTGCAAGTAGAATAAAATGTGTTCATTCTTTTCGCATCTGTTCATGCAGTTTTCTGAGTTACTGGCAACCTACACTGACACCCGATAGATGGCAAAAGCAGGTTTCAGAGGCTATTGTGATATAATATAATATGTTTTTGTAAACTTTTCAGAATTCATGTATAATAAAATACCCTGCACAGCAGAATGGTAGGAAGGACAGAAGAAAAAAAACTGAATCTCTGTAACATAATAAAAAGAACATGAACAATATGAGAACGTCCTCACTGTGTATATCCAAAAGAACGGTGTATTGTGATGTCACAGTGAAGCTGACCTTTGACATTCTGGATAAAGATCATCCTTTTATCCATTTACAGGTGTCCAAAATGTTCTTCATCCCCAGACATATTTGAATTATATCCAAATGTGTTTTATTAGAGAACACTATGACCTTTGACCTTTGGCGAACAAAATTCAAGTAGCTTATCCTTGAGTATTTGCTGTTTGTCAGCAGAGTGGCGCCGAACTAACAGACTAATGCACAAAAGTTCTTACTAAAATCTATGGATACATGGAGGTTAGACTTCAGCATGTTTGTGTGATTCACACCGGAATCACAGCAGATCTCTATAACAAGCTCCATAAGGGGTAGAAGGAACTGTATGGAAAGTGTTAAAAAAGACAGCTGTGGTATCACATTTAAATTTTGATTTCATTCTCGAGTATGAACACATGTTCTACAGCTAGTTTCATTTCATTTTGTACATATATACCCATAGCTCACTTTCAGGCTGCAAGAGATTCGAGAAAACAAAATATGTTTAGGGCTAGTAATGAATGGATGAATGAGCGAGTCAATAAATAAATTAATAAATAAATGAGTATCCACGAATGGTCTAGGTCTTTATCAGCAAAGATGGGTCGATGATTGCAAACGTGTGACGTGTATTAAAATGAAATTATTGAAATGTGTTAAAACAGTAGTCCTCAGATAAAGGGATTTAGATTTGTCACCCCCCACAGCGCAGAATTCAATTAGAAACTGTAGAGAATCTGTATGCATTCCAGTTTGTAAAGGGCATAAGCCTATAGTGAACACATGTATCTCCCTCAGACAGACGTTGCATCAAGAACCATCTGAAACTGAACCACGTTTGGAATGATGTTCAGGATTACTGTAGCAAACCTGTGTCAACTTCTACAATACAGGATTACATCCACAAATGCCAGTTTAGACTTTACAGCGTCCAGAAGCATTGTTGACATCAGGTGGCAGGATGTCTACCTACAATTAAAATCATCTTAACACTTTAAATGTTTAAGTTTTTATCACTTAAGCTTTTACCTGTGCCCATTCCTTTTCTGAACATGTTCATATTATGATTTGCTGATGCTTATATTATTAAAATTATTATTTGTTATATATATATATATAAATTTTTCTCGATTTTAGACATGTTTGTTTGAAATAAAATTCATTCATTCATTCATTCATTCATAAGCTTATACAAATGCCAAACATATATTTATGATAAACACTAGTGATAGTACTAATCTTTCACTTACGGCAGGAAACTCACAGGAAACCAAACCACAAACCAAACCCTCACCCTCTTTCCTGAGGAGTTGTACACTATTTTTTGGCGAGTATTTATTTTTTTTTAATATCAGTCTGAACACCTACTTAATGAAAATAGTTTGATAATTTGTGTTTATAGAGGCAAAAGCTAACTTTGGTAAAATTGACATTGTGGGTCAGAAGCATTGTAATTTAGAAGAAGTTAAATGAAACTACATCAAAAAAGACATTGCTACTGCATTGCATCTTCATAATTTACCAAGAAATAACATTCCTGTGTGTATGGATTGGTGTGTTTTGGATGTTTATTTTGCGAACTGTAATTATACACTCAGTAGGATTATGTAAAAGAGCAGGTGGTGTGTTTGTGTAGGTAGTATCTGTATCGGTGACATTAACATTACGCTTTATGCACTTTTTTGCTTCCAGTGTGAGGTAAGAGAAGAGAGCTTTGGGGTATGCAGGTTAATTTAGTTTCCTTACAAAATGTGAGCGCCTTAGTCTTTAACATTTAATCCAAAGGGAGGTATTTTTCAAGAAGCCAAAAGGGTGTGTGAAGGGTAATAAATCCCCCAGCTCGAATCTCCAGAGCCTTGCAGAGGTTTCAACACATGCTAAAAACCTGGGCCCTGGGCTATATTGTGAAAAATTGTGGGTATACTACTCACCTGAATAATGCACAAGGTTAAAAGGTCAGGACGGAATTTCCATTTCTATAAAATTTGAGAGAGGCAAGGTGGGAAATAGGTCCAATGAAATTACTTTCATTCATAACACTCCGGGACCATGCTAATTACTTGATGTATTAATAACTGCCCTTGCTGCTGTAACTCAAGGCCTACACTGCTTTCCCATCTGTAAAATTCACCCTGTTAAAATGTGATGAATTACTGGAGTTGTTTTTTTTGCATCTGGACATACCATTCTCAATGGAAAAATATTTCAGACTCGGCTCATTTCTGCTCACTTTATGTACGTAAATAGGTACGTCTGTTTCTAACGTTGTCATGCGTCACTGCCTTCATACCTCTGTGTGCGTTGAAATGAGCGTTTCTCATTCAAACCACCAGAGGGCACCGCTGTTAATTAAGATACTTGCCAAATACCACGAAGAAGAGTAAAGTTTTTTTGAGAAGAAGAAGAAGAAAGTCAACAATAACAAACATGGCGACGACAGAGGTATTATTAATGTGGCTATTAATGCTGATATTGAGAAGGGTAGTTGTCATAAATATGTTGGTAGTTTTTCACTAATTCACAGTCGCTCTTTGAAAATTTCTGCTATTTATGGAAATTATTCTCTTCAAATCTCAACACTGCCTCCACGGTTCCCAGTGGTACTGCTCTGTATTATCCGTCTGGGTACGCATGCGCAAAGTCCCGGAAAACGGACAGAATTACGCACGGATTGTACGCAGAGGACGGACAGAACGCTCCGCCCGTCTACTAGATGTTTAAATAATGCTGCAGATATTTGGCATTTTTATTGAATCCTGCAAGCTTCAATCAAGCAGGTTGGATTGAGCTTTACTATAAAAGTTAAAAGGAGTCCTAAAATTGTCAGAACCCAGAAAAATAAATAAATAAAAAAATGACCTATAACGCTAAAATTTTACTGAGGCATAAGTGGCAGTGGGATTTGAGGTTCAGATGCAAGAACATCCTGGTTAAAATTATGGCCTAAGTTAAGTATTATTTTAAAATTGAATTAATCACATCACCTGTCATGTTGTTTGTAAATGGAAGGAAACTGGATTTACTGGGGGCTCTGTTGTGGAGAGATGGACACTGAATAAGGTGGAGGACATCATGGACAGTTCACATTTGTGTTTCTCACCACATTCTAATGGACTGTTCCCCATATAAAGGACTGGACGTCACCGAAGAACCATAATTTACACAGTCATTAAACTGGATAGACTGAACATCTGAACAGGACAACTGCTTTTATTTCATTTTATTTTAATCTATGGTGCTTATTGAATTTCCCCCTGTGGATCAATAAATTTCATTTCATCTAGTCTCATCTCCTCTCCTCTGGCAGCTGGAAAAACTGGTGGAAATAAGTGTCTCAGTCAGAAAGAAGGTGGATTCAATGGGGATACAGTGGATTGAATAAGATGGACAGTATCAGCCTTTTCAACATATTCTAACCAACCACAGAGGCAGCAGCAGTCGACGGCTCGCCTCACGACGCTGCAGGGCTGAACGTTACAGAAAATCCCTCATCTCATTGCCATCAGACAGTGTAAAACAGAGGCATCAAACCCACCAAAGGGTCCAACAGGAGGAATTTATAAAGCGCAAAAATTATACAGAAGACATTAGATTCAAGATTCCTTTTATTATCATTGTATACACAGAGCATACACAATGAAATCCTGATGAGCTTGTAAAAAGCTATACTTCTTGTGTAAAAAAAAGAAAATATACAATGCATAAATAAATAAATAAAAGCAGTGAAAACAGTAAAAAAAGACACACACACCCCGCCTCTCTCCCATTCTGTCAAGTCACACATTCACACATTCATACCTAGTTAAAGTGCAGAGGACAGTGAGAGGTAAATACAGTAGTTATTGCACATTTTAGATTTTCATTATTGCACAGTGTTCTTTATTACACATTGATGATTGCGATATTCAGAATCAGAAATACTTTATTAATTCCTGGGGTGGAAATTTGTGCATTGCTCCAACACAGTTAAAGTACAGAAAAAAAGCAACTCAAGAACAAGGAAAAAGTAAATAAATAAGTAAACAATAAACAATGCTATGTAGTTTTGCACTAGAAATGTTCAAGAGATTTACAAGGGAGATACAATATTCCTGTTAGAATGTACCATTCTTTTGAGGATATTGATTATTGTTGATTTCCATTATTGCATATTGTTGATTTTCATTATTGTCCATTGTTGATTATTGCATTATTGTGTTTAGTTATTGCAGAGTTCAGTGTAATGATTGCTCTGGGGTAGAAGGTTAACATTAACAGTCAAGGGTGTCAATGACAGTTGACAAGTTGTCTTGATCATGATGTTAAATACTATATTTTTCAGTTCCAGTTGCCTTTTATTAAATGTTTTGTGCCTTTATAGATCCTCTGTGATCTGTCAGTTGTAATGCACATATACATAAATGATGAGTTGAGGAATCATATTGTTAAAATTTCATTAATTTTTCTTTAGAAATTTCAGGTTCTCATTTTTTCTTCAACACTCAATAAGTACATTCTTCAGTGGTTTGAGGACATTCTGATTCCCCATACAAGCGACAATAAAATTATGTCAATCCGCAAAAGTTTAATATCGTTTCGGCCTTTCATCCACATGACAGCGGCATTGTCGGTGCCCTAAAACGGTGTTTTTGGAGAACAGGTCCCAGAGCGGCAATATCTCACAATGCCGCACCTTGTGTTGCCGTGTGGATATGCAAAACACCACTTTTTGGAAACGATGACGCCATAGTACCATGTGACCAGAAGAAGAAAACCCCGAACGTAACAACAACAACGGATTACAGAGTTGTGTTTGTGCTGCAAGCGCTGCTAACTTTGTTAGCATTACTACAACAAAACTTTGCACTCATGCGGACCTCATGCACATGCTCACTGCATTCTTCTGTGATTTTAGTGCATCCTGCAGATCTGTCTGTGTTTGTGTACAGTGCCACATATAGTGGCGGCACAGTTTTAACCCAGTTTTCCCATTTCCACCTAGACGCTGGAGGTATTTCTTTAAACAATTCATGTCTGGACGTGAAACTTTTAGAATCCACAAAAGAAAAGTACCCAGAGTGTTGTCGTCTAGATGTAGCCTTTGTCATGGTTACAACGATAAGTGTAAGAACAGCAAAACAACACCAATTTTGAAAGGAAAAAAAAGAAAAGTTTCTCCTCTATCAAGTGAAATCACTGTATTTCCAAAACCACCAATGCTGCTCCTAACTACATAAACAGCCATTGCACATAGAATTGCAAAGCATTATCTAGACAGTGCTTGTGGTGACTGATATCCCTTTAGTATAGTCTAAATGTGCTTTAGGCTCATATTAACTTAAATAATCTAAGTGAAGTACTATCCTCCACCTGTGTTCATGAGTCTCTGTAGACTGTTCAAAGAGTGGGGCAGCCAAGGACACAGAAAACACGGCACAGGGGAGACAATGTTCTTTGAAGCTTTGGATGATAGCAGGTTTGAGGCAGGAGTAATGTGAATATGTGCTAGAAGACATTTTCAGCAGTCTTTTTAGGTTTTCTTGTGGCTCTTTGTTATTGTTAAATAAGTTACAATGCCAAAAAAGAGGTTGTAGGGGTGAAATAAATAATTGTAATGCCTTTCCTTTGACTTAGTATCTATAATTTACTGCGCATACGAACCGCTGCATTTACTTAACACAGACATTCAAAGTTCAAGGAGCTGATGCTTCTAATTTCAGACATTAATTACTCACAGTGATGTCATTTTCGCCTAACTTGTTTCCTGGCTAAACCTGCTTTTCCGAGTGTTTTTCAGCTCATGGAGACGCAAATCAGACATTTTTTGAAGTTTATTATGTTATTAGGGCACACAGACTGACCTTGATGTTTCCTTGGAACATTTAACCAACCCCAAGGTGGCTATTATTGTGATGAATATTCGACTGTGCTGACAGCACCATGGCTTATTTATTTACCCAGTGAGAGGTAGCTCGCTACCTCGCCATGACCTCACGCTGCGTCTTCCTCCCTCATTTGTCAACTTGCACCTCCTCTGGTGGCCATGCAGCTCCAACAAAGCGATCAGCGTGAACACAACATGCAACTGAGCTACGTAGATGAAATTTAGACAAACAAATAAACAAAGGGAAAAAGCTGATGCAGCAAATTACCTACACAATTTAATCTTGTTCATTATTTTATGCTTGCAAGCCTGCGGAGTTGAAAGATTTAGGTCCTCGTGGTTAGATTCTCCAACAGGAAAAAAAAAGTTAGAAATAACACACTAAAGGCTGCACAGTAGTATTGGTGTTAGCATTCGCAGTGGAATATGTTTATGTTCATGCTGTGATGAACTGATTTCATTTTAGCGTCTAATGAAAAAGAGTTGATGAGGTAAGATCAAAAACAACCACAGCCTGGGTCCTGACTGTTGTAAATGCCGCCTAAGTGTGATCCTGAGATTTATATAATGTTTTTAGAATAACAGTGGAATTCCATGCTAAAGTAGATCTTCAAAGAAAAGTGGGGACGCCAAACAGCCTCTTTGTGCATGATGGAACAGACAGTCCTAATGAAGTACTGGCCCAGTTTACCAAAAGATCAAAAAGGTGGCATATAATCAGACAGTGGCAGATTCAGAAAAAATGGAGGGGGGGGGGGACTATATATACATACATATGTGACATCCTTCTCCGAATTGTCATTTTCCTACTCAGCAGGACTGATTGCTTTGTTTACAGAGCATGCTGTGCATTATGGTCATATTCCACAACACAATATACACTTTAATCTTAATTAACCCTGAAGCTTAGATGTAAATGTCTCATCCAGAATAGTAGCAGGACAATCAGATAAGAAATAGGTCGGCATTTTGGCCAACAGAGATTTAACTCAATGGGTAACGCTTTGGACTGCAACACAGAAGACCAGGATTCGATTGCTGGTCAATACAAAGATATTTTCTGCAAACGGGGGGACACGGCACCCTAGGTAAACCCACCACTGTCAGAGAACATAAAGTAACACCCAGAGTTCACTAGGAACAGTCTGATGCATTTTCCTGTACACATCCCTTCGTTCTGTCCTCTGAAGATGTGCTTTTTTGATCTGCCATTACTTCATTAACAAAAAATGTTTGTTGTTTGTCTTTTTCTGTCTTTTTCAAGGTTTAGACCTATTTGTTTTTCATATTTTTGTGATTTTTTAAAAATAAGGATGATGCTTGAAAACATGGTTACTCTTTACGTTACTTGGGAATATGAGCTGATATTTCCCTTTTGGTAAAATAATTTAAAAAGTTGTTTGAGAACATATTGTCAGTTACCTCTAAACATACTGTGTGACTTGGAAAATATATTCATTCATTTCATCTTTTTGTTCTCTACAACAAAGAATTTATGTGAGATGTTGTTTGTCTCAAAATGGATTTGCTATTGTAAAATAGGTACTATACAGTATATATAACACTATGGACTTTGTGTATACAAAGAATGAATTACACCCACAGTCAGTTGCATTGCCTTTGCGCTCTGTGTTATGAAAGTATAGAAGACTGTGCACTAATGATATGCTGGCACAGACACACCCATAAAGTTTTGCTCCTGAATGCAACATGGCCTTGTTTTGCATTTAACTTTCCAGAGTTTCACATGTTTCTTGGCATTTCAGTAAACAGATTGGTCCGTAATGAAAACTGCAGGAACAGCAAAAATATTCAGATTTGGTGTCATTAATGAGCAGAGATGTGCACGCACTTCACCAGCTCTTCACCATCCAGCCAACACTCAGGCTTTAGTATTTGATGTCTGTAACACAACTGAAAAGTCCACAAAATAGACTAGAAGTAATGTTGTGTCACAGAATATAGTATATGGTATGTTACAGAGTCTTTGATGTTCTGTTTGGTGTCACAGCTGGATGTGTGTCACAGCACCTCTGAACTCCAAAAGAGCCTGTGTCCTTTTACACATGGCACAGAAGCAGAAACTTCATTAACAGACCAGTCAGGATCTGAGGGTCATTAATGTTACGTCTTTGGCAAACGTTTCACTCCAGGTTTGCTCCATCCACAATTTTATATGTAGGAATATAACTTTGTCATTGATGTCATTACACCTTAATTTAATATCATTAAAATGCAAAGATCTATAAAAACAGGGAGTTACATCATCTTTTGTCGATTAGACAATTTTTGCTTATTTGAATAGAAAAGCATTTGATTTTGCAGAGAATGTATGAATATTCAATCATTTAGATCAGGGGTGTCAAACTCATTTTAGTTCAGGGGCCACATTCAACCTAATTTGATCTCCAGTGGGCCGAACCATTAAACCTGCAAATAATGACAACTACAAGTTTTTCTTTTTGTTTTTTTGCAATAAAAAACATTAACTTCTGAAAAAAAATTAAATAACCTGAAAAAACAAAATTTTCTTAAGAAAATCAAGTGCAATTTTAACAATATTATGCCTCAACTTACACACATGTACACACATTACACAGTGTTACTCAAACTTTTGGTAACAGGCATAATATTAAAATTTAGAAGTTAGGAATTTGGAACTAAACTATGAACAATTTCAACAATATTTAGTGTCAGCTTATGATTAACACCACCTACAGATCATAGTGGATCTCCAAATGCAGAAAACATTTAGTAACAGGACAAATATGGTTAATTTTACACTTAATTTTCATTTTGTCCACATTTGATTGTTAAAGGGTTATTATGCTATTATCTTACTTTCGATTATATTAGTCTGTATGCAGCCCCTGAACTAAAATGAGTTCAACATCCCTGATTGTTAATATCGGTGTAATTTTTGCAGTTTGAGAATTCATGCCGCGGGCCGGATTGGAACCTTTGGAGGGCTGGTTTTGGCCCGTGGGCCGCATGTTTGATGCCTGTGATTTAAAGTCATGCAAATGACACAGAGTGTGGTTGGCAGCACAGTTTGCATTAAATTCCACCCTTTGCGAGTGGTCTGTGAATTACATGTAACATTTTTACTCTGGTTTTTGCAATCCTTTAGTGGGTCTATTTCTATTTCTGTTGGGCAGGGTTGTTATGAGTCATACAGCCTTAGACAATAGTTATTTAAAAACTCATTATTTCATGCCAAAATGCACTTTGCATACATGTCCACCCTCAAATGATTAAAGAAGCAATAGATACTCAAGCAAAAAAAAGCATCTCAGCATGAGCCGCTGTACTAAAACCAGTGCAAATCAACAAATAACAAGTGTACCCTTCAGTTATAGAAACGTTAAACTAAAATGAATTAATAATAACATCACATCACAGAGCACATTCTGACAGCTTTCTGCAGGGGTTTAAATTTTAAACCAGTTTTGCAGTACAAGTAAAAAGGTCAAACTATGGACTATAGAACTCGAGAAGCATAAGCGGTCAAGCAGACATCATTCATAATGTACAATACTGTAACTTCAAATGTGTAACATGCACATTTTATCTTGTGAGCGGAGGCTGTAGAGGCGATACACCTTTTCTGTGGTCTCTAGAGAAAGCACAGACCGAACCTTGAAAACATTTTTTTAAGATGAAATGTGATAATGCAACATCTAATTTGTTTGACCAATTTTCTCATTAAACTCTATTTGAATGCCTCTAGTTTAAATGAGGATGCATTTTTAATCTCTAATCATACAAACAATGCCCTTGTCTCTTTTAACTTCTTCTTCAAAGTGAGTCTAGACATGCGCTTCATCCCAGACATTTCTCTAATCCCACTGTTTCCCCTGCTCTGTGCAGTTCATTTTGGCCACTGACCTCTCAAATTCATGAAGCGCCTTTGTCACATGCAACAAAAAACACTGCAGTACCGCACGTCAAAGACAACCCTAAATCTAAATGCTGGTCGGAAATGTTGGAGTTGGAGTGTGCATTCACATGAAAGAGAGAAAGATCTGAAGCATGCCATAAGCTGGGCTCTAGGGCCTGAACAGAGACCCTGAAGACATGCTGGGAATATTAGAGAATGATTGATGCACACTGCTGGGGAACAGAGGAAAGCAAAAGAATGCGCACGATTTTTTTTTATCTTGCTCAGTTCCTTTGAAATATGGTTTACAATCCGCTGCTCATCCCCTTTTCCTCCTATAGCTTATCACACACGACTGCTAACTGTCTTGCCTAATTGTCGTTAAAACACCACATGATATGCGCACACACGCACACGCATCTGTGGAAAACGCACAAAAGCACATTAAGGCACATTCTCCCTCTGTCAAATGAACACATCATGTTCAGCACCAGAAACAGTCCACGATGCCTTGTGTTTTCAGATGTGTGCTTTCAAATATGTGGGTTAAAAACCTGAGCTTTAATGTTGGAGGTGACATATATGAAATCTAAGAAGTGACAGATTCCTTCTTAATTTGTTAGAAATATATTAAGTAATGTAATTACTTTAAAGACTTCATTAAAGTAATGTAATATTACTTTGGAATAACACATGTTAAACTGGACAAGAGGGATACGCTAAAAACATGTTCATCTTTAGTTTTTAAGTGAATTCTGCAATATTAGATGAATATTATGAGTTTAAAGCAAAAACAATGTATATCATATTACATTTACAGGAAGAGCAACTAATTGCATAAGCAAAGCAATTTAAAAAAAGACTATTTTAACAACCATGACAGGTAGTTTTTTTTTATCAATTCAGGGTTACATAGACATTAATCCACCAGAGGTCATGTCTGTCTGTTAACAGGTTTACATCCACAATTTTCCTGATGTTTCCTGATGACGGTGACAGATAATTAAATTCTGGCAGTTTTGCAAAAAATCTCTATGTTTCAAGATTTTTTGCTCAGATTTCTTTTGGGTATTATTTCAAAACAAAATCTGATGTGATTTTGCTGGTGATGGTATGGAGCAACAGACACTACAGACACTGATTCCATAATAAACTGAATGAGTAATTGACAATAAATATAGTCCGGCTGGCATATAGTGATTTACCATTCAGGGAAAAATGAGCCATCAGTTTCTAAACCACCCTAGTGTGGTCTCTACCTGTCTGCCTGTATAAAAATCCTCTGACTCCACCACTGGTTACATGCTCTTGTTTGTCGACATAGCCACTGCCTCGACATGGTTAGCTGGATGCAGTCGGGCGTGACAGACTCAGGTTTCTGACAGCAATGAGCATTGATCCGATTTGGCAAACTATGGCAGATAAATTCAGACAAGAGGCAATCAAAAACAACACTCTTGTCTAGACGAAGAGACAACTTTATTAGGCATCCTGATGTTGCAATCCAATATGTGTGAGCAGCTTTGTAGACCTACATCATCTGTGTTTCCAGAAATCTGGAATCAGTGACAAGACAGAAAGCAAAAGACTGAATATCATTTTCTGATAGATAGATAGATAGATAGATAGATAGATAGATAGATAGATAGATAGATAGATAGATAGATAGATAGAT
>JAPQRQ010000018.1:28361126-28377723 GCA_037367365.1 Apogon talboti | reverse complement strand
ACTGTATCTTTGTTCTCTAAAAAAATCAAAAAGGATATATATATATATATATATATATATATATATATGTATTATAAAGGAATCTATTTAGTCTCAGAACTATATATATCAAACTGTTTTGTTGTTCTTCCCACATGTTTGACACAGAAAACAAATGATAGATAAGTAAGGAGTGTTTTTGAGAATCGTAGTTCACTGTGGGGAAATCAGTGCAGTATTTTGGAGCTGGATTTGTGGTACAGCGGCCATGCCAGTAATACTTTGTTTTTAATTGTGCCCCTGTGTGTGAGCAGGTGAGGGGGAGGCTATTCTGTGTGTTATATTTTGATGAAGTGCAGGTGAGTGGGCACATGTTTATGCGCTTTCAAGTTGTCCATGCAGATTTACTGAAAGCAGCGCTGTGATATGTGGAAAGCCCATTTTTATGCTCTGTGCAAAAATGAAATGTGTTTGATGTCTCACGCAGTTTATGTCCTGTGCCAAGATGACAATGCTCTTCAGCAGCAAAAGGATGAATACTGTTTCATGGGTGACCTTGAGAGGAGTTTTCAAAAGATGTCACTGTGTTATGATTTTAGGAGATAGTAAATATCTGTAAGTGTTTTACTGTTTTGCCTACCTGTCTTATTTACAATAAAAACAAGCTAAATTAATTCATAGAGACTGAGAGCTCTAGTATGCTTGGAGCAGAATTTGCAGATGAACAGAAAACGTTTTACACACACAAATGAGGACAAACACCACAACAACAACAAAAAAAAACAGTCCTTCATCCTTGACAGATTAAGGAGTGTAAACTCTAAATTAAAAGAAGAAGCTTTTAAGATCGGTTAACCAAACAAACATGACTTATGACAAAGTAGTTGTTGCATTAACCAGGCATTTTCTGAGATTTTAACGCCATGATGAGATCTGCACTAATACCACAGGAATGTCTAAATGTCTGTGCATCAATGTTTTACCTTGTTGCAATCAGTTAACGTATAAGATAGGGTTGAAATTGGTCTTGAGGTCACTAATAGAAAGAATGTATAATTTATAACAAGGTATGTGATGTTTATACATTGAACAGGTTGATACTTCATGTATTACTTCTCCTTAGCCTGTGCAAACATGCTGCTTCCTGATAGAAAAATCTATGTAACACCTTCAGTATTGGCTTTATGGTGTTTATCACGTTACCATCATCA
The DNA here is from genome assembly GCA_037367365.1 of Apogon talboti. Classification (NCBI taxonomy): domain Eukaryota; kingdom Metazoa; phylum Chordata; class Actinopteri; order Kurtiformes; family Apogonidae; genus Apogon; species Apogon talboti. The sequence goes on along the minus strand of JAPQRQ010000018.1, from coordinate 28,376,533 downwards.
TTTGCCATGTATAGCACCTCTTCACTTTTTTTGTCTTGTAATTCCCTTTTTTATTATTTATTTCTTTTGTATTCTATGTATTAAGTTTTTAACTATTGTTGTACAGTGTCCTTGGGTGACTTGAAAGGCACTTATAAATAAAATTTGTTATTATTATTATTACAAGTAACAAGCTGAGCGTATGTAGAATGTACACACCCTCATCAGATGTGCATGTATCTGTAACAGGGATAACTTGGCCATTGTTGCATTTGAAACCATTTGCAGCCAATGCAATGTATAAACACTGTCTGTCCGAAAAATGTCACACAAATGATATTTTGTTGGCTCGCCTTTAGCTTTGATTACGGGATGCATTCATCGTGGCAATGTCCCAATAAATTTTACACCATTTATTTCCATCCAGAGTTGCATTACTGTTTTGGCAAGATCTTGTACTGATGAAGGAAGAGCTGCCAAGGTTTAGATCTGGACTCTGTGGTGGCCAATACATGTGTGAAAATGATGTCTCATGGTTCCTGGACCACTCTTTCACAGTCTGATCCTGATGAACCCTGGTGTTATCATCCTGGAATAAGTCTGCATCATCAGAGAAGATAAAAATCCACTAATGTTCAGACCTGGTCATTCAGTATTTTCAGGTTCAGTTGTCCTCATAACATTGATAAACTCAGACCTGAACAACTGACTCAACCCCAGATCATAACACTGCCCCCACAGGCCTGTACTGTAGGCACTAGGCATGATGGGTAATCACTTCACTTCACTCTTTCTCACCCTGATGCGTCCATTACTCTGGAACAGGATCAGTCTGGACTCATCAGACCACATGAGCCTTTTTCCATTGAAACCCAGTCCAATCTTTATGCTCTCTATCAAACTGATGGTTGTTTAGGAAATGAGAAGATACTGCATCCTTTAGAGTTAAAGAACATGTTATAGCTAAAACATATTACTTCAGTAAATATCCAATGAAAGGATCTGAACTATTTGCTTAGTTGAATCTAGGTGTCCATGTGTTTTTAGGTATTGGTTTTTTGCAGACCTTCTACCTGCTTAACCTTTTAGGAAACAATGTTAGATTAAGACTAAAAATATGACAAACACATACACTTTGACACAGAAAACAAAGAAAACAAAAATAAGTCCCACAAATAGCAACTAAAACTTAGTGACAGCTATAATAAATCCTAAAATGTGGAATGGAATATGTTTGTAATATATTGCTTTTAAATATTTTAATTTCTAATTTCAGGGTTTTCCAAATATATGGACTTTTAATTGAAATACTTTTCAGTCTCTTTTAGCTGCTCCAATTGTAGGGTCTCCTTTACCGTTATACTCTAAAATCATCTGCCTGAATATTTCATAAATTAATTCATGAATGAGAACTTTATAAAATCCTGAGAGCTAATAAGTTGTACTTTTATTTAATTTGGCCATAGTGCCACTTTATTATTGGCCTGTGGTCCAAAGTGTTTAAAGCCTTTTAATAGAGACAGTATACAGTAGGTTTCATTGTTGTTTGGGATGCCTGACCCCAGATGGTTACATAATAGGACAGATAAAATTATAAAGATGATAAAATCATGGCATGCATAAATAATGTGGCAGCTTTTATAGGTAAACAAGATGGTATTAGTTGAAAACAATTAAGATCAGTCTCGATTGTCGTGGACACCGTGCATCAAAATATAATCATAAATCAAGACAAGTATCCGTATATGTGTAGACTTTTTATTAGTATTTTATTTTAGTATTTAGTATTTTTATATTCTTTATAATGTATTACTGTCTTTCCTGTTCTTCTGCTAAGACACTTGAATATCCCCACAGTGGGATTAATAACATCTTATCTTATCTTATCTTATCTTATCTCATCTTACCTGACCTTACCTTATCTTATATTATCTTATGAGCTCTTTTTGTGTGTTTATTGACCATTATTGAAATTAACTGCTTGTGTCTGTGCTCCTAAATGTGTGTGTCATTACTAAATAACCCACAGAACTGGCCTCTCTTTTCTTTTCTTGCCCTGCTTAGTAAATCTGACCATAATAAGTTGTTCACCAACAAGTTAGTACAAGGAGAGACATTTGTCACTGTCTCCCTCTTTCAGCCATAAATTGAAGTGAATTTGTAACAAAGGGTTTTTTTCCTGGTGTTACTCACAGGTAACGATTTTTTCCTTTGCTTTTGAGTCATTCCCTCTCTGTGATGCAACTGAACAGAAAACCACAGGCCTCAAAGAAAATCTATCATGGAGCCTCATGTAATATTCTTTTCAACTTTTCCACAGTAGTTCCTCAATTAGAGCAGATTTATTAAAGGGAATGTGTCCAACTGTGGTATTTTTCCATTATATATATATTTTTAAAAAAATACCTGGAAAATAAATCCCAAAGAAATGAAAGTCCCTTTGACATTCTGGTGAAAACCCAATAACAGATTGTATATTGGCAAAGGAAATGTGTTGAGAAATGTGTAGAGATACACCAATCAGTCATAACATTCTGATCAATGATGGACAAAATGCTATTAATTTTGATTATTTCATTACAGTCGGACCTGTCAGTGGGTGGGATTTATTAGATAGCAAGTGAACATTTAGCCCTTAAAGTTGATATCTTAGAGAAAAATGGGCAAGAGTATAGATCCGAGCAACGTCGAAAAGGGAGAAACTGTGACCAAACTGCAATTTACACCAATTATTTACATGTACTGATAGGATTAATGTTTCTTAAATCAAGATCAAGTTAAGTGGCTTTTTGGGTCTTTCAGGGTTAACCAAGGATGATTGATGAGACCACACTTGATGATATGATAATTGAGAATATAAGATAATACATAAGATATTGCTACTGTAATTTATCTTCCACATGACTGTACTTTTTGGTAATATTCCCAAGCAACCAACAAACACAGCCTGAGTTTAGATAATGGTACCTATAAAATCTCCCGGTGTTTATATCAGCTGTCTCTTAACTGGTGCATTAGATTCGCACTAATTAACAGCAAAGATTTTTCACTTAAGAATTTCAAAATTTCAGCAAATCAGCAGCTGTAAACTTCCTACTGTGAAGACTGGTATTTGTTTTTTTGTGGCTCATCTTTTGTCAACACAAGTGGTAAACATTGTGATTGAAAGGACGGTAGGGGAGCTGTTAACTTTCAAGAATTTGAGGTGTTTTGCAGCTGATGGCAAAAAGGAGGGAGGATGTATTGCAATAATACTTTGATCTAATTTTATTTTCAGACACATTCCTGTTTTTTTAATCCTATTTATACAATTAGTAATCACTTTTGACCAGGTGCAGTGATTACATACTGAGTCAGTTATACTTTATCTATCAAGAATAAATCACATTTTTCACAATCATTTCATGTGAAGAGGTAAAAATATTTCAAGCCCACTTCATGGGCAAGAGTGTATGTCGAAAATAATAGAAAGTAGCACTCAGCAAACAGTAATAATACCTAAGTAGAGGAAATATATGTACAGGAACAAATTATAGCGTGTTAAAACAAGTACTACATTTTCACAAAGCATTTCACAATTTGCATTTATATATTTCTGAATAAAAATCTGCTATGTAAACACAACTGATAGAATAGAACTGATGAAAACCTATTTAATCAACCCATCCTATTCACATGCTACAGTATTGTGCAAAAATCCAAGGCCAGCATCAGGTTTGTTGGTTTTGTAAAGTTCTAATGACCACTTATGGATTTTTCATTTTCCAATCTGTATATATGTGAAGTATGTACAGCAGTACAAACAAACGTTTCAAGGGAAAAACCAGCTTCTATAAATCAAAGTGGTCATATTTAGTATGACCTCCCTTTGCACTTTAACCCTTTTATTCAGACAATATGAGATGTATTGCATTGATTTTCTGATGTTCTATACCATTCAACACATTCTAACTGTTTTTGCTGCTTCTTGTCATAGGGTCAAGAGTCACTAAAGACTCATTTTAACTTTTAGCACCCATTTAGTTCATTGTGTCTTTTGCTGTATTTTTTTGTATCTGAAGAAAAGAGAATGATAAATAACTATGTATGTTAATTTCAACTCTGCAAAAACAACAAAGCTAAAGGTGGCTTCAGGCTTTTGCAGAGTACTGTATGTATGTAACAAGATGTGCACTTGACATTCATGATAAAAGACAAATCAATGGCGTATTATGTAGAATCACCAAAGGGTACGTTATTCTTAACATGCAGCACACCTCATATACAAGCGTACGTCCATGTAAAGGTGTCATACATCATTACAGCTGTCAGGCATCACTGTGAACTCACCACAGCTTGGGATTGTTCATTTACTCAATTCCCATCACTCACTGTTTCCCGTTTATTGTTTTATTTGATATTATTTGGGAGAGAAACCTTTTTGCCCTCGGATCCTGTACTGTATTTTGAGCCAATTTTTTCCATCTTTTTTCTAATGTCCCTTTTAAAAAACTCGGGCCAGTAAATCGAACTTTTATCTAAAATCAACCTGAAAAAACATTTCATGTTGGTGGAAAGATGTATGGACTGACTGTTTCAACTTACTGTGTTAATGCCTCAGATGTGTGATGTGAGAAAGTGGAAGAGTTTTCATCGCCTTGAGTTGCTTTTGGTGATCGAATATATGTGAAAACATGTCAAAAGCACAAAAACAAAGAAACTAGCAGGTAAATCAGAGAGCACAGACCTCCACAAGAACCAATAGTTCACTTTCTTTTCTTGTTTTGCTATAAACCACAGACAAACCACAGATGATGACCTGTTTTCATCCTTTTTGTCAGTTTTTGCCACTGATTAATTTTCCAGATTGTTTCCATAGCAACAAAGGTTTTAGGCCACATCCACGATGTTTTAAAGCGAAAAAAAATCTTTATTCCGATGAGCTTTTCACCAATGCTTCATAAATAATCTCTGTCCATCCTAACATGGCTGAAACACATATTGTACGACTGGGGGACTGATAACGCCGCCACTGCACCAGGGAATTATCACAGTTTGCTTGAATCACAGCTTCCCTCCTTTGAATATGGAATAGCAATAGCTTGATAAAGTACAGAATATAACTGAACGACAGCTGTGAGCAGATACAACCAGGACAGAAACACCTGTAATTCAGTATCCATGTTGAATTAACAGCTGTTAGTCAAAGCTGAGGGAACGAATCATGTGACAGGGGCACGATGAACCAGGGAAGGAGACGTAGGGACTGACAAGAGCCAATCAGACAACGGATGCAAGATTTGCGTTATCAAAAGTCTCCTACAACGCCGGTGTAGTCAGGATGCCAGGTGTAACATAAAAACAACTCAGGGCATTAAATCTGCTTTAATGCCCTGTTCACAAGGTTTTTCTAAATGGGTATAATTCTTCCTCAATTAACCCATAAAGACCCAAACATCCACTGTCGACCAAAATCATCTACTAATCTAAACTGTTGATCCACTAATCCTATCAATCCAATAATTGGTGTAAAATACAGTTTGTCATCTTTTCATGGTCATCAGATATGACCCATTTGGATGTTCAGAGGCTCCATAGTTACCGTGGAAACACCATCATCTTCTACAACATTAATTTACCAGTAAAACCCATGGAGTTGGATCAATGACAGTGGATGGAGACACTGGGGTTATGTTCAGTTAATGATGTATTTTACTGAAAAAGTCACTTTTTCTTCACTTTATTTTGTTTTGACACAATAACCTTTGACTTTACTCTGAGCTTTTATGGACATCTACATGATCAGTCAGTTAAATAGAAAATGGATGGTGATGATAAATGGAAAATAGATGATTTTCAACAGAAAAAATGCAGAATTCAGCGGATAATATTATAATAAATGGTGATAAATCACTTAGGAAAGGTAAAATAGAAAGAAAAATTCATTTGGGAACTGCCACAAAAGTCACACTGGGTCCTTATGGGTTAAAAACAAAAAATCTGTCCTCATACATACAAGCAAAATCTACAACAAACTGGTACAAACACTCGGACAAACCATTGTTTCTGGTGGAAGTGTATTCTTTATATGACGTGGATCCCAAAGGTATCTGTGCTGATGTTGATCTACTGCAGGTCACACACTGATTTATACTCCAGGATTTGATGTTTCAGGTGCAGGTTCATCATTCTACAATCTCTCTGTTTCTGTGCGGATCCACACAAACTGGAGTTTTTACAGATTTTCACTTTGGATAGAGTTTAAAAAAAACAAACACCATTTACATGTGGAAAAGCGGCCCAGTTGTATAGGAAAAATATCTGCATGGGTGTGGACAGAGCAAAACATTTCATGAGTTTGTTCTTGGCACATGCGCTACCCTTCCAAGTTTTATTAAAATTGTCGCAGTGGTATTTAAGTAATCCTGCTGACAGACAGATGGACAGACAGACAGACAAACAGGAGTGATCGCATCACCTCGTTGGCAGGCGGAACATGTTCATTCTGTAACTGCATTACAGGGAATTATCTACCAAGTCCAACATTTATGGTGCATTAGCTGAGAGGATACACACTAGAGCCTAACTAGAGGACGGTCTCAACAACACAGGTTAAGTGATTCTTTCAGGGCGACCACATTGATCAGAGGAGAGTAGGAACTGTGACCATATGGTGGTGATAGGTCACAGAGACACAGCAGACAGAGGTCCACAGAGAGAGAGCCTGAACAAACCCAGGCTGGCAGGTAAAATTAAAAACAGCCTGTCAAAACGCAAACAAAATTAACGGGCTGCTTTAATCCCAAGAGACTCTGGCGCTTGCAGGTGCATATCTGTCTGCGTTTTGGCCCCTGGCCTTGGTCTGGCAGAGGAGCGGAGCATAAGGTAAATGAAGTGGAGAACATGGTTGGGGCTGGTGGGTGGCAGGCGGAGGGCAGAGGGGTGCCAGCCTGCCAGTCCCCTTCATGGACACGGTGGGTTAGAGGGCAATGGAGACAGTGTCTATGACGCTGAAACAGTCCTCGACATCAAACAGCATGAGGTCTTACAAGGCTCATTAGGGAAGAGGCTGCAAGTCTTTAAGCCCTCTCTTTATGTCTCTTTATTGTGTTAGACGGAAACACGCAATTTTGTTTCCATGGAGAATCATACTGCTCAACTGCAGGATGGACGACGTGGAAAGAAGAGAAAGAAATCACTCCTCAAGGCCCTTCCTTTAAGAAATGCAGAATGAAAAGCAAATGTGTACACATTAATTACTGTGTGACACCAAACGGTGACTTGAAAACTTGCCGCGTCACACAACTAAGGATTAATATTGTCGAGGTGGACAGAATAATGCAAACATCGGCCTTATTACAGTGAATGTCAAAAGCAACATTTACCTAAAAAAGAAGAATCAGGTTATCTGCAAGCAGGGCCAGGTCCAAACACTGTCATATGTCAAGGAGATGTTCGCTCTACCCTTAACCCACGTCTAAAGCAATTGGCAAGTACAGACAAGCTGCATTTAGAAGATGAAGATGAAACAAGCTGAGGCTGAAATGATGGACACATAAAAGCGTTTGACAAATACTGCTAACTGGTATCCATGCTAATACGACCCACATTTGAAGCAGCACTGATGTAAGTACATCAAACATAAACTTCTCCTTCATGAATAGTTTACAATATTTTGTTGATGTTCTGTCTTCTCCGCGTTCGTCACAGTATGCGCAGCCTTTTAGACACGAGACGGGTGGGAGTTTTTGCACGTTCTCACTTCTTCTATTCTCTTTTTTCAGCCCTGACAGTTTCCATCTACACGTTACATACATGTGTTTTGTTTTTGCATCGCACTAAGTCAGTTGTGCTTTGTTCACAATTAAATCCGTCATCCATTTTACACTGGATAACAGCCTGTGTTTGTCTGTAAACTAATCCACGTAACTGCTGTTTACTAGTCTGGCAGGGTGAAATGTGTGATAAGGAATATTTTGCACTATGGATCAGAAAAAACCCTAATGTTAAAGTCTGTTTGTGGTGAACACTGTGGTTCTATTCCCTCCCAAAACTCTAACAACCAATTTTATCCACAGTTTTATCTTTCATTTCATACCGAGTTATAATTTGGGTATTAGCATTTAATATTTTCTATATAAAACTGCCACAAAATTTATCTTCCTACAGTTTTTTTTTTTTTAATAGTGAAGTCTGTGAAATATAAGGAGACAGATAATATTTAAGTTCCAGTTTGAGGACTAGGTGAAATTGCTTCTCTTATTTTACATGACTTTTGCATAATAATTATAAAGGCTTCCTGCCCAAACTTCCATTAGTACAATCTTCCCTGTGGAGTGTCGACAGTATGAGAAAATGGCTTTTAATTTTTAGACATATTGGCATTTTCAAAGTGCTGATTGCTGATTGCTGTCACACAGAGAGATTGTTTTATAATAACATTCCTTTTGTATGAGGGTGATGCAGGCTCTCCATTTAAAGTGGTTTTAATGCTGCAGAAAAGTATTTTCCTGGCTGTGGAAGTTGGATTTAAAATCATCTATGATATGCTTGAAATGCTTAAAATCTAAACACCTTGTTCAGAGTTAAAGCAGATCAGAAGTACACTCTTACCTGTAAAGTTAGAATGAAATACAGGTGATTACTGATGTGTATAAATAGGAGTAAAAAGAGGAATGTGTCTGAAAACAAAATTATTCCAACTTTATGGGTAATAGTGTATATATAGACCCCCACTTAGTGTTTATGTTAAAACCAGATAAGCCCTATTTTTAATACAGTCAATAAATTAAAATGATTAGGTAAAGAACTCCGGCTATATAACGGCATAGTTTGTTACACTACTCTAGGTCCTGGTCAGTTTTGTTGTCCTGATTGAGAAAACAAGAACAAATTTTCAAAAAGTAGTTTAATGCCTACGTCATAGATGCCCTTATGAAGGGCTATGGACACCGTGTGAATGATTTATGGACTATTTCATACGACCTTCTCAAGGCGGTCTTATAAGAATGGAGAGTTCGTAGACCGTTCCTAAGTTCGTAGCCAGATGGATGATCTTGTGCAAGATTTTCTACGAACACACTACGAAATTGTCTGAAAGGGGATTTGTAGGGTGCCCTAATGAATGCCTTAGGAACAATGATGTAGGAAGGACCCAAGGCACACTTACGAAGGATGTGAGAACTCTATGATTACTGTACGACAGCAAATCAGGTCATTTTCTCATGTAGGCCTCAAGTTGCTCTTGTGATTTGAACGGCAGCTGTACTAACTTCGTAAGACGGCCATATGAAACAATGCTCCCTCCACAAATGTCTACGAACTCCAGATTTCGTAGGAATTGGGAGATTCTTACAAACTCATCATTCGTAAAAAATCTTTGTGAGCGAGGCATAAGCAAAAGACACTTTCCACCATATTTTCCCCCTGAAACTTTTGTTTTTAGTCCTGTACATACTTTACATACAGTATATCCACATTGGATATTAATATGGAGACTGACAAATGAAAATGTGTGGTCATTAGAACTTTACTAAACCAACAAACCTAATGTTGGCCTTGGATTTTTGCACAGTACTGTAGCATGTGAATGGGATTTGTTGATTAAATAGAGAAGTTGTGTTTACATATCAGATTTTTACTCATAAATATACATGTACATTGGGAATCTCCAAAAAATTAGTCTCAGCAAGATGCAATACTTGTTTTAACACTCCATAGTTTGTTCTTTTAAATATTTTTTCTGTGCTTAGTTATTATTTCTGTTTCTACTGAGTGCTACTTTCTATATTATTCTATATATGCTGTTGCCTATAAAGTAGGAATGATATATTCTTACCTCTTCTCATGAAGGGATTGTGAAAAATGTGATTATTCTTGATCGATAAAGTGTAAGTGGGACTCAGTATGTAATCATTGTACCTGGTCACAGGTTTTTGGAACAAAAAGATGAATGTATCTGAAAACAAAATTATTTCAACTTTATGGGCAGCAGTGTATAACTAGACCCAACAAAGTGTTTATGTTAAAACCAGAAAAGAACAAGTTTTAGTGCAGTCAATTTGGTCAGTTTTGTTGTCATGATTAAGAAAATAAGAACAATTTCGCAAAAAGTAGTTCAAGCACTTTCCACTATATTTAAGGGTGAAGATGATGAATTTTGCCTTTAGCCTTAAATGTTCCTAAACTAAGTAAGTATTATTCTGTAAAACTTCACAGATGCTTGTTTTAATTTTTATGTAGATGTTTTTTCTTCTATTCTGTAACTAATCCCCTTGTGGTTTCATAAAATGTATCACTATCTGTATCTATACTTGATGGAGATGCATTATTCTACACTTCAATAAACTGAACTAGCAGCAATAGTCATTTGCCAAGATAAATCACACCTTTCATGTAATCACAGGGATTTTTTTCCCCATCTCCACTTTATATGCACACCTAGGAACATTTTCTCTAAATTACATAAAAGAGCCAATATAAATAAAAACTGATGAGATTTTTCTCCCTCAACACTGATGATGTATCACTAAGCATTAAAATAAATGCTGGTATACATGATGCCGAGCCAAAACTATGCCTTCCAGCGTTTACCTGGAAGTAAAATGAAATGTGTTTCTAGGTAAATACTGTAGATAAAAAGGGAAGAGAGACATTAATAACTAAAACTAATGTATTTTCCATGCTTATTTGTTTTACCAAAGCAGTGTATTCATATATATACAATAATGCCCTAGGGACATTAAATATTTCATACTGGTCCTAGAAAAGAAGTAATGCAGCTTAAAAATATCAACATTTTTGGGGCATGTAAAATTAATTTGCCTTTTGATAGAGAATCTAAGTCATGGCTGCTTCCTCTTGTGTATAATTTCATATTTGTGGGATTGTGACAGAGATATGGAGATGGTGCTAATGGTCAAGTGTCTGCTAACAAGTCCTCTCTCCCGTGTAAACAAACATCTTCCATCCTTCAGAAATGCCTCTTTCAAACTGGTAAATGGACTGAAAAAATTGCAAAAACAATTCAGTTTTTCTTGTTGCGGCACTTGACTTTCAGCAGTTCCCTTCCATTCAGTGTGTTCTGAAATATAAATGCCCTCTGAGGCGCAAATATGCTACTGACTTTTTTTTTGCTGAAATTTCACACAAATCTTGCCTTTTGTGCTTCCTTTAACTGATCGTTAACAATCAGTTTCCTCCGGCAAATTAGTCTGGCGCGATTGTTCACAAACACACAAAACAATGATAGTTTCCTTCAGTGTCTGCTTTACAGGGTTACCTCCTGCTGCTGCGCCTCCTGATAGGCGTGTTGGCATCAGGGAAGTGAAGTGTCATTTCCCCTTTTTTCAGTGAATTATTGGTCATTAATTTCTATTTGAAATCTACAGTCTAATTAACAGGTTTGAAACTACATCAACAGTGCTGATAACCACTGTTTTATTAATAGAACATGCCTTTCACAGTCTGCACACAAAGCCAAGGCAAAGATGGATGTCCTGACTTTAATTAACCAGAATTATTTACTGACTAGGGCTGGCTTATGGGAGCATCACTCATGTAATGGATATATTAGCAAAAGACTGAAAGGATTAGCTTCTGTGGAATTAGCAGACTGTGGGCAGTTCATCAGGAAGAGGAACGCTACTATACAATATTTATATCAGATTAAAAACTTAGCATTTAGGTCGGGGTTGTATGTATATGTATGCATGCAGTTGTCAGGGTTATTTCCAGCAAAAAGTGACTTTACATCCTTGACAAGATGGATAACAGAACGATGCCATCTGTTGTTCATAATGAAATCCGTGCCAAGTATTTTCTAAATCTTAAATCAATTTTATATACTATGCCGTTCACATGCTGCGGGGCTAAACCATCACTAAAATGCGGCTTTCGAGCATTCTCACAATTCATGTCTTTTTTTATTTATTTTTTTTTTATCATTGTTAAATAATGAAGCATGAGTCTCACAGCTCAGGTCTTAGCCTTTCAACTTGCAAGTCAACATCTATAAGGTAAGTGCTGGTGATGTCTTCTCATCTGCACCTCCTTCAGGGCTTCTCCTTCTCCTCTTCTGTCTCTGTCTACAGCAGTGTGGCCTTTAGTCTTAGTCTACTGCACTACTAGCTGTGTATAAGTTGCTTTATACTGAAATATACAATGTATTCCACAAACTCTATGAATATTTTCTGTAAGTGATGTGCAGCACAATTTCTCGGTCACAGTTGAAAATCACTTTCTACTTTTCCAGCATGCCCTCAATGTTAAGATGCCCTTTCAGTACAGAATTCTTTTGAAAATCTTTTCATACGGTTGAAGCTTGGACTGTGTGTGTGGAGTTAACATTATATACTGAGACAAGGTTATTGATTACTCGGGTTCAGAGCGCAGGCAGCACCTTTACTTTCGACTTCTCATTGAAAGTGAAGCATGCTTTGCAATCCTACCACAACCACTACGTTGCATGTGTGTTTACTGTGACATTTTGGTACCAAGCCTTTCTCATATCACCTGGATCCTGAAGTTATTTATTAATTAATTTATTTTTGGGTTTTATCTATGTAGGTTTTTCTTTGGAGCCATTTTTCTTCACTGGTCCCTTTATTGCCTAAAATGGATGAAATGTTTGGCTGTGAATGCTGTTTTTCTTCTGTCCCAGCCCTTTAACCAGCCCAGGGCACGGACATATTGAGTGTTTCAAGTGGAGATCATTCTTGGTGACAATAGCGCCCATGTGATGTCACACACTCATAGTAAAACCTATCTGGAGGGAAAAAGAAAGGTTATTCTGGTAAAATATCTGGTGGGTGGTTAATAAAGTCATAAAATAACTAACAGGAAGTCATTTTACTAGATTTACTGTTGGCTTGATGTGCAAACTGTGGAGGAAAAAGGCATACGTTTATTTCTTCTTGTGCTGTCATACAAAGCATATAAATCACTGGAGTCCTTTGTCCACAGCAGCAGACTGTAGAAACGGTTGACCTGACACTGGAAAAAATGGGCTCACTAAACAGTCTGGTCTGAAGAATGACTAGAAAGTCATTCACTTCCCAAGAAGAATCAGCCACAATAATCCATCCAGATGTAAATAATTAATCCATAATAAAGACCCAGTGCTACTTTTTTTGCAGTCCTCATATTATTTTTTTCTCTCTATTTAACCTTTTTTCAGTGTAAACCATGTAATTTCCTACATGGGTTTTACTGGTGAATCAATGTTGCAGAAGATGATGTTTTTTCCACATTCACTACAGAGCCTCTGAACGTCCAAATGGGTCATATCTGATGACCATGAAAAGATGAAAAACTACATTTTACACCAATTATTTACACTTATCTATAGGATTAGACAGGATTAGTGGATCAACAGTTATTTAACATTGTAGATCTGTGAAGATTTTTAGTTACTGATGGCTGTTTAGGTCTTTAAGCATTAATAAAAATGAAAATAAATAACTATATATAACTGACAAATACTAGTGAGACACCAAATGTGACACTAGCAGTGCTGATGTAATTATTATTATTATTGTTATTATTATTATTATTATTATTATTATTACTATTATTATTATTATTATCATCATTAATAAACATTATAGATGAGTAGATGGTTACTGGTGGTTGTTTGGGCCTTTAAGGGTTAATAATAATAATAATAATAATAATAATAATAATAATAATAATAATAATAATAATAATAATAATAATAATAATAATACCTGTCTGGGGACTATGGACTGCAAATTATGATTTTTCTATAATCTGGCATATTTACAACTGATACAGGTGTTCATTAATATGCACTGTCCCTAACAAATAAACTAAATAAATAAAAAATAAATATACACAACCTACTGTATGTAAACATCGATCATCTCAGTGGGCCTTGGCTGTTTTTAGTGACTGAAAACTCATGGTCAGCGCGATATCACACATCATTGTTTTAATTGTTTTGTGGTTTGAGACAGATACTAAACTGACAGTGTTCATTGTAAAATGTTCAGTGTTCATCTGATCATTCATTCATTCTTTCATTCATTCATTCATTCATTCCTGCCGCATGTGACTGAAAACTATTAATTATTTTGTCAACATCCTACATATCTTCTTATCTTATATTAGTGAAGTTATAGTAAGCATTAGTTATGAACTTTGTAACTTTTACAGACCCTTATAAATATTATAATGTGTTAAACTGATTGTTTATGATACTGTTGTCATTGTGGAATACAGAATATCTCAAATAGAAGACATTTTTAAGGGAGACACTGACATTTATATACTGCTTATGAGTATAGCAATAAAATAACAATACAATAAAAGCCTATAGAGGTTCTTATTACAATAACATTAAAAACACATTTCAGACAATTTACTTATGTGTCACTGTTAGGACTTTATAACAGCCTGCCAGAGGAGATCAAATCTGCTGAATCAGTTCCATGTTTTATTTCTCCTCTTGACACATTTTTTAATGAAGCTTTTATTGGGTGGTGTTTATCTTCATTTTATTGTTTGTTGTCAGTTTTTACTGCATATGATAGGGTTTTTATATAATGTTATATTGACTGTCTTGAAGGACTTTGTTACTTGTATTGAAAAGTGCTATACAAATAGTTTATTATTAAATTTTACTAAGCCATTTTAAAATGAATCCATACTTTATTTAGCATTAACTAGAACTTAACTTTGTGGTTATTTAAGAGCTTTTTTAAAATCCTTTTGCAGCTATCTACAGTGAGAACAAATGCATATTACAAGCAATTTAATATAAAGCTTTACCTCTTGTAGTAATAATGAATGCATGCATTTTTTACAGGTCTGGACACATGCACAGGCTCAACTAATTTCCAGTTAAACAGAATACACTGTGTAAGGTGTGTATGAATTCAATCATCATGCAACAATGAGAGCAGTCGTCCTCACATTGTGCATACTTAGATCAGCCGCTGCCTCCAGTATCGGTGGCCCTCAGTTATGTGGTCTGGTGTGGTCATATTTTAACTTGTGGTAAATGTCAGATGTTGTTGCTATGATTCATGTGAAATGCGCACGGCTAGAAATGGTAAACAGAAAATGGCAAAATCAGCAGGAGATTGGTCTGTGTTTGCAGTTGCTGCTGCTGCGTGGTCACCGCTGGGTCCTAGTTGGCGTTTATTTAACATGACACATTTCAACAGCACCTGGGGAGCAAGGTCATGGCTGCAGACTAACAAACACACACACGCGCACAAAGGCACACACGGACAAACCTACTTTCCGAGAATCATTCATTTCATACTGGACATCCCTGCTGCTTTTACTTCTGTTGAAATCCTGAAGGGTGACACATTTTTAATTATTGACACTCAGGTGAGGATTAGAATTTTATGCCGTCTGACCCTACAGACATGAGTGGCAGTGGGCCGGGGAGGAAGAAGAAGGAGGTGAGGAGGAGGGGA
>JAPQRQ010000018.1:28337505-28347651 GCA_037367365.1 Apogon talboti | reverse complement strand
TTTTGGTTCACAAGCTCCCAGACAACGACACATCTGTAAATGTATACACCTGTAACATAGAGCATAATTGGCCTTCATGGTTTTAGTCTGACCAGAGCCTTTCTGTGTTGAGTTTAGTTGTTCTCTCTAAAAACGGGTACATATAGGTTAATTCTCCAGTTGGTTCTCCTGACCATGGCACTGATGAAGATCTGGAAGGCCATCCGTGGCACTGCCCCTAATCTGTGCTATATGCTAATGCTAATGCTACTGTGTGTGTATAAGGATGGGTAAAATACAGACACCACATTTCTATATGGGAATATTAAAGCGAGTTAACCTAACCTAACCCTCTTATCAGTTCTCAGGTTGTAGCTCCCCAGGTCCTGACCTTGAATTGTTCTCTGACGTCTTAGTCCCTCCCACCAGAGACGAGCTGAGGAACTGAGGAAACAAGAGCGAAGGAAATAGGCATTTAACAGAATGAGACATCCCTGCCTCAGAGCTGTCATTATAAATGAATGTCAGTTAAATATGATGGTGTAACAGCTGCACCATCTGTCTGTTATTTTGTTTCAATGTACAGCAGTGGTTTACGATCTCTGTCAGATGAGTGTTCACGGAAGCTTGGGACTGATTTATAATTCACTTCACGGCATCGCAAAATGCATCAAAAGATGATGTAGAGATGTCATACATTTTTATTTAAAACACAAGTTTGATCACATATTTGATGATTTTCATTAACTAGTACAACTTCATTCTTAACGTGCTCCAGTGGTTTGTATAATACTGATGCCTCCTTTTATATGTCATGGATCTGACTGGCAAAAAGACTTATGTAAGACAGTCATCATATCTTGTCTGGTCGGCCTCGTCGGTCCCTGATGTGTATTTTACATAAATGAGGGATGAAGGATTGAGGAATCAAGGAAGTGAAAACTAGGGAATTGAGAAGAGCCTACACACTCATATGGCTGTGATCGGGAATCAGGAAGTGAGCACGAAAATCACAAATTGTACAGAAATCAAGTAAATACAGTAAAAGTAACAGTAACAAGACGCAGGAAAAGTACTGTAGTATAATGTTAATGTCATTGTCGGTTCAGTCTCTGTAGCTTTTTTAATTAAGAGATTAATTAGAAAAAAAACAAAAATTGGTTCTTACCAACATTTACTTATGTCATTATATCAGTCTTAAATAATGTTTTCAGTGTCAAACTGTGCACAGGTCTCTGTGGTGTGTTAAGACCTGCACAGTTTTAATGAACTGATATTTAAAGTCCTGCGGCTGGAGATTCAAAGACATGTTTTCGGGGTCAGATTCTGCTGCTACTCAAACACACCTTTGCATCTCTCATATATTAAATGTCCATTCAATGTGAATGTACATGCAGGTCAAGCTAAGGACGTAACCTCCTCATTTCATTGACTGGGTTTTTGTTCTCCAGGCCAAGGCTCATTGGTACAATTAAAATGTAAATTGTACTTGTTAAGAACTCACGCGGCTTTCTGTCAAAATGTTAAATTGTTCTATGCAAAACAAATGCAGCCTGACCTGTCAAGCTTCCCTTCATCATATATGAACATTTTTTATTTGTCAACATAGTGAAATGTCTTTTTTCAACCGGGTACAAATGACCAATCCACATACACAGATGAAAACTGTTTTGACATATTGCTCACAGCTGCATTCCCAACATGATTTTGTGTCTTTTCAATGCATATTTTCTTCTTTAAATGCTATAAACAATTTTGAGAATGTTGTTTGAAGAATTTTCCAGTGGAAAGGACAGAAAGAAAATGAGAGGCAAATGTTTCGGCATATATTTCCCGAGCTTAACACGGTTCCTTGAAATAACCTTCATGCAAAAGTTATGCTCAATCTACTTCAGATATGGATGGCTTGTTGCTGACTTCCATAAAATGAATTTGTATTTTTGATCCAGGATATATTGTCATGTTGCAGGCCAGTAGTATTTATAGCTGGCATTCTGTGCTGTCAGTGAAAGGTTGCTGAGATAGACAATGCGTTGGAGGGTTCAGACAAGTCTTACATAGGGAGGGAGTCAAGATATTGACCTCTATTACAGAGCTCTGGTAGTGTACAGTACAAGAGCGTACACACATGTACTGTACACAATCACTCTGCCTCCCTCACACACGCACAAACGTCCACAGTCTGCGGTATATCTGCTGCTTAATCCAAATTTAGGTGTTCTATTT
The DNA here is from genome assembly GCA_037367365.1 of Apogon talboti. Classification (NCBI taxonomy): domain Eukaryota; kingdom Metazoa; phylum Chordata; class Actinopteri; order Kurtiformes; family Apogonidae; genus Apogon; species Apogon talboti. The sequence continues at coordinate 28,345,446 of JAPQRQ010000018.1, read as the reverse complement.
AGTCTTTGCTGAGGCTTGTCTATCGACAGACGCTCAGTTTATCCTTTATCGTAAATTTTTTAAGCAAGCATCCAAGTTCTCATTAAACCGCTTTAACAGTCTCCTCAATACGACATCCTCACAACCTCTTTCCAATAATGGCTGTTCAGGGATGTACATTACAGCTACAGTCTGCCTATCTGTTGTGTAAGGGCTCTCTGAGGTATTGAAATGTGTGTCTGAGCCTTGTCCAGGGGCTGCTGATGAAAATGCATGAGGGTGGTTTTGCCCTTCACTTATCAAACTTAGTACATTAGACTGTGTGCTGAATCACAGGGATGCTAACGCAAGTGTTTATCAACTCTGGATTTAGTGTGTCCACAGCAAGACAAAACTGGACATTTAGCTTATTTAAAACCACCCTGTCTCAAGAGCCATGAGGAACAAATTCAGTTCAATTCAATTCAGTTCAGTTCAATTCAATTCAATTCAATTCAATGCTCTAAGTTATAATAATTGTTATATCAGGGCTATAGTCTACATGAAATCCCTATATGATCTATATTAAAGCCAGTAATTGTGTCTGCTATAAACTGTTATGACTTAAATGTCATCTATAGGCCTAGGGGAACAAATTCAATTTCATTGTAAAGGGCTGCACGTTGGATCATTTGCATAATTAGCTAATTAATTACCAAAACACCAAATGACTACAATTTTACTTTTATGTCACATAGAATAATCTATTAGAAATTCCTTGGAACTGATAGTAATGTTTCCTGTATTGTGCAAAATTTTACTGTTTTCCTTTTTTTATCATTAATTCTCTAATTATGGAAATTCTGCATATTGACCAACATGCAAAATATGAAGTTTATAGGCAATAATGTGAAGCAAGGTTTGGGCTCAGGAAAGGGCAGAGACAAAGAACAGCATCATTTGGTAAATCTGACTAAAATGACTATTGTTGCAAAGCCTTTTAATCTATACTATTAAAATTTGTATTGGAGTCCAATGTGTTATGAATTTGCAGTAATTATTGTCTATTAACATGCAGATTTACAGAAATAGCCCAGTCTAAAGTATTTGAGTTGTATGTTGCAGACTGACCATCGTCTTTTTTTCCTAATGCTTCTGTTGGTCCTTCAGAGGTAGGACACCATTCAAATACATAATATCATCATGATAATGATCTCTAATTAGCTCAAGTCCATTCAGGGAATTAAATGGTGAAAGGGGACAAAGATCAGGCTGTTCTTCTGAGTGTGAAGCTGTCAAACCTCAGCGCTAAGCACTCTGATGTCTTTGAAGAGAGTTCAAAAGGCGAGGAATTTGATCCAAAACTCTGTCCAGTTGACTCGTAATGAGTCTTAAAATTATGGCATACCCTCTTATGTGAGTTTGACCTCTGAAGACGGAAATGTCCCTTCAGTTTGTAGATTTAATCCAGCCAAGTATGAGGGGGCTCACTACAGCCTGTGGATGTGTGTTAGTGATGGCTGACCTCTAGTATGACACAATCCCAACTCGTCACATGCTGAGGCTTGGCCAGGGTGCAGTTTTAGACGTGCAGACAATACCATAAGGCATAAAAACTACTTGATACGTATTAAAAAAAAAAAAGGAAGATTTTTGGTTTGTAATGATATAAAGGGTCAGGAAATTACAAAAAAGGAAGACTAAAATAAACACATGAAATCAGATATGAACCCTGTGTGGAACCCTGTATTCCACCATAAACATCTACGATTACCTGTCCTATACCGTCAGTATTAGTGTCTAAGGAGTTACACTGACATCTATCAGATACAGGACACATTGAAAATGATACTATATTTGTGCCTTGAAAATGGACCAGGGATCATGACCAAGTGTCAGTATGAGCTAATGTTAGAGTGAGAATGGGCTCCATTGACAAGCTACTTTTAAAGGTTAAATCAAACAGGCATAAGTCCAGTGATTTGTAAAACACATTGTAATAAGACTACCTTCTTCTCACTCAATACTCAATGGTTGAATTGTGGCAGCCATGGCTCAGGAGGTAGAGCGGGTCATCCAATAACCAAAGGATTGGCTCTGTCCGACTCATGAGCTGTTGTGTCCTTGGACAAGACACTTCACCCACCTTGCCTCCAGTGCTGCTGTTTGGCGCGAATTGGCAGCCACACTTCCGTCAGTCTGCCCCAGGGCAGCTGTGGCTACAAAGATAGTTTACCACCACCAGAGTGTGAGAGTGAATGAATAATGGATCCATTGTACGCGCTTTGAGTATGCGTTAATAGAAAAGTGTTATATAAATCTAATCCATTATTACTATTATTATAAAACACAGCCATTTTGTTAAACAGTTGGCAAAAAAGTCATTCACATTGATGACATTTTGATAGATTTGCAGTTCGGTTTGTTAAAGTTACAACTGGTGTAAATATTTAAACATTTTGTAATTGGTGACACTGTTATTTCTTTCATATGGTATTTGAGATTGAATACCTACGTAAATAGAGTAAGAAGAGGGTTTTCTCTTTATGACTGCTAACCCTCACAATATGTAATTCTAATGTTGGCTATAGTAACCATTTAATGCATAATTACTATAATCACTCTGTTCCATTTATATTTTAAGTATCGCTGGCAGGCTAGAGAAAAGAGAAACAGAAAGCCGGATGTCTTTTTTTAGTACACTATAATGCCATGTAGGTAAAAAAAAACAGCATGATTATCAAAGACAATTTGACAACATCTTCATAAGAAAAGAATGAAGTGCTTATGGAAATGGTCCGTGATGCAGTCATCAAACAAAGAAGACACAAAGACCAGAACTGGGTCCAGAAGGAGAGACAGAGGCACAGAGTCTGAAGTGTACAGAGCTTTTGTTTATCAGTGTTATGAGATGAAGAGCCGTCTCATTACTAAAAATTAAAGGAGCAGCCTCGCCTTTATATTGAATCCTATTTTCGTTCATCTGATTATGGAAACCACCTTATTTCTATTCTGGAGTGAGTGAGAGCGTTGGAAGGGTCAGAGTTGGAGAAAACTGAATACATTAAATGACAGAACAGGGGATGGGGGGGCGCAGCAGACCATCAGGACCACAACCAGCACAATTATATTAGCTATATTGTATATTTAATAGTATTTAGAAAGTCAGCACTGTCGGTGTCACTTTGGTGTCTCACCTAGTGTTTATCACACTAGTTATTTATTTGCATTTTTGTTAACCCTTAAAGACCCAAACAGCCATTAGCAACCAAAAGTGTCTACTGATCTAAAATGTTGATCCACTACTATCAAAACATGTAAATAATTGAGGTAAAACGCAGTTTCTCAGTTTTTCATGTTCATGAGATATAATTCATTTGAATATCCGTATGAACAGCATCATCCTCTACAACATTGATTCACCAGTAAAACCCATGGAGTTTGGTGAATGACAGTGTTGGAGACACTCGCTTTTACTTTCAGTTATTGATATCTTTGCTGAAAAAGTCACGTATTCTTCAGTTTTCTCTGTTTTAATATAATAACCTTTGAATTTATATCTTAATTTTCATGAACATCTGCGTGATCTGTGAATTAAGTGTAGGAAGATACATGAGTTACACTGAAAAATGCAACATACAGAGGATGATATTATAATAAATGGGTGAACATCACTAAAGAAACATTAAATATAGAGGAAAATGTATTTATAAAGTGTCGCTCAAGTAGCACTTGGTCTTTATGGGTTAAGAAGTTGTTGCAGATTTTTTTTGTGCACAGTAAAAATTTGTACAGAAAGTAACTCAATTTATTGTGCACTTATAAAAACGTTACTATTAATAAAACCTAATTAATGTGCACTGTCAGTCTGACGTGATTAATCATGAATGCATATTTATACTAGGTTATAATAATCTGTTGTAGAAAGGTCTTTTATGGACAATGTGGACCTAGAAATAATTTAAATTAATTCAAGACGAGATAAAAACTTGTGTTTACTGCAGTAATGTACTGAATAGCTTGTTATTTATGCAGCCTCTTGGGAAAACAGCAAAGGCAGAACAAGGAAACAAAGTGATGGAGAGTTTTAGAGAAATGTCACTTGACTGGAATTAATTTCCCCAGCTGCAGGAAATCAAAGAAAAACATAACAAACACCCTGATTATCATCTGCAATTTAACCTCTCCTATTTCAGCGGAACAATGATAAAGATAAGTAGCTAATATTTTAAAGAGGCTGAAACTATAGATAGTCGCTAATATGTTTGTCAACTGAATGCAGATACAAATCTAAATTAAAATGGCGATTCAAGTCGGAGTTGTAAATAGATTTTATTCATTGGAGAACCACGAGGAGAGGGATTCTTGTGGAGGATGTTTGTCAGACTTGAGTTCATGAAAAGGTCCGCGTGATACGATTGTTTCTCCATTAATTCGAGTATTCAAGTAATTTCATTTTGCATAATTGTTATTTATGCTATTTTGTGGAGTGCCTATTATATTTAATGCTTTCTATGTCATATGTAACATTCTTCTAATGTTCTTGCTTGGCATATTTGCAGCTAGCCTTAAATCGGTGGTGTCAAACTCATATTATTTCAGGTGCCACATCCACCCAATCTGATCTGAAGTGGACCAATAAAATAATAACATACGAATCTGTAAACCACATATAAACAACAACTCCAAACTTTTCTCTATGTTGAACAAAGTAAAACTGCATTATGAAAAAGTTTACATGTATAAACCTATCCTTGAATTGAATAACATGAGCAACCATGAAAAAACTGAAATTTATTCAGGAAAATAAGGGCAATTTTAACAATATTCTGCCTCAGTTTATCATTTACATCCGTACATTATAACTTACAGATCACAGTCATGTACAAATACATAAAACATTTAAGAACAGACAGAATACAGATAAAATTGCACTTATTTCTCATTAGACATTTCAGGTTGTTCATATTTGTTCAGTTTATTCACAATTTTCGTAAGAGGATATTGTGGAAATCTAAACATCTTCATGTAATTTTAGCTTTTTACATTAAAACAAGGTGAAATATTTGAAGTTGTCATTTTTTAAAGGATATTATGATAGTATTTTACTAGTCTGACCCTTTTTTAGATCATATTGGTCTGTATGTAGAACCTGAACTAAAATGATTTTAACATCATTGATTGTTAATATCTTCAGTGTAATTTTTGCATCTCACAAATTCATCCCACGGGCCAGATTAGACCCTGAGGTGGGCCGGTTTTGGCCCGTGGGCCATATGTTTGACACCCGTGCCTTAAATAATTCTGCAATTGAAGCCGTCGTATTAGCTACTAACAATAACACTTCCCTTCAGTTTTGTGTATGACTTGCAATAAATGAGAAGGCACAAAGGGTTTACTGACGACTGGGAAAACCCATCCAGAACATCAAAACCACATAATGAAGTCCTTGGCTGCTAAACAATTAATACTAGCCTACACTTTATTAAATATGCAATAAAGACTATTACGGTAAGTGTGGAAATAACAGCCATTCTACCGAGCATTAAAATGTCTAGCTCCATTTGAGGCTCATTTATGGAACCTCTCCCATTAAGGATACATTAATACTGCAGGCACAGTTGAAGGGCATTGGAAAGTACTCTTCTAAATATTAAAGATGGCTGTCACTGAAAAAATATGTTGTCAGCAGGTTGAAGAATTAAGGTTATGTAAATTTCATCACATCCCCTCACTTAATGACAAAGCAGAGATCAAAATGTCATGAAGGACAAAAAAGCTCTTCATATCTGATTTAAACAAAGTCAGACAATAGATGATTATTTAATGACCATGAAAGAAACACACACGTAGCACTCAGAGCTTACACATGGCAGCTGTGGCTCTAAAAATCTGGATTAGTTCTATAACCAAACCTGACAGACCTGTATATAACGCCTTTAGGAACAACTCCTGAACTTTTCATCAGTGTACATTTATTTCCTGGTAATTGTGCTTTACTGTAATTAGCAGCAGTCACGACACAAGTAGAATCGGTCTAACTGAAAGCTGCAACCTTATTAATGGATCTTCAGTATTTTTTTCCTCATCTGCTTATTGAAACAAGTGAAAGCAAGCACAGTGTTGTCTGCAGGCCTGTCATGTGGGAGCCAAACATGAATAATATTATTTCATGAATAATACAGTATTGTTATCATTAGGTTATACTCAGGTCATGTTTAAAAAAAAAAAAAAGAAAAGAAAAGAAAGTTAAAATATATTCACTCTTACAAGTCAAAACAACATGCTGCCATATGAAATGAAAAGTACTTCTATACTGAACCGACATGTTTGTTCACCCGTCCACCCACACTATACTTTGTTGCTAAACATAGAAACAAGCAGCTTTAACAAACACAAATATGTCGCTATTCTTCAAAGGACATCCATATAGACAGGGGCAGTAATCACGTATGAACTGTGTTATTTTAATGTGTTGAAAAATCTCACAGTGCTATGATGAAGAGCCTAGTGTTACAGAAAGATGAAGTCAAAGTCAGCTTTATTGTCAGTTTTGTTATATGTACATCACATACAGAAAACTGAAATGACAAAACTCGAAGGCCCCACGGTGCAAAATGAACATAGTAGAAAAAAAATACTAAAAAAATAGAATAGAAAATAACTATAAACAGAATATTACTATAAACATAGAATATAACTGTAAGCATAGAATATAACAGAACACAACTATAAACACAGAATATCACTAAAAAGAATCCAACTATATCTATACTATAAACCCAGAATATAACTATACACAAAGAATATATCTATAAGCAGAATGTAACTATAAACATAGAATATCAATACAAATAATACAACTATAAACATATTATCTATTATCTATAATCATAACATAACTATAAACATAGAATATAACTATAAACACAATATAACTATAGACATAGAATATAACTATAAACACAATATAACTATAAACATAGAATATAACTGTAAACAGAACATAACTATAAACATAGAATATAACTATAATCAGAACATAACTATAAACACAATATAACTATAGACATAGAATATAACTATAGACAGAATATAACTATATACATAGAAGATAACTATAAACATGGAAAATAACTATAATCAGAACATAACTATAAACATAGAATATAACTATAAACACAATATAACTACAGACAGAGAATATAACTATAGACATAGAAGACAACTATAAATAGCGGGGGTTGAGGGGACAATAAATAGACAATAAAGGTGCAACACTGAAGATAAACAAATGAGTTATTGGTAATAGATGAGTTACTGAGTTAAAGTGACATATGCAATATGTGCAATGTGCAATTAAGTGAGTGGATGGAGCAGAAAATTAAAGAAAATTAATATTATGTGTAATTAGCAATTAAGTTTTAATATTTATGCTGTAGAAATCGCTCATGCCATATGCTATGTAAGTTGAGGTTTGTGCTTATATTTACAGTTATATGTTATGAGTGATGAGCTTTTGGTGTCACGTAAATGAAAGTTAGGTTTCAGCTAAGGTTTTCCCTCTGAGTTTCTGTGGATGTGGACATCAAAAGGATGCAGACATCAGAAGTTTTCTAATTTGTGCATGCAAACTCTTTTCAAGCCCACCATTGCTCTTCTCCCATGGTCTGACATTATCATTAAGAGCATGGACAGTAATCATCATTATCAGAACTTCATGTTCATCGCAGTCCTACTTGTAGAAATATATCACACGGACTGCCAAATGTAATGACTGCAAAGTGTAATTGAATTTGATAATATTCATGTTCATCACATTAGACTTTGCCCAGAGAAAGAGGAAATGTGTGTGGAGCCAATCTTTCAATGTCCAAATGAAATTTCTCTAGAAAGGTGGGTCTATATTCACCTTGCTGAAATTTGACAAGTTGAATGGTAATTAGAACTAAAATAGAATAGAATAGAATAGAATAGAATAGA
>JAPQRQ010000018.1:28309328-28336332 GCA_037367365.1 Apogon talboti | reverse complement strand
AAGTAGCTGGAATAGGCTCCAAGCGACCCCCGCGACCCTAGTGAGGATTAAGCGGGTTCAGAAAATGGATGGATGGAAGATAAGATAAGATAACATAAGATAAGTTAATGGGGAGATTTCACAGTTGCCAGTAATAAGCGCAAAAGTAAAGTGCAGGGAAGACAGAAACTAACTGAAAATATACAGTTGTCATATGTCAAATATAAAGAGAAGCAATTAGAATACAATACTGTCACATGATGAATATTACATTACATGCGTAGATGCTGTATATATACATACACATCTGGAAGACACACACATACACCAGTGTTGTATCAAAATCTATGTAATATAAAACGTATACTCCAATACCTGAAATAAACTCTTTTAAGTTGAGTTTGTAACTTGTTGTTTCTCAACTTTGGGATACATTCAATCCTCTAGGTTTACTGCATCCAGTATTATCTGAAGATCTGCAGTGTCTGCAGTTTAACTGAAAACAATGGGTGGTCTGAGGGTTTGTAGTGGTTCGTAGTCATTTTGTGTTCTAGTGTGTAGAGAGGTATATTGTAAAATGAAGATTAAGTGGATAGATTATTTTTTCCTTTGAAAGTAGGAGGAAATTACCCATTTAGAAGAAGATCTGCATGGAGGAGGGGAATAAAAATGGGATGAGGTTGAAAGTCAAGTTGTATATTTTAATGGAGGGAAATGTATCACTATAAATATCCAGTCAATCGATAGACCTACAAAAGGAGATGGTGAAATGAAAAGGTCACAAGGGAGGGCTGGAACAGTCAAAATACATATCAAACAAGTGAGACAAAAAGGTTAGACATACAGAGGAGGTGGTGCTGGGCCACAGGGCCGTAACAGGTATTAATAAATGACAAAGGTAAGAATAGTAGAAGCAAAAGGTACACGCTGTTGTTCCCCACTCGGACAGCAGTCAGAGGAAGTTACAGCCAAGGCAGGAGTGTGTGAATCCAGTGGAGTCCAACGCCAAAAACCAACTCCTCTGCCTCAGAAAAACACAGTATTTTAATAATATTTCTCCTCCCTTATCCTTTAGCCCTCTAAAGTGGTGAAAGTTTTTGTAAATCAGTGTTCTGTTAATATGCCTTTGGGTCTAATATGAGGGGTTCATGTCTGCTGTGGCCCTTTACTGATCGTTCATTCACTTTCAGAGCTTTTGTTTCTTGAATGACGGAGATTTTCCCAGATGTTCCACAGGCAGATGTTTTGTGACCTATTAGCCAAGTGCGACACCTGCCAACTTACAGGCATTCATTTGCTAAATAGTACTTTATATATAACTTATTACTGTTTATACAACAAAATATACCTTGTGTTACTAAGTTAGTAAACATTTATCACAAAGCTAAAGTTACTTTTGCAGAAATATTTTTTGTTAGTTAGTATAGTGAATTTTCAGAGCCAAGAAAACAACCTGAACTTTTTATTTGGAAAGTATCGGCTCAAAATAGACAAAATAGTGTGAACCACCACAAGTCTGGGCCTCAAAGGTGCATCAGTGATAACCAAAAGGCTGAAATTTAATAGGATTTCCTTACATTTACGGGTTAATTTTTCAAGAAAGGAAAAGTTTGAAAATCAGCTTGTGGAGCGTACAGTTGTACTTATTTCCTGGTTCCATGAATAGTTTAAAGTAGCAATATATAGATGTTATAAACCAGATTTAGAATAATAAAATATCAGTCATATTATAGCACAGATTCCCCAGACATAATACTCAGCCAGCACAGGAAGACTGTATTAAACCAAACTCAGCAGCAGAAAATAAGGCGCCAGTTATTGTAGACGAATTGTAATGCTGGACTGAAAATAAGTTTTGTCCTGAATTGGTTAGGACTGCACTAAAAACCGCTTTTAAAGTCACAGAGGGAAAGTGAAGGTTAAGGGAGGTAAGCCTCTGAGAGCCTGAAAATATCTCTGACCAAAGAAGAACAGAGAAATTAGGTTAAACACTACACTACAGCTGAAAGGATATGTAAATGTGAGGTAATCATTGGCAGATAAAGTGGATTATCAACTTATTAGCCCCCTGAATGCCCCTGTCAAATCATAAAAATATAATCGAGGTAATAATAGCTCTGAATCCAGCAGGCCTCCATCAGAGTTGAGTATCCATCATGCCCGCGTGTGCCAAAAGCAAATGACCTTGCGTTAAAACACTGCAGAGTTTTCTTAAAAGTCAGATGATTCCAGCGGAGAAGCTCAGACGGCGAGAAAAACAAGTAAAACCATGTCACAAGGTCTCCTCGTGTATTTTGTTAAAGCATTGCTCACACCCTGGAAGTAAATCTGGAAATGAAAAACTCTGATAATATACTTGTAACTAATTACTGTCCATTCCTCATAGCTGTAAGGGGCCTTGTAACAGTATGTTCTAATAGAGGGCCTCTGTGAGAACAATAAATCATGGCTGGTTTTGCTGCCTAAAGGTACGGGATGAGGCTAGTTTTCTAGATTCAAACACATGCACAGCTATCCCAGGAGCCCCTGGGAGGTTTGGCTGACCCTTTCGACAGAGGCAAACCGAGCCTCTATCATGTTGAGAACCTTAGAAAAAACACACAATTTTACTCTGTGGCATAGATCAACCTCTTGAATTCTGATAAGATGTTTTTTTTTTCCTTTTTTCTTTTTCTTTTTTTTTTTTTTTTTTGGACAATTTATTCTAACCAGTGTTGGTTCAGGCTTGCAGCTTCAACACCAAAACACTTCTCCTGGGGTCTGTTTTCACTGTTTGTACGGTCAAGCCTTCTCACCCCCGCGGAACCCCCTCATCTCTCTTAGGGAGAACTGTCTCAAATCAAGTGTATCTTAAATATTCAGTTCTTATTCGGTTACGAGCTGTTTAATTCAAATAAGATGGAAAAAGAGTCATTGCACAGCATCCGAGTGGAAAAAGTTTTAACCCAAATACTTCATCTCGTTGAATGAAGTACCTGGAGGTCTCATTTACCAGCAACACATAGTTTAAGGCCTAGTCCACATGAAGACAAAAACAATCTGTTTATTTTTTTCCTTTTAAAGATGTTTTCAACAATGTGCGTCCACACAAAACCAATGAAAACACCACAGTGTATAAAAGGCCTGTCTGTAACACAGAAATCCACCAAAAACAAAGAGGACATGCACAAAAAACTCATCCGTTGATGAAGGGGTTAAGCAAATGTGAGTTAGGGCGTTATTGTTTCAGAAAAGATGTGTATGGGTTGTAAACATGGAAATGCAAGGGTGGCATTTTGAGATTTATTTACTCTGAGACCCGACAACGCTTTTGCAGATGCTCCTAAACTCATCTCCATGTGGACGGCCCCGAAATGTCATGAAATGAGACACCCATTATCACATAGACAGAAACTTAGTAAGATACCTTTTTCTCTGCAACTGATACTCTCCATCTGTAGAAACTTGTAATTTTACATACTCAAGTGTAAATATTTGTCTATATTTCCTAAAAGATAACTGAGATTTACTTGTTATTCACAATGAACTGTAACCATGCTATATAATGAGATGTACCGGCTAGCTGTAAAGGTTTAAGGTATTCACTTTATTTTCTGTTTTTTGCCGAATAACCTTCCATTAACTTCTTTAAAAAATACTTTATTACATAAAAAAAACAAGCCTTGATCAAATTTTATGATATTGTGCTTTCTCTGTCACGTTGGCACAATGCAATCATCATTCACCAAATTGATCCAGTAAAAAAAGAAGACAAACAAATCATATTGCATTGCAGTCCATTATTGAACAAACACATCACAAATTCACTTCATGGAGTTATATGAAGTCAGAACATCAAATGTTGTAGTCAGATTTCATATAAAAGAAATTGCACTTAACTGCTGTAATCATCCAGAGGGGGAAAACTGGCTTAAATGTAGCTGCTAAAGGTTTGGAGGGAAAAGATAAACAATTTACTGTAGCTCTCTAGTGTTCTCCTCCCTTGTACTATGTGTTTGTTACTGTTTACCCTCTGTATAAGAAAAAACAACGACCTCTGAGCTGCAAAACTGAAAATATCAACTTCTGAGACAATAAAAAACATCTTTTTATGTGATGTTTTCTTTTGTAGAGATCTAGTCATTTTCATACCATGGTTCCCATCCCCATTTACAAATGTTAAACAAAAACCAGTTCACCCCTGATGCAAGTTCACAAGTGGGGCAGAGCGGTCCACATGTCCACGCTCAGACCCACAGACTCTGAGGTGTGTTCCCACTAAGGGTTTGGGGCCGCCACAATGTCAAATCATGAAGTAACCAGGGGCTGTCATGGATATTTTCAGCCCTTTATGGCTACTTGCCATAAGTCTGCACCTTCTGCAGACTTAGCCTGAGGGAATTACCCACAGTTCACAGTGTTGTGATGTTAAATATGGGTTTACCAGAGGAAGCCCTGAAAAAAAAAAAAGACAGAAAGCAGCAGGTGCACTGCTATGCTGAAATTTAGAAAAAAACAACACCATATTAAGGATTTAAGATGGTTCATAAAAGCACATTAAATCAGAGGAAGGCAAGGATATAATTACACACCAATTCATCCATTTCTTTTTATATTTGCTTCATGCTGTTTTTACAAAAGCAAGTAAATTGATTACGTAAGACAAGCGCATGCAACGTGTTAAAATCAAGCAATGAGCATTTTAAATACTATTAGTGCGCATTGAATGAAGAATAAAAGAAAAGAAAAAAGTCACAAAAGTATGTAATGTGTTTGTGTCATCAACATAACATCATATGATATGATGTAAAAATTATGTCACAACCCTTAATATGGCATTTGGAGCACTTGCAGCCTCTTATTTGTTGTCCACACTAATGTGGATATTTTGCAAACCTGATATTTTGTACTTTGGGGCATTTGTCCACATCTCAAGAGTGTTTCAGGTCACAAAAACTGAGATTATTAAAAATGTGAAGTTTTATTTGGCTCTATGTTGCGTAACACTCCATTTTGTGCATATCTGTTATTGAGTAATGAAGCTGAAACTTCACATCCAGGTCTTTAAATCAGTGAATGACCTGATGTTAGATCAATGTCAGCACAGCGACAACCTGAACCGACACTTAATGGAACTTAAGTTTATGACTAAAGTTTGAACTTGTTGCTGCTGCTCACATTCATGACAGATTAAAGCCTCTATCTGCGAGGTCCAGTGTTATTTATCCACAGTTTGACGTTCTGTGGAAACAATAGTTTGTCTAGGCTATTATATTATGTGAACAGAGATATTTTGAGACAATGTTTGTTTGGAGTTTGTTCTCCAGAATGAATGTGGACTGAGTCAGACCTATCTGTAGCGCTGCCACAGTGTTAATGATGTGTGGACATAGTCTAGTCTGGACATGTGAGGCTATAATTAAGGTCTGTCGGTATAACTAAAGTAGCAAAACTGAAGCCTAAGTTATCATGTCACCTATTACCATGACTGGTTCAGTTCCTGTGTGTGGTCCAGGTTTACCTGAACCCCAGATGCTGCATCTCCGTGATTACTCCCCTGTTGCTTCTGGCTGCTCCACACTTTTTAATGCAGCATCTCCAGTCAATATTTTTCAGTTTATACACTTTTCCTTTTTATCTAATGAGCAGATCTGATTACAGTGTAGGTCTCCCGCCTGCCTGTGCATGGTTTGCCTCATTACCCTGGTCCTGGTGGTTTACTGCCATAATCTCACCAGTCTCCCCAGCTACCTGCTAGTCTGCTCCTGCAGTTTACCACCAGTCGCTGTCTTAAGCTTACTCGTTCAGATGTCTGTGGTTTTTCTCAGCTGTGTCCGTTCCTTTAAGTCTTAATCCTGTCCCCCCCCCTGCTGTCTGCCAGCCGCCTCCTGCTTAGCTCCACTTACTCACTTTCACTAAACTGACACCATCTCTGCAACTTGGTTTGCATGTTTTATGGCTGTACCAAAGACCAGTATTTCAATACCTAAGGTGACCCACTGGAAAATGGATATTTTAAATCATTTTAACGATATCCAAAAGAATAGGTTATATATTTTAACGTCCTATTTCCTTCATGTAGTTTGAAAACTAAACTGATATTAATCATAACTGCTCTCATAATGGCTTATTGTAAAAATGACATCCATAAATTAAAGGAAAATGTTCATAACTCATTAAATTTTAATGTGTCACGATAGTCTAAGTCCCTGTCCCATGAAAAAAAAGGGGTCAAGCAGCATTAAGGACCGAAACAAAGGTCAAGAACCTCGACTCCTACATGACGTCAATGACAAAGTTTCTTAAAGTTATAATACAACTGGAATGGCTCCAAAAAGCCCTGGCTCCCATTGACTGACATTTAACTTCTCTGTAAATGTACTAGGTCAATAAATACAGATGCATCTCAAATATATATATATATATATACTGTATATATATTAGTGCCCCAAAATTTCATTTAAACTGACAAACGCTCATACATTTTAAGGTCCTTATAAAAAAATAGAAGAGTTTTTTTTTATGTTTTAATTTTAATGAATGCAGCTTACAGGACTTGAGTATGATGTGTGTAAATACATGTTAACACAATACTTGGGTGAGGATTTTTTGCACACATTACTGCATCAGTGTGGTGGGTGCAGAGGCGATCAGCCCATGGTGTTGCTCAGGTCTTATGGAAGCCCAGGTTGCTTTGATAGTAGCCTTCACCTCATCTGTAGTCTTGGGTCAGCCGTCTCTCATCTTCCTCCTGACAGTCACAGATAGATTCTCTACAGGGTTCAGGTCAAGTACGGTGGCTGGCCAGTCATGCGCAGTAACACCATGGTCAGTTAACCAGTTCCAAGTGGTTTTGCCATCATGGGCCAGTGCCAAGTCCTGCTGGAACAGGAAATCATGGAAGCTTGTCACTAGATGGAAGCATGAAACGCTCTAGAATATCCTGTCAGATGGCTGTGTCAACCTTGGACTTGAGAAAACATGGTACTTGCAGTCCATTTCAGGGACACGCCTCTGTGTGATGGCTCTTCTTCTTTTTCTTCTTCTTCTTCTTGTTTTTCTGTACTTCTGCCAGAGTCTATGCCTTGAAGTGTCCTATCGTCCCTCATGGTCAATAGTAAATCAGGAAATGGAGGCTCCCTAAGCATCTCTTTGAGTTCCAAAACCCTGTGAGGTGGTAAGCAGCTGCAGTCTCTGTATGTGATGCAGTCCAGACACATTACCGTCTTAGTAGAACCATTCTTCTATTACACTATGAGACCAGTTAAACAATAATGACTATGAGACCAGTTAAACAAAAGGTGATATGTGCTCCATGCTGCCATTCAGAGATTTATAAATAAATGACAGGAGGGACCGTCAATGCTTTACTGTTGTATGTGTTTATGATTTCAGGGTTGGTATGGATGCTACCATGGAGTGAGTGAGAGAAAATTATGTCAACTCTTCTCATTGGTCTTGGCTAACTCCAGTCTCATTTTAGTTTTTATCAGGATCCTCCAAGTTCTTGAATTAGCTTTTCTTGACCATCCTGTCATGGCTGCGGTCATTCCTGTTCCTTGTACATCTTTTCTACCTTTTTTTAACTTCCAGTCAGCCCTGTTAAATCAGCAGTCCTCCCTGTGATCATGGTAGTGTGCATAGTAAATAGTGATTTAATCAAACTTGAAAAATGATATTCAATCAATATTTTGAGACAAATATATATTTTTTTATTTTCCTGTGCTGTAGGCTGTAATTATATAGGTTTTTACTTTTTGAATAAAGTCACAAACAGTGTTTAACTTTTTCCACAATATTCACACCTGTATTTTTCAGGAGTCATTCAAGTCTCATACATTTTCTTTAGACTCTCTAATAAGTAATCTCGTGGTCCATGTTTACATTTTTCCTCTGTTAACCGGAGGAAATATTAAATAGAATATGGTAAATAGTCGACTTTCATGTCTACAGTGTCAGACTTTGATTGACAGGTCTCTACGACAGCTTGCTCACTTGCTGAGTCAGGAGTTTCAGTTTATGTAATAAAACACATTATTTATTCCTGACAGACAGCTCAGCTGTAGTTGTGGTTCATAGGGTCCATTAACAAGACTTTTTTTTACACAAGGCTTGATGAATTTTTACTGAGTAAGTAAACCTGTGCTTAGCATTAGCTTACCTCTGACCCCTCATGCTCCTGTAGTTCAGCCCTTTTTTTCCAATTATGGTTATTTCAGGCTCCAGAAAGCCAATGTGATGACGACTAAATCGCAAACAATTGGCTTCAAATTGTCAGTTCAGAAAAGAATCGGTAATGTCAAGATTCTGACAGTATGCTACTGCCATGACCTGGCCCGAAGGTCGTAACAACTAAGAGGGAAACATGACTTACAGGCCAAAAATTGTTTTGTTTTAGCTCTAAAGGGCTGAATATATGCATTAAGACAATAGACGGTCTTGGGATGTGGCAATCAATGGAATCATGTGTGAGGTGCTGGGTGAATGGATGCATAAATAGACTGATAGTTTATATGTTGGACGTGGAAAGAAAAAAAGACACTCTACCAGGAAGTGAGAGCTTCCTTATTCTGTGATGGAGGCGGGGCTTTTATAGCCGTGGAACCATGGCACAGCTGACTCTGATCTTCAGGGATGGTCGGCTCTGCTTGCAAGGACCGTATCAAAGCAATTAATAGACGGCTGACTATCACAGCTACTTTTTATTCGACCTATGAAGATGGCTCTGACTACTTGCACTCCAGCCATTGTATTCATCATTTCGTAAAAATATCATCATTTCTGGCTCCAAAATGTAAACTATTGGATTCTACTAATTATGTCCAGTTAAATTTTTATGTATTTCTCCTGATAAGTGAATGAAGAAATGAAGTAGCATATTGTTGTACATTAAATGGAAAATCTATCTTCAAAAGTACTTTCTAAGATTACACATTTTAAAAGCATTTAAAAAATGGGATTGACTGAAAGCCATTATACTGTAGCGCTTATACTACAAAACATTTATCTTGTTTTCAGGAAATCCCAGAGCAAAACCAGTCACTTTTTCCTTCCAACCTGTCTTCTCTCAGCTTTCAGTGTAAAATGATCTTTAACAGATTTAATTTAGTTGAACCATTTGTGATTTGTTCAATAGTTTCTGTTCAGAGTGGTGTTTGAAACCAGTTTACCAATGAACAGAACATACCATCACTGAGTTTCACCTTTGCAACTGTCACATAATAGTGTAATCTGTCCAGAGGTGGGGAAAGTAATATGGCCACATATCTCAGGAGGTTTCCAAATACTGTTCCTCTGAAATCCCAGAATTGGACTGATTTCATGGCGCGTCACCCCAGATATGCCAATGGAGCGTGAAATTGAGTCACTCAATGTGAAAAAAGAGAAGAAAAAAAATCTTTTCTCTTTCCATTTCTCTGCAGAGAAGAGCAGTGATGTTTTTGCCAGTGTGCTGGCACTGCTTTGGTCTTTCATTTCCAAAGCAACCAACTGAAACAGACCTGTACATTCTAGACAAAAACAGCCATTTCACACACAAGAAAGTAGATGACATTTTGCAACTAATCAGGAGCTACATGGGAGTGAGAAGTGTTGTCTCTCAGGAAGCATACGAAAAAAAATATCTCACTCTGATATTTTAATAACGGAATCAGTGTTGCTGCAACAGGTGCGAACTGCTTTTGGGTCTAAATAATATGTTGCAATGATGAACCAGATGTCATAATTTCCCTAAAAGTATCACAGTCACATGTAGCAGATTGTGCATGCTGCAAGCGGATTTAACTGTAAACTGTTTTATCACCTCTCTGTGTTATTGTTCTCCATCATTGAACCTTGTACATGTGTGATTGTGTCCCTTGAGTCCCACTCCTCCTTGAGTGGGACTCAAGAGGCTGAGTCACTCATATCCACCTGGGGTTTTACAACACTGATGCCATTTTGCTAGATTTTTAGATGAAACAGTTGAGTCAGAAAGTTTGAAGGTGAGTAGTTTTGCAGTATTTTTTATCGAATTTATTTGGAATATAACTCAAACAAAACATGTAGCTCTTTAGACGGTGGGGAGAAACACAAAAAAAAAGTCTGGCTCTAAGGACCATCTCCTCTAAACATCCATTGTCTCTGCCTCAGAGAAAACAGATGGTGTTGAGACTTAAAGCTGGAGAAAAGATGGCACAAAATTAGGATGCACAAAGACAAATACATTAGTGAGCATGCAAAGAAGTGCTCCACTAATAGTTGTCTTGTGAACACTTTTTAGTACATTTAGTACATTGAAGAGAGATGTGACAAAGCATGATTTCATTTCAGATCATACAACACTGATTAAAATAAACAAAGCAGTGAGGTAACCAGTTATGACTCCGAAAAAGAAGGAAAATACAATGAGGAGCCGTTTGTGTTGGTGCAGTGTCCTTTAAGGAGCATAGTGTCCTGGGTCAGACCTTGGTCATGGACTGACAGATTAATTTGTTTTGCACAGCGGTCATTGGGTTTAATGATCAAGAAAGCTAATCACTGTGCTCTGCGCCTTTCAATTATATTTCCACAATCCCAAATTTGCTACAATATGATTAAAGAAATAGTAGGGCTTTGAATAGCATGAAAATATTCAGTATTACTTCAAAAAGTCAGTTATTGGCCTATAAAAGGATACAAACAATGCTCTAATGCACACTGTATATTATCTAAAAGGAAAAAAGGCAGGTCCTATATTTCCAATGAATATTATTTGTTGATCTAAATATGCTGCAGAATCAATAATGAAAACAAGACAAAGACACCCCTATCCTTTAAAATCATATCTGCCACGCTGAGCAATTCCACTGCAGGGATACAAACAAAGAAACATATATGTTATAAATCAAATCCTTGGCACGTAAAACATCAGCCCAGGATTTGTATTCATGTTTCTATCACCAGTTGGTCAGAAGTCGGTGAAATGAATTAATGGAGTATGAGCAGGTCCTATATGAAAAAGTGCAGTCATTCCCATTTATCTTTCATTTCATATCGTGAAGATGTTGTATATTCTAGATCCAAAAACTTTCAAGCATTTTATTTTTAATTTTACTTTTGATAATTACAGCCAATATCGCTAAAGATCTAAAATATTGGATTAACAATTCATTTTGAGTGAGTGAGTGAGTAAATCACTATATATGCAACATACATACCATGAATCTTGGGGACACTACATGGGTTCTCTCTGGGTTCTCTGGCTTCCACCAACCATCCAAAGACAAGCACCTTTATAGGTTGGTCACTTTAATTTGTCCATAGGTTGTTAGATGGTTGTTCGTCACCTGTGATGAGCTGGCAGCACATCCAGGGTGTACCCCACCTTCACCCAATGGTAGCTGGGAAAGGCGCTAGTACCCCTGGTGTCAAACATATGGCCTGGGGGCTAAATCCGGCCCCCCAAAGGGTCCAATCCAGCCCGTGGGATGAATTTGTGAAATGCAAAAATTACACTAAAATATTAACAATCATTTTAGTTCAGGTTCCACATTCAGACCAATTCAATCTCAAGTGGGTCAGTCAATAAAATACTGTCATAATAACCATCAAATAATGACAACAACAACAAAAAATTGTCTTTGCAAATGCAAAAAATTTCATGTAATTTCACTGTATTTACACTAAAACAAACGATCATTTCACAAAAACACTTGAATAACCTGAACAAATATGAACAGCCTGAAATGTCTTAAGAGAGGCAATTTTAACAATATTATGTATGTTATTAAACGTTTTGTGAAATTTGTAGATCTACTGTGATCTGTAGCTTGTAGTGCACATGTGTAAATGATAAACTAAAATATAATATTGTTAAAATTGGACTTATTTTTCCTACAAAATTTTAGTTTGTTTATGTTATTCGCATTGTTTTAAAGGATAATTTGTAGATGTAAACATTTTCATTGTGTAATTGTACCTTTTTCACTCTAAAACATAGAGGAAAGTTTGGAGTTGACATTATTATTTTACTGGTCTGGCACGCTGCAGATCAAGTTTGGCTGAATATGGTCTGTGAACTAAAATGAGTTTGACACTCCTGCCCTGGACCTTCCCAGGGGCTAAATGCAAAATGAATGAATGAACGAAGCCTCTTTTTTCTGAGCGGAAATAGCGGTCCAAAGGTCTGCTTTCACAACAAAAGTAAATTTTGCATTTCATTTGGGAATCAAGGTCCCAGAGTCTGAAGAAAGAGAGGAGAGGCACAGAATCCAAGTAGCTTCAGGTCCAGAGTGAAGTTTCCACAGTCAGTGATGATCTGTGGTGCATGTGGTTTGCTGGTGTTGGTCCACTGTGTTTTATCAAGTCCACGGTTAATGCAGCCGTCGAAGAGGAGATTTTAGGGCGCTGGTGTAGTCAGGAGGAAGATGCCAGACCCAAGAGTGCAGATGAGCTGAATGCTCCCATTAATGCAATCTGAGCTTCCATAACACCTCCGAGTCACACTGCATTGATGCAGTAATCTGTGCAAAACAAGCCTCAAGCAAGTATTGAGTGAAAAAATGAACTTACTTTTCAGAAGTTCAATAATTCAGTATTATACATTCTTTTTGTTTGATCTTATGAAATATTCTAATATTTTCTGATATTTATATATATTTTTAGATACATTTGGGATTGCCACGAGCTGTAAGCAAATCAAAAATACAGTCAGGTCCATAAATATTTGGACAAATTGTGTTTTTCACAATAGATGAAGCAGTCAAATGTACAGGTTAAGGCATTCTTACAATATGAAGCCAGGAGTTTAAAGTGCATCCACATGAAGCTATTCTCAGAAATTATCTCCCAATATTCTAACATGCAGGAAATGTATATCACATGACCATGGGACTGACAAGGCTGAGGGCAAAAATGGTTCAAGTAATAAATGATCTGTGAATGTAGACAGTAGAAGCATGATGAAAAGTAGAATCTAACAGCACAACAGCTGCAGACTGAGACAACAAGAACAGCATAGCCAGAAATGTACTATCTATATGTTGGATTAACACAGAGCCCATCAAATTATATATGGATAATAATACTGACAGACCCAGTCAGCTAATGTAAGAGTCTGCGTCATAGCTATTGAATATCTCCACGTTTTGTACATTACAACATGACCCATGTTATTTTTTTCAATCGTATTATTCTGGATGTAACCACAGAAATTCCTGAGAATCCTTTTTTTGTCACCAGACTAGTAGCAGCCCCACGTATTGATGCAGTTTCTGTGTTATCTATCATCTGCATTGTCATAATCAATCATGTGATGGGTTACACTTAGGTCAAGCAACAATGGCACAAGGCATTCAAAACAATCTGCATTTATCGACTCCAACCTTGACATGTGCAGTTTCTTCACAGACGGTGCTCTTTGAAAATAACATTTACCTTAATATCAGAAATTAATCTCTGAAAAATATCTTAGTTAGAGGGAAATCATTTTTCTAAAGAACAAGTTTGATCAAGTTGTCTTCTTCAAATACTACCATGCTGTTTAGAGCTATTTAATATGGTAATTGAAGGTCAAGGGTATTCAGCTTTAATAAACACTTTGTCTGACCAGCTCTAAAACCAGGGTATTAAATTTTTTTTCCCCTCAGAGCGAATTAGTCATACCATCTGTAAGTGACATAACAGTAGAGAGGGTGAGGTTGTATATTTGTTAACTAGATGTACTTGAAAATAAAGTGCTATATTTACAACTTATACAAAATCACAACTGTCACCCAACAGGTGGTGCGAGAAGAAGAGCCAAAAGATCGCCAAAGTCATTAAGACTCATTTTCATAAATATCTGTACCAACATGTACCAAATCAGTCCGCATGATCATCATATACTATAGAGTATGGATGACTGGTCAACCGTAGGATTGTACTCCTAGCTTCCTTATCGTCTATTTTGACTTGTGGCTGCAGTGTTTTCCATTTATTTGACTGTGAAAGCACACAGTTTGTGATTTGGAGACTGTCGAGCAGCACAAAAAGTCTTTCCATGTGTGACAGCAGGAGAGTCAGGCCTCATTGACGACAAAGGCAGATCAGTGAGGGCGTATGACACTGTTCTGAAGAAGGACAATAGGGTGTCATTTGGCTCCTTTGAAGGGCATCGAGGAGCCTTTGTCGTTACAAAGTACCCCCGGATCTACATTCAGAGCTGCTGCCATCTTTCACCTGACACAGCCCTGTCATCTTCACAGTCCAATTTGTGTGCAGTCCCAGCAGTGGTGTCCTTGGTGCCGACAAGAGCCAGGGAGAATAGACTTTGGTGACCAAGCTGGGGCAGGGATGGGCAGCACTTGATCAGTGTGCCATTAGACAAAAGTGATCCTTGACTGCTTTCATTTTCCCAGCACAGAAAGAGTTCATAAGAGTCCTATTGCTACTGCTTCTCTATACTCTCAAACACCTTCAGTTTGCAGAGATACTGACTTAAGCCCTATTTGCACAGTACTAGCACCACCTGTGGACTTCTGGTAATTTGTAATAATTGTGAAGGTCGTCTGTGGTCATAATCCCCTGCCAGTTTGTATCGTAAAAGTTCCACCACAAATTACCTACCCTATTTCAGAAAACCCAGAGGTCCTGTGATGGTATTAGTCCGGTGTGGATGGAATCTCTGGGATTTGGAGTCATTTCTTATTTCCTTAGCACATTTATTCCTGTTCCAGAACTACGGAAGCCGCGTTGGTTGTTAAAAATGAAAGTTTTAAAGGTGTTTTGGGTGCAAATTCACAAGGCTCATTTTGCAATATCCCTGTCCACTGAAAGAACAATGTTAAATTCTAAAGATGTTTAGGTAGGTTATAGGTGATATCTGTAAATCTGCACAAAATACATTCTTTACTTATCCTGTCTGGAGGAAGCATATGAAAGATGGACAGAGTTCATTTCTAAATCAGTAATGTCTCCAGGTCGTTCAATGAGTCTGTCCTCCTATTGAAAACATGTTCATAGGTAGTTTAAATATCCGTCTTATTATGACCCATAGCTAATGTACTGTTTTTAGCAACATCCAGTGGTCATATCCCAAATCACCATGTGGAACGGAGCAAAGTGGATGGAAACAAGAGATAAAAATGAAGTCTTTATTGAGAAGAAGGGAAGAATCGGAGGGTTAACAAAACTATAAACTGTAAGGATGTTGTTCATCTCCTGTTTGTAAATGTCACTTTTAAAGGGGCTATATGTAATATTTGTACTTGTAAATATTGCAAAATTATCTAAAATTATCACTGGGGTGTTAAGAATAAAGAGCTGTGAAGTTATGCAAAAGATGCCAATGTACTGAACTGTAGAGATATGAAGTGGATTAATTCATTCCTGTGGTCCATTGGATTGATATGACCACTAGAGGGAGTAGTGAGTCACTCTGCCAGTCTCCATTAGTATTGAAAATGCCAAGGGGCCTCCGAGCAAAACATCAGAAAGTAGAAGATGTAATGAGAACCACTAAGAAACCACTTCTAGAATCAAACAAAGTGATAAAAGCTAGAAGCACTGTTGATGTTTTCACTACAGGACACAGCCTTAAATGAAAAGAATGGAGCTGAAATCACATGATGATGAAATCACACTGTGTCCTCTACACTGGGGAGTTTGATTATGAAGGTATTAAGTTATTGTGTGATGTTACTTTTTTTTGCTAAGTTCACTGTTTGTTGATGCACACCACCACTGATGCATTGAGCAGAGAGGAGGGGTGACATTTAAACAGTGTTTATTACAGATGAGATTTACATATTAAAATTCTTACTCTTATTCCTATTATTGGCTTTTCCGTGGGCTAACCTCCTATCCCTAACTCTAATATAATGTTCACAAAGAAAGTTATTTGTCCAGCTATGGATTTCAGGTAGTTTACAACCCTTATTCTAGCCCTAATTTGTCCCATTTGGAGGAACACTAATACAAAACTGTTATCAGATGGTTTAACAGTCGTACTTGTTGGCAATGATAGCAATAGTTATAGATTATACAATTTAAACAATATTAATTATACGTGGAGTAAACAATGTGCTTCTTTCAAATATATATTTCCTCACAATAGTGGGTTTGTACATAGTCCTGGATCTTTGAAGGGGAAAACCGTGGCTCAGACAAGTCAATTTTTTGGGTTCTACCTTTACATGAATGTAAACACTGCACCATGAGGATCCTGAAAGATCTGCATGGCATATATAAATGTCAGCCTTAACAATAAACAAATAATGTAATTATGTTTAAACATAAATTAAAAGCGGAAAGAATAGGCACATAGTAATAACCTCACAGCCTGTTTTTATTGTTGCAACAGTTTGTCATCATCGCCTAGTAAACATTAAAATGTTTGCTCTGGAGCTACAGCATAATCAGACTGCCAACATCACAAATGGTTTCACATCATATCATGTTGAGTGTGAAGAAAGCTCCTTAACATTGTGGGAGTATGGTAGCACAGCACTGTCTGCCACCAAACCTCTCTGCAATAACACATCCTATCTCTCAACTCACCGTGGTGACCCTTGGAAAAGACACACACAGATGGTCACACCAGACAACTTGGCACCTTCTGGTGGGAAAGGAAAAAATTAAAAAAACGAAATAAATGAACATTTCATTACTGTGTCATTTGGCCATGGGTTGATGATTAAAAAGATAAATGTCCCTGTGACTTGTTTATGTTTTATGGTCCATGGATAGTTTAGTTCAGGGGTGTTGATTATTGGCAAAACAACATGCAATTTCTTTATTAGCATCTGCTAGAGCTAAGATGATTTCCTATGACTCATTGAACAATGGCAGCCATGGTTCATTGATAATCCTCTGATATTAACATAATGTAGCGACTTTTGTTCGCTTAACATTATGGCAACAGACTGGTACCCATAAGTCATCTGATTTATATGATTAATGCTACCACCGTGTTGTATCAATGTCGTTCCAAATAGCTCTGAAAATGTGCCCTTCACATCAAATCAGAAGTCATTACCATGCTGTCAAAAACAAATTTCGCATTTACAACACATGCATTATGTGTGTGTACCTTTGACAATATTCACAGCTTGGGTTGACAGATAGTGGTGCAAATGGAACATTTAGGCGTACGTAAGTGGAAAGCACTTGTCCGTGAACCTTCCTCTTTTACCACTGTATTAACTTGACTTGGGACATTATACACAGTCTGGCACTGTTTCATAATAACTATACCGTATAGAGTTGAGATCTAGTGACAAGGTTGAACATAATGAGTTTCGCCTTCTGGATTTATTATAGCTGACATGAGTTTCTTCTCTGGGTGGACACAGTTTGGTGACCTCCAGTTATAAATCCACTTTAAACCTCTGAAAGCACTGCACATACATTTTCAGCAGGGAAGTTTTGTCTTATTCTTAGACCTTAACAAATAATTGGACACTAAAAAAGGCAGTGAAACATTCTCCGCTCGCAATATAGATTCTTGTAAGGACTTGTCTTGCCTCTCTCCTGAATCTTCTTAACATGAAGTCTTGATGGATAATTGCCATGTGTTTGTAGCTGCTGCTTCTTTTCACTCCATTTTACATTGATTACTGGAATTTGTTGTAATGAGGTAATTTCTCTCTGTCCCTTAAAAGAGCGTATTGATTTTTATGGAAATGAATGAGTCATATGGAACTTCTGGTGGCATCCATTCTTGAATGCTGTGTCTATTGATTTCTTGAGGCTTACAATTACGCTGTTAAATGACATGTATTTGTTAGGAACAATTTAAGACTGAATCGAGGCAATAAGGGGTAAACAAACTTGTGTTACTTCATTGCACTGTTATAAGGAAACGCTGTGTAATTAAGTCAGGCTGAAGTTATACCACACTGTAGTGGCAGGAGCCAGTCTCAGCTTTACAGATCAGACAAGGTAACACTCTGTTTTTCTCTTTTAGTCTACATGGTAGTTATCTTGACACCTTTCACTATAGTTTCAGATCCATCCTAGATCTGTGGGTTACAGACATGGAAACTGTAATTCCTGTGTACATTCTCTCTCTCACTCTGCCAGGGTGAATGAAAATCATTGGAGAGCTCGAACTCTTCACATGTTTTAAAAAATTAAACTGATGACAACCTGCAACTATACTGATGGCTATTATTAAGGTGCAGTGAAGTCACATGGGTGAGTCTGACAAAGTGTGTGTGTTCAGATCATAGTGAATAAAACCGATTTGGGGTTTGGCTGACTGAACTGGGAGCAAAGTTAGATATTCTGAATGCCGTGGGAAGGTCATTTTCAAACATGTAGTGGTAAACTGATGGTCAGAAAAGGTCAAGGCTGTACCATTTTCATTGTGGGACTACGGGTATATTAACATAAATAGACTTTTGACACTGAATGTTTGGTTTTACACAGTGTACCAAATGGCACATAGACACCAAACCTTACACTGTACAACTAAACGGTTACAGTTATCATTATTAGTAGTATTGGTGTATAAATGGCCTCATTGTGAACAGCACAGTGGTTTAATGGTTAGCACTTCCACCTCACAGCAAAAAGGTTCTGGGTTTGACTCTCAGTTAAAGCGGAATCTTCTCTCTGTACTGCATGGGTTTCCTTTGAGTCCTCCCCCCATTAAAAACAGGTTGATATGGGTTAATTCTGGAGTTGGTCCCTTTAAATGGCAGCTCCTAATGTGTGTTTTATGCTAATGCTAATGCTAGGTACTGTGTGTTTTTTAAGATGGGTAAAATGCAGAGACTGAATTTCCCTACATGGATAATAAAATGAGTTAACCTTTAATCCCTTTTTTTCCCCATAGAAAACCACACTCATGGATGATAACAGCAATCACAATGTCCAAATCAAGAAAATTTTTAAAAATAAAATATTTTAGTTAGTTTGAGATGCATTTAATTTCCATCAAATATTCTAAGTTGTGATATTCTTTCTCTCTTGATTTTAGTCATGTATTAATTGGCATTTGCTCTTAAGTACCTTTAAAAAATTAAAGGTAAAAAAAACTAAGACTATCCTTGGCATAGAAAAAAACAAACATATTTATTGTTTGATTACAATATATTGTACTTGGGTAAATCACAAAAATATGTACAGGCAAAGGAATACAGTGGAACCAGACATTATCCTGAATGTATCTACAGGTTCATTGTGAGAGGCTGTAATCAGTGATTAGCCTTTAGGGAAAAATCAGATTTTTCAAGAACCTTATCAGATGAGGAGAGCTCTTATCTGTGTGACTCTATTGATCGCTCTGTACTCTAACAGAGGTGTATGGCACTCAGGAACAGGAAGGACGTGCTTGTATCTACAGTACCAATACCATAAGTGTCATCTGTGAAACAGCGATGGTTATCAGATTTCTATTTCATACTTTTGTCAAACACCCCGCACCCCTCCTTCCTCTCTGCCACCTGTAGGCGGATAGATCTTCTGGACTCCAAAAAATCATTTCATTATGTAAACACAGACATGGTAAGGAAAAAAATAAAATAAACAAGCACAGTGTTTCTATATTTCAGAATACTCAACTTTTGTGACTTACATCGTCATGCTTAATAAAGAAAATGTCCGTCTCTCGCTGAATTGCAGTTGACACATTCATTCTGCAAGTCTTAATCTTATAAGCGTATTACAGAATATATGCCCAAAGCAATTATTTGTGATGAGAACAGGATGTCTGTGTTGTGTCTTGTTACATTATGAATCTAATTCTTCACACAAATCATTTACATGTAACCTTACTATGACCGATGTATCTCTTAAGTGTCGTGTTCCAAGATTTGCTGTCAACTCATGCCACAACACATAGATAACCTCATCACATTGCAGAAATGACTGACGGAAGTCTAGAAAAGTTCATTTATCGGTGTCACAGAAGACAGATGTTCATTGCCAAAGAACAATTTATTGAAAGACTTTGCTTATCGTGGTGCTAAAGGAGGAAGCGTTGAGGTAGTGAAGTAAAAGAGGAAACTGGAACCAAAAATTGTGATTACTTTCAATATTCCTGCATACATGTGGCCACATCCAAGGAAATATAATTCACAAAGCACCTGCAAAGGGTGGAATTCACGGTAAACTGGACTGACAGTCAGCGTCACAGTATGCCTGTGTACCATTTGCATGAATGTAAATTAGGCAATATTTCTACATTCTGTGCTATGCAAATAAGGCACATTGCACAACCTGTCTAATTCACAAAAGACCAGTGGAAATTGCCACAGATATTGTATGATAGGTCTGCAAAGCTTGTATTAATTGCGCACAAAAAACTCTGCATCACACTCTCTTAAATCTCAAGTTATATTGTAAATGATCATATATGGCTAAAAAAAATGTCCCCACCAGGATTTAACGGAGCAAATAATAATTACTGGTGTGATTCATATATTTTGGCTTCAACAAGTTCTTTAACTCTAACTGATGCAGTGGTGTTTCATTTCTTAAACGACCACCAGTTTGATAAAGAGTATAAAGATAGAACTGTATTTCAATGGACAAAGGTCATGCGGTCTGATGAGTCCAGATTGACCCTGTTCTAGAGTGATGGGTGCATCAGGGTGACACGAGACGCAGATGAAGTGATTACCCATCATGCCTAGGGTCTCCAGTACAAGCCTGTGGGGACAGTGTTATGATCTGGGGTTGACTCAGTTGGTCAGATCTAGGTTCAGTAACATTATGAGTCCAAAAATGATGGAAAATTATGTTCAATGTAGTATTAGAGGATGTGATTTATTTATTTATTGGCCAGGCTGTGAATATTGTATGTGTTGACTGGACTGACGGAGATCAGGCTGCTTTAGTGCATACACTTTACCTCATAAACCAAATCAGAGCGTAACAGCTGCCGGACACACAACACTAATGACCCTCACATCCTGGCTGATCCGGATCTGGTGTTAATGGAGTTACTGCTGCTGTTTCAGATGAACGGCCTGTTTGGAGACACACATAGTGTTTCAGCTGCTTTTGTGATGTTGCTATTAGTGAGTAAACATTAAATCCTGGTTATCATTCAGTGATACACAAACAACATTATTTTCCATTACAGACATTAATCAAACCCATTTCAGAGCAGCCTGTGTCACACTAACAGCTGTAGCCTATTTTAACAGATATTTAAGTAGAATGTGTTATAGAGAAGAAATACTATAGAAGCAAAATACACGGCAGTTGGTTTGTGAGTGTGGAGAGCTCTGTGTGCATCACTGCTAATTAAACACATGTGAGATGAGGGTTTTTGCTCTCTGCAGTTTTCATTATGGAGCAATCTGTAAATGTGGAGAAAAGCCTGAAACACTAGAAACAGGATCTTAAAACAGAGCAGATTTTGGGTGCAAATGCAGCACAATTCGCAGTGCTATTACTGACACAATATATTCTTTGTAGATTTGACGCCATAGCGTATTTACAGAAGACAAAATATACCATATATACTACACTAATGAATACTGTGAAGTGTTTTTACGCCATTTTTTCCCCTTTTATCATTAGCTATCATATGTTCTGTAGGTGGTGTGAATGTGAGAGTCAATGGTTGTTCGTCTGTTTATGTCAACCTTGTGAGCCCTCTTGAGGATTAAGTGGTTTGGGAAATGAATGAATGAATGAATAAATGTTCTGAAGGTATTTAAAGGAAAAATGATTAAAAAGAAGATCTAATTTTATGTTAAGTCAAGCCAAAAGGAATCATATGAAGTCATATGGAGAGGAGACATATCTATTCTATCCTACTGGTTTATCTACTCTCTTGTCAACTCAGTAACTTATCAAAGACATTGAAAAGAGTGTGATCCGAATGCTCACAAAGGCTCCTGCACTTCTTCTCTTGCTTAAATATTTTCAGGATATCTGACATGGACCAAGCTGTACTTTTCTCCTCCCACAGTCTAGCAGAGTCTGACTGAACCTCTTTGGGGATTCAACTTGGATCAGCCCTTGTCACAGTTGTATAATATAGGCTTGGATTAGAGAGTTGAAATAATGAGCAGAAAAATCACATGGGCTGGGAAAGAAACTTTACCACTCGTTTTAAAAGGGCCACTTTTGAGGAAAACTTCAACTTTAAGGAAACAATCATGGCATGATGTTGCTCATTTGTTTATCAAATTGACTTGAGATTTTGAATGCAACAGAGCAGATAAAAACAATCATTTCTTCAGTTACGCCAGACTTGACATGATAATGCAGAAAGCCATAATCATTTCAGTCCTTAGTCACCATAATTAATAATAGTCCATCTAAAACACACTCTTAGGAGTACGCTGCCCCATAGGGGACAGGCATATGTAATTATTCTTCTTAATTAGTGGTCTGAAAGTGTATCTGATTAAGTTGTAAGATGGGTCTTTGACTAATTCAATTTAGACTGCAGTTTGAGAGTGTCATGTCTTTGACTGAACACAACCATTCCCGCTGTGCAAAGAAGATAAAACACTCAGGCCATCAGGTCTCATCTGTGTGATATAAACTACATGATGAGGACCAAGTTTGTCACACCACAGTTGGTCAGATAATTGCATGTTGTTGTACACCATTGTTCATGCAGATGTAATACTTGAATTTGACTTTGGTAAAGCCAAGAGTTTTCAGTCAGCTGAAGGTTTACAACTAAGCTCATCTGTAAACAGATAATGCATAATTAAAAGGGTTCAATGTAATAATATAAGGTGAATACGGTTAATGTATACACTGCTGCCCATGAAATTGGAATAAAATATTCATATCTCTTCTCATGAAATGATTGAGACAATGTGATTCATTCTTAATAGATAAAGTGTAACTGGGACTCAATATGTAATCATTGCACCAGGTCAAAGGTGACTACTGAAAGAGCACTGTGTCTGAAAATAAAATGAGCCCAACGTTATGGGCAACAGCGTATTTGATGTTGTAATTAATTCAACGATAGAATTATAAAATCTAATTTGCATGATTTTGTGAACACATCTCATATTTTTCCTATACCTAATAGTTAAATACAGTTTACCAGGTTTATTGGTTAGTATGTGAGTGGATCTGAAAGAAGTCAGCTCCTTTACAGAACTAACAGTTGTCTGAGAATGCAACAAGTGAAATGAAGGAAGATCTTTATATCTTTATTTG
Source organism: Apogon talboti (assembly GCA_037367365.1). Taxonomy (NCBI): domain Eukaryota; kingdom Metazoa; phylum Chordata; class Actinopteri; order Kurtiformes; family Apogonidae; genus Apogon; species Apogon talboti. The sequence continues at coordinate 28,313,289 of JAPQRQ010000018.1, read as the reverse complement.
ATGAAAACAGCCAGCTGCAGTCAGATGATGTGCTCTCTCTCTAGTCTATTGTTGAAAATGTTGTTATTGAAAGAGAAAGTCTTGATGTCAATAACTACAATAAATAAGCACATTCTCATTTTAAATATGCGACAACGTGTCACACTGTTGAAGGATGAGAGCGTAACCTGGACTGTCAAACCAATAAAGCATGTGCAAATCAAATTAGCTTTATTTGCTTTAAAAGTTTAAAAAGGGGCGACACGGTGGTGCAGCGGATAGTACTGTCGCCTCACAGCAAGATGGTCCTGGGTACAATTCCAACCAGGGACCTATCTGTTCTCTCTGGGTACTCCAGCTTCCTCCCACCATCCACAGACATGCACTGATAGGTTAATGGGCCAACCTAAAAAATTGCCCACAGGTGTGCATGTGAGAGTGATTGGTTGTTCATCTCTATATGTCGGCCCTGTGATGAACTGGCGACTCGCAGAGGGTGTACCCCGCCTCCACCCCCGTGAGGATAAAGCAGGTTCAGAGGAAGAATGAATGAAGTTTAAAAAGTAACACTACATGAAAGGTCAATTAGAAACAATACAGAAAACGAAGTGACAGGAACTATGAGTTTTAGTTAAAAAGGATCAACATAAGGGGAAGTCTGGCAAAGGGGAGGACCACAGAGAGAGAACTGTCACTGGTGATAGTGAGTAGTAGTATTAACTTGTCAGTTAAGGTGTAAAATACACAAGGCAATGATAAGAATTAAGGTCCACCCCACAGAGAATTATAATCAAAGCACAGAGATAAATAGGTATCGTCCGGTGGGATGATCAACATTACAAAGCTGTGCACGTTATAGGCAGATGCCAGTGTGTAGTTTTTCCTCTAATCATCTTGATGTGTACACCCATCAGCACATGGCTCTGAATGCAAACCACAGCCATCAGAGCTTAACGTCCACATTGTGCTGGCTCCCGCAGAGAGCTGCAAATTGAAATATACAGCCACATAAATAAACCACACGGGGATGAAGGGGCAAATTAAAATAGGAGAGGATTATACTTTGGGTCAAAAAATATTGCAGCTGTTCCAGAAAACCTGAATTCCAACAAAACTTAAATGATGCCACCTGGAAAGCCAAACGGAATATTGCCGAGACCATTTTGGAGCAAAGCCATCAGAAGTGATCATCTCCGCTTCCCTGCTGTGAGCTATGTGGAACACACTGACAGTTCTTGTTGGATAAATAGCACCAGAGGCTTACAATAAGAAATATATTTGTTTCCTGCTCGGGTAAAATAAACGTTCTAGAGTCAGTCACAGTTAAAATGGCCAACACGTCTCTGGTACCATGACACAGTCCACCAACCACCACTAGGTCATGTTACCACTGACCTGATATTAACAAGAAAAAAAACCAAAAGCTTGTTACATGAAATTGTGTGGGGTTTTTTTTCAGACTTTCTTTTATACTTCTTTATTACAGGCTATTTTGTTGATGTGAAAGTTGAAATTAAAGGTCACAAGCACAACAAAGAGTCCTACATTTGTGATGCACTCTCACCACAGGAGAAATTCATGTGTCAGAGATGTTGCTAAGTATTGCCATGCAGGAAACACATCACATACGTCAAAAATAATATAAAAATCCAAATATTGCATTCATTCACTGTACAGTGCAGATAAATGGAGAACTACTGTGTCTCTAGTGTGTGGGTGTGTTGTGGAAGCCAAGTTTCACAACTAAAAGTACAATCCCTACAATACTTTACTTATTCAGGTGTGTAAAATGCAGCTTCACTCAAGCACATGTGATTGATTTGGTGATTACACCCCGCGTGACATCAATATCTTTAAAATATCCTCCCCTTCCCTTTGGTTAACACTGTTTTTAATTAGTGGAACTCCTAAATAAGCACCATATCTGATTTCATTATCTATTTCTTCTAAAATAATTTTAATTTCAGCTTTGTTAAACAGATACCCTGTATTATGCTTATTATTTGGATGCTATGTGATATTATGAGCCTTTTGGCTTTTTGTGTATCTTTGTAAGTATCTGTACCCAGTGGAGTGTTTGGCCTCCATTAACAGTGAATAAACAAAAATGAAAAGAGACAATGAGGAAAGGCTCTTTCATGAAAGGTGATATCAACAGAGGCAGGGTTCATGAGAGCGCTTGACTGTAATGGAGACAGACGGCAGAGAGCTTCAGGGGGTTGTGATTTTATTGAAGCCATTGTGACACTCCAATATCACCTCTTCTTAGATATGAATTACTGCACCAATGAGAAAATCTGGAAGGGAAACATTTAAGATCTAGATGACAGCTTCAGCAATCATAAGCAAGCAAAAAGGAGTCGTTTGGATCCGCATCTTGTCCAAGCAGTCCTTGGTGTTATTGAACTTGCCTAACTGCGGTGCTGCTCTACATCAAATAAACTGCTGAAACACGCGCCAGTTATTTTAGGTGTTTATTGGGCCTTTTCTCCCATCACTGTTAATTAATTTCGATGGCTGGCTAAAGGCCAGTCGTGTTCATTTGCCCTGTGATCTTCCAGAAGGACACGCTTTACAGCCAAATGACCTTATACCTCTTACTCATTTATGTGTTAAAATTCAACCATACCTCAGCTGCTCTCCAGGGTCACACAGTTCAGAGGTTATGTACTCAATGTTAGGTTAAGCCTGCCATCTTTCATTGAGGCGTGTTTGTATTGGACAGGCAGAAAGGAGGCTGCAGGATGAAAAGACCATTTGACTGTGTGAAGACCATCACAAGGTCAAGTGTCGCTGTTTGCCCTGTCCCTGTCAAACATCTGGCTGTCATCTTTGCTCTTATTGGTCCTATTTTAGCTCAGATGCACAGAGACAAATAAAAGTACATACTATATATTATGTGTTTTCTATGCTTATTCAATCTCATTGAAGGTTGACCAGTGATATATAGTAAATGAGCTTTACATAAATGTGAACAGCAAATAATGGCTAGGATAATGATGCCAATCAACCAAACAAGCAAGCAAGCAACCAGCCAGCCAGAACAGGTTAGTCCTAGTTTAGCCAAATAAACAAAAAAAAATGTAGAAAAAAAAGTGGTGTATTTCTGTTTGTTTATAGTGTACATAAAACTGAATAAACTTATTAATAATAATAAAAAAACAAAAACAGTATTGTGTGTTAGCTATGTATATTTAAAAAAAATACAAAAGTCCCGAATATCTATTTAATTTATATTTGAATTAACAGGTGATACATTTGAGAAAAACTATAACTAGTTAAGTGACTAACAGGAACATAGACTAGACCATAACAGTATATTTTTGTTCCAACAACATGAGTAGGAATACATTATTTAACACGGTTTTGGAAATCAGTTACTGTTGAATTAACCCTTAGGGACTGTTGTGCAAATTTTATGTACTTTTCATTGTTAATTTTTTGTTAATTTTAGCAATGTTCATGCATATGGCATGAAGTTTGGCAAGACGATGTATTTGTAATTTGATTCTATTATTTCCAGCTCAGCTCCTACAGTCAGTCTATAATGCACACTGTACAGGCAAAAGTTAAGGACTTGAAACCCATTTAATTCAATGTATAAATAAAGAGCACATTTTTGTGCTGAGCAGTATGAGTGTATTTGACAATGCATAAAGACTAATGCTGCATAAAAATCCAAGTTTCTGCTAATAATATCTCAAAAAATCACACAAATAAATTAAAAATAATAAAAATTTTGTTCTTTGACGTGAAAACATGGTGGCATCATGGCAAAAACCTGACATGTTGAGGGTTCAAATATTTGAAACTAATTAATATTTGCTAACAATAATCAAATCAGATGAAAATGAAGAAAATAATTTAATGAAAGTAGAATATATTGTAATTTTCATAGCTTGCTTTTAACCCTTTCATGCATAGTGGTCACTACAGTGGACAGCTATTCTACAGCTGTTCTGTTGTATATTCATGGATTTTG
>JAPQRQ010000018.1:28295663-28308264 GCA_037367365.1 Apogon talboti | reverse complement strand
AAAATTGAACACATGGTGTCCAGCTGGGTTGACATTTTTGTAACTCCATGAAAAATAGGTTCATTAAAAAAATTCAAGTGCATTGTTTTTTTTCTTGCCTAAAGAGGAATAAAAACACTCATGAAAAAAAAAATTGACTAAGGTTCTCATAATTCATGCATGAAAGGGTTAAAAATCACAATTTTGAAGCTTAGTGGTATAAGTGTGAACTGGCCCTAGTGGACACAGAGAAACAGGTCTTTCAAGAGGAAAAATTAGTGACCCACCCATTGTAAAATCCAGTGAAAGATTATCAAGTACAGGCAGCGACATGCACAGTTTGACTGTTGAGTACATACAGTAAAACTGGTTGTGATTATTAAAAGCTACTGGCATACATTTAACATACTAAATGTATGCAGCAGCCTTGATCCTGCACTGGACATTAACAGTGAAGGTAAGGTTCATAAATTTAATGTGAAATGATCAGAGCGTCATCTGATCTGTCACTGACTGTTTCCGAGATCAGAGCAGGTGGATTTAAAGATTTTAGGCTGCAGGCAAACTACAACACTGTCAGAATGAAGAAAAATCCTGCAGACAATTGTTGTTCTTTTATTTTGTTGTAAATAATGTTTTCTGATACTTCTTTCATATGACTATCATAACCAAATCACAATCTGTGACAGAGATTAGTTAAAAACAATGCTGTTATGCTTTTCTTCTAAAGAAATGTATATTAATTATGTTACAAATTGGGGGGGGGGACTAATCCAATAATTATCTTCTCATTTGGACTGTAACCCTAAGCTGAAAAAATAAGAAGCAATAAGAATTCTGTTAAAGTACAGTGTCAATAAGCTGTATATAAGAGTAGTAGCATCTCTAAAATCTTAACCAAACTAAATCTCTTCTTAAAACTGACCTCAATTCTTTGACTTTTGACACCACGTAGGATGTTGATATTATTTGTTTTTACATGTTGGCTCTAAAATGTTGCATTTTTTCAGTATCTATTTTATTTCTGTATTTTATAATGTTGCTACAACACACCTTATAAAACACCATCATGCTTCAACAGCATTTCCACTTGGATTCCAAGTCATTTGGAAGACATCATGGATTTCATTGAGAAAGAAATACTTAACCAAAATTCCACGATTGTTACTGGAAACCTGTGAGGGGAAATCGATCACCTCAGAGTTCAGCTGACATGTTCCATAGCTGCTATAGAACACAACAGGGAAACAGAAACTGGCTATGCCAAATTTATAAAGGGCCCTTTTTCTTTCATGTATGAGGATAAAAACACGGCAGGTCAGTGATCTCATGGCTGAAAGTGAAAGACTCAAACGACTAAATGGGAAATATGAAGCTGTTAGTAAGTTTAAAGATACCAACAGGAAGCTTGAAGAAGAGAAGGTAGCTTTCATTGAAAACAACAAAAAACCGTCTGTTGAAGTGAGCCATCTCCAAAGATTAATGGAGAAGTACTCTGTGGAAAATGACTATCTTAAGGAAAAAGTGAAGGAGCTTAAAGGAAATATGAAGTATGTAATGGCTCAAAATGCAGACCTTAAGTCTGAAGTGTTCTGTTTTATAGGTGCACTTATAGAAGAGGTGCAAACATGAGCTGCCTTGGAGAAATTAAGAGATAGATGTAAGGATGATGATGATAAGTCTACATCAAGAGGAAAGGATAAGGGCTAGAATAAATAAAAGAAATGTCAGAACCAAATGTGGACGTTGCTCCTGAGGTGCAAATGGCGAGGGATTCTCCACGCCTTCGAACCCTGCGGACCAATCAGAGACACAGACGAGGGCTTTGAGCAGGCTGCAGCTGAGGAGCCTGATGCTGCTGAGGATCAGAGCAGGTCATGGCTTAGCCGTGCTCAGAGCTTTCTGAAAGGAACTTTGGTGATCGGAGCTGGAGCCTTTACTGCCTGTGTGGTCATGAAGATGCTCCGTGTATAATCCATCTGTCTCTCAAAGACATTCACTGACCACCACATAGCCCATTTCCCTTTGTAAACATAAAATTAAAATACAAGTTTAACACCTTTTTAACCTTGTTATTGTGTTTGACAAGGGTTTATTCCATTTAAACTTGAACTCACAATAGGAGGGTTAAACCAACACTGGAGACAAACTTACCTTTAACAATGCAATTGATGAGATGAGCCATGTGTCCCATTTCTCTCTGTATTTAACCTTTCTTAAGCGATTTAGCACCATTTATTGTAATATTATCCTCTGTATTTTGCATTTTTCAGTGTAAATAATCTATTTCCCTTACATTTAATTAGCTGACCATATAGATCTTTATGAAAACTCAAAGTAAATTCAAAGGTTATTTCATCAAAACAGAGAAAACTGAAGTGAAATCGACTTTTTAAAGCAAATCTATCAATAACTGAACATAAAACAAATGTCTCCATCCATTGTCATTGATTCAACTCCATGGGTTTTACTGGCAAATCAATGTTGTAGAGATGACGGTGTTTCCACAGTAACTACGGAGCCTCTGAACGTCCAAATGGGTCATATCTGATGACCATGAAAATATGATAAACTGTATTTTACACCAATTATTTACATGTATTGATACGATTAGTGGATCAACACTTATTAATTATTTTATATCAGTAGATGCTTTTGATCGCCAGTGGATGTTTGGGTCCTTATGGGTCAATGTCATGATGAAGTTACAGAATATAACCCACTGAAACCTCCTCTCCTCCCCCACCCTGTCATTGACCACTAACAGCCAGACCAACACCAGGACAGGCCGTCATTAGAGAGTGGTTTATTTAATGCAGGCTTTTGGGTTACTGGGATATTCACATTGGTTAATTAACTCTGGTTTATATCTCCACCGCAAAGGTCTATTAATACACTTTAAACTTATTTAGGGACCATGATATACGCTAATCTCACCTGAGGACACATATTCTGTCTCAGGTGAGCTGAGCTGTGTGTGTCATACTGTGTACCGTGGCCACACTGACTCTAGAAACATTCTCTTAAATCAGGGAACTTTTCTAACTGACACCTCTAAGTTACTCTATTTAGGGAACTTAAATAGGGACGTCATCAGTGAGGTTGTTTCAAAATGGAATGTGACAAAGTGTAAAGTGTAAAATCTTGTTTTTTAATAAATCCAAATGAGTTTAAATTAAATTCAGTGTCACATATTACCCAAGGTACAAAGAAAAGAACCCTCAGTATATTATATCATTTGTTGTTTCATGTTCAACAGTGGGTTGACTAAAACCACACTGTTATCTATGTATGACATCTACATCTACATACATATAAAATATTGAGGACTCGGGTAAATGTCTAAATGATCTCAGCTGTCTGGAGTTACTGTGAACTTTGACACACTGGGTTCAAAGGCTATAAAGATGTTTTTGCTCGAGGCACTTCCTCAAGATATTAGACTATAACTCTTTGGGCAAGTCTGAATTTTTGCCAAAGCTGTGTTAGTTAACCTTAACTCTGTTCTCAGGGCTACGACATGTTACACAAGACAGAATATTCTTTCTCTGCATGAATATTTCAGACGGTGAACTGCATCTTAACTCTGTGCTCTGTTCTGAGCCGAGAAGAACAAGAAGAAAATCACAGAGTTTGAGTCAAGTTATTATTATTATTTTTTTAAATAGCCTCAGGGATTATGCTAATATTTGGCAATCAATCTCATTCAGTGTTGAGTCTTAAGATAGTGATCCACATCTACAAAAGAGTTAGATGTTACCCTCTATTACTGTTCATACTGAGCGGTAAAATCAGGTTTCATGTTGAAATGAATTCTGCATTTTCATCTGCTTGAATCATCAAACCTGTCCAAAGCTACTCTGTTTTCCCTCTAATGTTACAGTTTAATATTTCAGTTTGTCCTTTGGTATTATCTCCACAGAATGTGATACTCTTTACATTAGAGTGTAAAGGCTTGACTGCATACATTTCCAATTAATAGTAATGGGTCAGAGGGATTGCTTGCCATTTCCATAAAAGCAATAAAAGAGCTCTGGGATTTTACTGTTCTAGCTTTCAAGGTTTAATGTTTGTAATGCCCAGCCAGTCTGACCTTGGCTTTTCCTTGGCTTTTCACAGCCAACCTGGACTTAGCCAGTAAAAAAAAAATAAAAAAAAAATATCAAGCTTAAGAGACTAGCTGAGGATAGATTCTCTACTACAGTCACACTTTTTATCTTTCACTCGTCTGTCACTGACTGTTTCTCCTCCACCTCACTGGCAAGGCAAAACACGGCCTGTGGTTCTCCATTCCCTCGACACGAGCCCTCACTGACCCCCCAGCGGTAATTTTAGACTTCATGTTGGCTGTGCCAGAGAACCAGCCCCAGCTAATTCAAGGTCATCCGATTTTTTATCATTTTATTTTGTAGAATAGAAGCCAACCTGGTTTTAGGCACCGTGCCACGCTGGAGGCAGACTGCATTATATGTCTGTAATCATTTTACCAGTGTGTATAGGATCTGCTATACATACTGAATGTCCATTATTCTTCTCTGGTTTAGCAGAATATTTGAGTATTAATTTCAGAAGATACGCTCATTTTTCAATTGAATTAATGACGCTAGAAGTCCTGTTTGTATTTGAAATAAAAAGTAAAAAATAAAATGAAATTGGCTGCTCTGTCTGAAGCCCAGATCGATAAGGCTGCTTCACAAAGAGACCATGCAGATACAAAATGTGATGCATGAGCTTCTCAGCATTTGGACACTACATGCTCTCATGCTGATGAGTGAAATTCACTGTTGTCGAAGTGAATAATAGAGGAAAAGCAGGTCTGGCTGTCAGCAGGGAGTTGTTTGCAATAATAGCACTCATTTTCAATGACTTTGTGGAAATCAGTCACATTCATGTGCACTGTCATTTCTGACATGTACAGTAAATGTTCCTGAGTTGTCAGATGTCATTCTGTGTCAGAAAAGTTGAAGCGTTAAATGTGAAACATGTTTGGACAGTTTTGGTGTTGCGAAGCATTCCAGGGGATGTCATCCTGTCACAGACCGCACAGTCACAGAGGTCCTTTGTGACGAATGACATCTACATAGAATCACATCAGTGGATACCAGTGACAGATTACATTTTTTCATACTTACAGTTGCCTTTTTTTTTTCCTCACTTGGCACGATGAACTTCACGGTCCTCATCCAATTATGTAAACTAATAAGCATAAAAGCTTAGTGGACTGCATTAACATCACTATAATCCTAAGCTGCTATTTTGTTTTTATGTTACAGCATGTTGCATTTTCAATACCCACCAACTGCTACTGATTAGGACACAGGTGTCAAACATACGGCCCGCTGACCAAAACCGGCTGCCAAAGGGTTTGTGGAATGAATTTGTGAAATGTAGAAGTCACACTGAGATATTAACAATCAATGATGTCAAAATAATTTTAGTTCAGGGGCCACATACAGACCAATATGATCTCAGGTGGGTCAGACCAATAATAATATAATAACCTATGAGTAATCAGAATTTCTTTTTGTTTTAGTAGTAAAACTACATGAATATATTTACATTTACAAACTATCCTTTTACAAAAAATGTAAATAACCTGACCAAATATGAACAACCTAAAATGTCTTAAGAAAAATAAGTGTAACCTTAACAATATTCTGCCTGTTTCTAAATGTTTTGTGTATTTGTAGGTCCACTGTGATCTGTAAGTTGTAATGTGCATGTGTAAATGATAAACTGAGGCAGAATATTATAAATAATTGTTGCTTATTTTTCTTAAGACATTTCAGGTTGTTTGTGTTATTCACATTTTTAAGGAAACTTAGTAGATGTAAATATTTTCATGATGTAGTTTTCCTTTTTTCAATGTTATTATTTTACTGGTCTGGCCCATTTGAGATTATATTGGACTGAATGTGGCCCCTGAACTAAAATGAGTTTGATACCCCTGGATTAGGATATACAGAGATCCCAGTGTTTGTAATATGTATTTTTTTAAATCAAAAAATGAATAATAATTAGAATAATCTCATCATGTTGAGAGCTAGTTCTTGTTTTATGAGGAGGAAAAACTCCACTTATCCAACTTTAACACGTGGAGTAAAACACATTTTTTATTTTGTCTTCATGTCATGTCAGCACAAGTGGGTGGAGCACAAATACCCGCTGTGAATGCCAACTATTTGACATGTTTTCTTTTCTCCCCAAATCCAAATGTTTTTAAATATTTGAATGAAATAAATATTCATGCAACCCACTATTTGTGCTTTTCCAAATCCTGTTCCCTCCATACTAAAGATGCTTATTTTTGTTGACACAGCGGGTAAAACAACAATTTTATTTACTTAGTCTCTTGCAGGGCTGTACAACAGTCTGTTTTTATTCCTTTAAAAAAAAAAAAAAAGTAACTCCTGATCGACTGATACAGGTTCGTAGAGCTCGGTTCACTGTTCAACTTCACACAACTTTTTGAGATCGATTTCCTCCTCCTCCTCACTTCCACGAGATCACATCATTAGATTTGCCTGGTTAGGTGACACCTACACGTCTGATGGGTGATGGATTTTTTATATATAGGGACCAAATGAAAATCCCCCCCCCCCCCCCAACTTCCACACATCTTCCCATCATGCACACATGAGTTTGATGTTCCTACTATCATCTTCTATCAGAGAGGCAAGATAACCTCAGAGCCAATGACAAACTTTGACAAATGGCTTGTCTCCAAGCACCTGCGAGAAAATGGAACTGACAGACTCCTTCACCTTTCCTCTTCCTCCAAGCCTTGGGCTGTGCCAAGCAGGCATAAGTGATATACTGTAGGACATGGCTGGGTGTAAGTCATGCTCCTTCCGTTTCCTCCAGATTGTGAGGGTCTCCATCTATCATTGTCAGTCACCTTTCTCTCATTGCCTCTGTCCGTCTCAGCTGCTCTGTCTGTACGATGAGCCTTGTCTCTTTACTCATTCACCCAAAGGTCACTCTTCCATTCTTCCATCCCCAATGTTTCCTCCCTTTGCCACCGGAGCAGTCTGCAGATATCTATAACGCTGTGCAGATGGCTGGTAATATGGCCCGGGGTCATTATGAATCCTAGCCAGGGCCATGACCGTCGGCTACTCTCCCCGTCTGTCAGTCGATCTCAGCAAACATGACCTAAAACGAGCCATTCATCTAAATTTCCACATATTTGGCTTTTCTTGGCAAATACAGCTCAGCTTATTTTGCCTGGAGAATTTAAATCCATACGCTTTATTTAAGCAGACAAGGATGGATATGCGCTTGATTTGTGCGTTTGTGCTCAAACTGTGTGAATGCACACGTAACCTCGATTGCCCCACAGCATCAGTTTGTGAGTGAGTTTATCATAAGATGATAAGTGGATGGTGGGCGGTATATTATTGGCGGTAGGCATGGTCAGTTGCATGAGTTGTGTGAGTCAGAGTGAGATTCTAAAAATGTCTATTTTTATTTGGTCTTTTACTGTGGTTTCTGATTTAATTTTCTTTTTAATGTATAGTGAACTGGAGAACTGACTGTTTTAGGTTAATGTTTATTTAATTTTAGTGTTCATTTTAGGAAGACCTTTGGAAAGCTGAAAAAGGTTGAACAAAGAAAAGAAAAAGACAATATTTTAAGTCATTGCATATTTACATTTTCTGTGTAGGTTGTTATTGCCCAGGTCATCGTCTTTCTTGGTAGTTCTTCTCAGTTCAACTGGAGTGGTTTAGCTAAACTAGTCCAGTTGAACCAAAAAGAACTACCAAGAAACATATTTACATTATACTAACTTGTTTGTACTAACTCGGTAAGTAAATGAAAAAAGAGCTGCTTTCACCTGTGATTGTATCTAATTTTATACTTTGTTCAGAGTTGGCTCTGTATACCTATATTCACACCTTAGAATGTGTCTGTACATGCATCATGTGTGATCAGATGTCACTTCCCCACTGTAACCAAATAAATAAGCTCAAATAATCCAAAATGTAGCACAAGCTTTCATTTCCTGCAGGCATTGGGGATGTAGCAAAAGCTGTCAAATTTAACAGGTTGTCTACAGAATCTTTCTTTGCAAATGCACCACAAATAAAGAGAAAGTCAGAAAAGTGAATAATGCATGAAAGGATATTGTACTAGTTAAATTTAGATGGGTAGAAAATATAATTTACTATGCAGTTCAAGGCTATTAGCAACAACGTGCGTGTTGATGCTGTGACTATATCATTACACCTTAAATGGTGATGAAATTAAATGAAATGACAAGTTGAACTGTTCCTGGCCATATGACGGTCCTTTAAGGTATAATCACAATCCACAATCTGAATCACTCGGCTCAACTTGACTACAGCAACGCCCCAGTCTATGGGATGCCGGGAAGCACCTTCAGAAACTGCAATTTATTCAGAACAGTGCTGCCAGAATCTTAATGAGAATCCATAAACGGGAGCAGAACCTCGACTAGCTCCATATCACTTCCAGAATCGACTATAAGACGGGTCTCATCACCTACCAGTGCATCCATGACAACGGCCCCGACAACCATAAGGACCTCCTCACCCCTCATACATCCACCCACAACCACAGTCATTGGACTCCTTCAAAAAGGGACTCAAGACTGTTCTGTTTAGACAGCCTTTTCACACCCCTCCATGATGTTTTTACCAGTTGTTTTAAACTATTTTACACAGTATTTTATTCTAAGAATTTTCCTTTTCTTTTTCTCTGTTGCACAGATTATTTTGATCACTGTTTTCTCACCTCATAATATACAGGCAGGTTACAACCACACCAGGAACATTTTTTCTTATTTTCTGGAGGTTTAGATTGTGTGTGATGGGTCTTTGTTATCATTATTTGACTACAAACTAGTAATTTTGCGCCATTTAGGACCGACTTTTATTATAATATTTTGAAATTGCCTATTTTGCCCCATAATGAGGCTTTGATAGCTCTACAGCATCCATGTAAATCAGACTCGCTGCACGATAGAGTTCAGAAGCTGGACCTGCATCTGTTACGTTGCTGACTGAAGTTAATTCTTCATCATCATTTCTGCAGCACGGCCAAAAGAACACTTTACGCAAATGCTGTAACTTAATGTGTACTGAATCAGTGCACACAGATGCTTAAGGATCACTATAAATGGACTGGAATACACTCAGTACCCTGGTGACCTATGCTAACAGTAAGGTTACTAATCCGAGATGGTGTTTGCTACTGCTTAGTGCAACACAATCTGTAAATTAGAGTTATTAGGTCGATTAACAGGCCATTTAAAACAAATTTTAACTGAGAAGGAAAGATTTGATGGCACTGTTATTTTTTTAAGTTATTTCTAGTAGATCATATGACAAATTAAGATAGATCTCTGTCTAAGATCTTTTCCAACCCTATTTTAGTGATAGTTGGATCTCCAAGTACTTGAAACGTATTTATAAACTGCCACTGGTTCATTCAAATTGTGAATATTCTATTTCCTAAAAGAGAAAAACAGCACGATCCTGTGTGCTTGGGCAGCACCACACCTCTGAAGCACTGGTCTTTAACCTCTTTTCTGACATCGTCAAACCACTTTAATGTTAGATGCTGTTGGCAGGCGAGTGAGAGGATGTCAGTCCTTCAGTGTTGGGCAATGAATTTGCATTCACACTGTGAAAGAATGTGGACATATCAGGCTCAGACCACTTCTAGTCTGAGCGATCCAATCTTACAACATCTTGAGAACATTTCACTTCTGGTCACAAAATAACACAATGCAGCATGTGAAGAGGGATGTCGTTACCAATGGATCAATGCTATGTATCCAAAGACTGTATTAAATAAACTGAATAAAGATTAAAGTCCATTGCTCACACATATCTGAATTATGGGATCATCAAGTTTTCTTCTTCTGACAAAAACTCTGTGTCTTACAATCATCAGCTGATAGTTTACATTATAGCTCTGTTTTTAGACAGAAAAACCACAGTAAAACCACAAATCACTTCTGTTTTCTGTACGGTTTGTGTTGTCAATAGCTGCACTAAAGATCTTTTTGGAATCGTCCGAACAAGGTCCAAACACTTTAATTCCAGCATCAAACTTCATTCTTTTACTTAAGAACTATGTCCAGTGGTGAAAGCACTGGTGTTACATCTATTTTTTTTTATCACTTTGTTAATTTCTCTGCCTCTGAACATTCTTTCTTATTGGTTCTCATTCTCACCTTGGCTTTAACATTACTTTTCATCAGCATGGGAGACCAGAGGGGTGACTCCCAAATCTATATATACATTGTATATGTTCACAGTGACACACTGGCCTGTGGCTGTGAGTAAAGTGAACACGCATCCCTGCAATAAAATACACTAATGCTCTTTTTCTAAACACAGTAATGATTATTTGAGTTTTTAAATAATTCAAAGTACGATACAATACGATATGATACGATACACTTTATTGTCCCCTTAAGGAAATTTGTCTTGGACTCCAAGAGCTGCACAGGTGAAGCTGCCAATTTCGAACAGAAAAGTAGACAAAATTAGACAAAATACAATCACATAACCAACACATATTGCACATACACATATTGCACCAGGCTCTCATAGATATTTAAAAGAAACATGCTAGCAATAAATAAGAGTGACAGAATAAAATACAGCAAGTTAAGATAAGATAAAAGATAAGATATAAGAGGTAACACCATGATGTTATTGCACAACCCAGCTACTTCTTCAAGACATTATTCAAAACCCTAATTGAGGTGGGCACAAACTAGTTTTAAAAGCAGTTGAGTTTACATATAGGGACTCGGTATCGCCTTCCAGACGGTAGGAGTTCATACTCAGGGTAAAGGATGTGAGATGGATCAGAGAACAGAGTAGTGCACTTTCTACATATATCCTATTTAATTATATATGGAGTAAAAAGAAATATCACCAAGACACAAAGACCACAGTGGTTTTAAGTGATTAATATATTTACTTAATTAGCTGGCACTCATTCTCACCATTTGCCATTTGTCCTGATCCGGTTTCTTTCCATCTGTCTTTACCGTGTCTCTGCTTTTCATAATCTCAGCACTGGCCATGCATCATTTACACCGTTCCCTCCTGTCTTCCCTCTTCCCCTCATTATCCTGCCATGTGCCGTGTCCCTCCACCAGCCTCAGTCTCAGTATAATGTAGTCACCTGACAGCCCCATGTTGTCTCCACCCTCCTTCCTCTTAGTGTTCATCACCATGTGACATTACTGACCTTCACCGGACATTGTTTCCATTAGGGTGACAAATCTGATGCGTCACTGCAGCGTTGTTGACATGCTGGTGTAGAATCACCATTGAATAGATTTTTCATAATGAAAATGCCAGAAGAAGTGATGGTGTGTGTTAGTGTTTGGCAATTAAGTTGAGCCCAGGGCCCCTATTTTTCAGCGTGACCATCCAACATTTTATAGGTGGTTCAAATATGTGTGTTTGCTGGCTGCTTTTGTCAACACCTACCATATGTGTTCCAGCTTTTCTTCCTACAAATGCCCTCATATGCACCAACTGTATTTACATAGAAAATAGTTGTGTGCAATAGCAGCTTGTTTGCATTTTACACATTTAATGTAGTATCGTCAGGTTGTTAAAAAACTGCACCCTTTAATAGAATTTTTTTTTTTTTTTTACATATTAACCAGGATTACAAGCATAAAGCTGATTTTGAAGAATGGATGTTCTGCAGGTATGCAACTCATGTGTTACCAATGGATAGACACGCTTTATTATAATGTTGACAATATATATGAATGCAGTTTATATAGGAGCCACGTTTGGATTGGAGTAGGTCCTTGTGTTTGTGTGTGTGTGTGTGTCTAGATAAATGTATTGGTGTGATCTCTGGAGGCAGCAGTGGCTGTGTCATTCCCACTGTGAATGAAAGAGAATCTGTGACTGCCCAAGGAAATGGTAAAGCACCATGAAAGTGTAGACACTAGTAAATATATTTCATAATTATTTTGTCAGGTCAGCTTGTAAATATAGATCCTTTCTTCATATTCAGGCTGCAAAGACAGAAAAGACAAATGGGGCCAGTAATGACTAAAAATTAGTAAAAAGCAATGTTATTTGAAACAGGTGAATTTGTGGTTATTATGATAGAAGCAATATTAAAGAATGATCCAGTCCCTTGGAAGCAAAGATGGGCAGTGATTTAGATACTTCACCCTCTGCAGTACAGGAAATAATTAAAATATTCAAGGAACCTGGATGTGTTTCACTGCATAAAGGACAGGAGTGCACAGTAAGCCAAGCCCATGATCGTCTATCTGTCAGATGGCACCACATCAAAACCCACCACTCATTTATAGCGGATACAGCCACATGGACTCAGGTTTACTCATGGGCGTTGGTAGACCTGGGCATTCTGGGCTTACGCCCTGGATGTTTTGGCAGTAGCCCTGGATGTCTTTGGGTTTTTTCTAAATAAAGTAAATACAGTAAATACAGTAAATAAATGTCCCCTTCGTCATTGGCCCCTGCGGCAGTACATCCATATGGCCTGTGCGTAGTGAGTGAAATTTGAGAGACAGAGACAGAAAGAGATAGGTAAGTTATGTTGCCGTACTTATGGAGAACTCCCCCACCCCCCCAGTTGCAAA
>JAPQRQ010000018.1:28276535-28287843 GCA_037367365.1 Apogon talboti | reverse complement strand
ACACACACACACACACACATATATATATATATATATAGTACTGTGCAAAACTAAGATAATATAAGGTTTTATTCATCACATGCTGTTATATAAAGTATAATGCACAGTGTAATGTATTTTCGTACCTGCAGCCAACAGTAAAACAGAAATTGCACATGCAACACAAGAGATAAAAAAATATAAATATAAATGGAAACCTAAAAAAAGTAAACTTAAAGGGGGTAGCTCTAGTATATAGTATTGCAGATTGATTGATATTTTTTTTACATTCAGTCATTCATTTTCTGAACCACTTAATCCTCAAGAGGGTCATGTGAGCGCTGGAGTCGATCCCAATCCCAGCTACCAATGGGTGAAGGCAGGTTCACTGTGGACGTGTCGCCAGTTCATCACAGGATTGACATATGCAGACAAAAACCACTCACTCACATTTACACCTATGGGCGAAGAAGTGCAATCTTCTTGAGGCGACAGTGCTAACCACTCCACCACCACGTTGGCCACTTTTTTCTGCTGTTTTATACCAGGTTTCATTTAACACATGTCAGATGTTTCTAAGTGTTTGTGCTGCTTCTTGTCGTGGGGTCAGGGGTCACAATAAATAGTGACTTTAACCTTTAGAACTCATTCAGTTCAGTTTACTGTGTGTCTTTTAAGGCTGTGCACATATTTCCTGGATTTTCTTGTTGTTTGTGATGAAAAGAGACAGATAAATACGTGTGCTCACTTCAATCCTGCAACATAAAGGTGGTCTTGGACTTTTGCACAGTACTGTAAAACCATTAATGTATTTTTGCAGTGCATTATACACTATAATTGTATAGGAAACTCCCACTAATGTTTTACCGGATGACTTTCGACTCTGGACTCATGCACGCTTTTGTGAGCTGCAGGGAGCATTACAGCAAATACCGTTCCATCAGAGCCACCTTTTAAGTAAATACAAGTCACTGCATTACAGTACGACTGCACAGATTGCACAAATTGCTTCAAAATGTCATGTTTTTGGTGAATTTTGGGTGTGAGCCAGACATGGTTGCTTGGTGTAGAGACTGGACTGGAAGATCAAAAACAAAGAAGACACACCAAATGAATGAAGGAAACTTCAGAGCTGCGGAAGTCCAGAAACGCAGCTGTGATTGCTAAACAGACTTCTGTTTTCAGATTTGGTGTGCTGGTTGTACTAAGCCCCAAAACTCTAGATGCAAGAGAACTCATTTAAGAGATGGGACATGAATCGTCCATGCACCAACCAAAAATAGAGAAGGTACTAGAGTCATATCCTTGCTTCTGGTGTTGTAGAATTGCAGCACACCTTTCCAGAGTCAAACAGACCTGCACTTGCAAAGAGGAATGCTGAAACAATTGACCGTCGCTTTGACATTTGTGAAATTAATATCACTATCCAGATACATGTTACTTATCAGCCTAAATGTATTTATGCAGGGTCAGTCCAAAGCTACCTCTGTCTGTTGCTTGGCAGCCATTCTGCTAAACGTCGCTGAAGATCTACACTGCGAGGTCACGTCATGTCTAAGAACGCTTCTGCCGTTCTAAAATCGCTGTACACCGCGGCCTTTTAGGGCTTATTGCTTTGTTAAATAGACTTGATCTTCAGCCTCCCTGTAAAAATATTGAGGAATTACAGTATAATATTGGAGCAGATCCACCAGAACAATTTAATACCACAATTTTAAACCTGAATTCAGGAAATTGGATGGAAATGGGAATGTTTTATGTCAAATCGTGCAACATTCATTTCACCCAGGCTTCATCAGGTAAAGGGAGTGGTAAAAAGAGGTATATAATGCATCATTTCATATGTATTGTAACAAGACTGGGAAGATTAGGAAGAATTTTGAGAGTTGAGAAGCACAGATAATACTTTTGCTTTGAAAAGTGCAAAGTTCTAACAGCAATTCATAGACAATTGACAATTAAAGATGAACAGGTAAGGCATTGTTCGGCCTACAGCTCTCACTCATGGTGTGCATTACGGTGTGCATTAAAAACAAACATAAAAAGGCTAATAAACATCATCATACACACACATTAGCCTAATTCACACAAACACAATTACACCACTGAACCCTTGCACATAAAATAGAACATATTTAAGCAAAATGTCTAATACCCACAATGCAACAGGGCAACCACACCATAATATGCACGCACTGAAGCACAAAAAGTAAGAAATGCTAAAACATTACAGAAAAGGATACAAACAATAGGGCTAAGAACAAAAGAATCCTGTGACTTTTCATCCAAACATTGCATCATCCAGTTACTTCATATAACCCATTTCTATAAAAAGCTGTTTAATGTGAGTTCGTCATATAAGCTCTTGGCAGTTAATGTTTACAGTGTATACATCCAGAAAGCCTCCCACTGTTCCAACAGTCTGTCATGGTCTCCACCTCTGGGCCATGGGGGAACATGTTCAGTCCCACAGAATGGAAGGGAACTGATGTCACGGCCGTTGTCTTCCTTTATCAGTTATAAAACTCCATTTGTCCAGGCATCTGTGACTCAGACATGGTCATCTGAAATTTGCTATAAACTTCACCCCTTTTAATTAGGAGTCGCTGGACATACCCACGTGTCCATATCACATAATCAATTTAAGATCAATTTTAGATGACTCAGAGCCTTGCTGAGTCTTCCTTTCAATTTGTGTGGAAAGTGCAGATGTCAAAGTAATAGTGTGAAATCAATTGCGTTGAAAAGCCAAGTAAAACCATGTTAATGATACACAATATTGTCACGTTTGGTGTGGATTTGGTGCAAGTAGAGACAGTGAAAACAGGCTTCTAAAAAAAGTGCTTCCAAGTAGAAAGTGTTTAGTGGAAAACTGCACTACATCAACCAATCAGATATGTTGACCTGATTGTTTTAGTAAATAGTTCTATATAGTTTTCTAAAAAAAAAATTTAAAAAAATGCCTGAAGCATTAACTGCATTTTCATATAAATAGTTGTAAATAACTTTGCTCTTTGCTACAATTGTAATTATTTTTTTGAAGTTTCAATTAATATGTTCATTCTAAGTTCTAAAAATGGTTCATTCAACATGTAGAGGTGAAAAACAGTAAATAATTTAACTTTTCTTATTTGGATTTCATGTTTTTTGAGTGATTTTAGTGCTTTTGTGCTGAAAAAATTATACTAAACAAGGCAAGGTAAACAGTTTTTAAATGAGAAATATAAAGGCAAAATTAAAAGTATTCAAAAACAGCCCAAACTCACCTTGACTCCTAGGGGCTACGAGAGCTCACAAAATCATTCACCATGCACTCATGTAATGCCTATAATGTGCACCTTTTTGTGTTCCACTAGTTTTATGGTGTTTAGAAGATAAAAAATAAATAAGATTATTATACTGTGAACTCTGACAGACTCTCAGGAATTTTGTATCTTTTTATTTAGAAAGCCAGTGTTTTTAGCTTCCAAATGATTTATTTATGTAGTCTAGATACACAACTTAAAGCCTTTTATTCTAATAGTATTGTGGTTATTCTTTTAGGTATTTATTTATATTAATTAACTCAACAAGCACATGTGCATAAAAAGAGTTATATTATCGACACACAAATATATTTTATTCTTTTGTATTAATTCTACTTATTTGCTGTGTAGGTTTTGTAGCTCCAAATGAAAAATAAAGCAGATAAACTCCACTTTATGTGACTTTTCAAAGCACATTGATTGGATTAGTCTTTAAGCATTTATTTTACAGTAAAACATATGTTTGATTCTGGGCTTTGAGGGTTAATTTTTTTAATCTCATGAAAAATTATATTGCTGTAAACATTATGATACTTCCATCGGAGAGTTTATATGTGCACTGTATTTATCTCTATTAAATAAACCATAAAAAATACATGAAATATGGCTGTAGAGGCTGGTGGGGGCAGTGGGCTGTGTGCTTGGCGTGGAACTGGGTTTTCTAATGTCACTGGCAGTGAATAGGACATCCGTGGTGGACAATACCCGCCACCCTCTGCACAGTGCAATCACCAGGCAGAGGGGTATGTTCAGTGGCAGACTGCTGTCTCAGTACTCAACAGACTGACTGAGGAAGTCTTTTCTCCCCCAGGCCATCCGGCTATTCAATCCTCTCCGTGATGATCTGGATGGAACAGACTATTGGGCATGGTTGTATATTTACCTTTGACCCCACCAGGGACTCTGGGATCTGGGTGGTTTTAGCTGTAACTCTAAATCTACTGCACATTTTGACTTGAATATTTTACCTTATCTCCTCATCCTTCAAGATTCTTTCAAGATTCTTGTTTCTCACCATTGGAAGCATAAGGACTTTTGACATTTTTTGATTTCCTGGGAAACAAAGGCAGCTGTTGCTCCGAAAAACAGACACATATGCTGTGTGACAGTTTCCATCTATGTGATTTCTTGCTGATATGCAAGATGATCCAGAACTGAGAGCATAATTTTCATTTCTACATCCACCTTATTTAATGTTGCGAAAAACTGCTGATAATAAATGGATATTGTGTGTGATATAAAACATGGAATGACTCATTTTGTACACTTGATCTTTGCATGCGACGTTGGATGATGGCGGGAGGAAATGCATCACAGCCATACTTGTCACAGGTTTGAATCTAATGCCTCTCCATGCTTCTGGTCGTATTACTCCACTGCCTTTTAATAAATGTAGCTCTGGATCAATGAATGACCTCATGAGGAGGTCGTATAAAAAGAAGAATTAAATAATCTGTCTTTTCTTTCATCAAACACATGATGTGATTCATACCTCTTACGTATCAGACCAGACAACCTCCAGATCATTCGACATGATTCATCAGTATAAAACTGTCAGTTTCTGTTACAATAAATGCTCCTGGTATCTGTTTTTACATGTGTCTCCAGTCTTGTAGATGCAGCAAGCTTGGAAAATTAACAAATTTTTGAAATCCTAGTTAAAATGGGAAAAAAAAAATAATTACTTACTTATGTATTTTCCAATTTATTTCAATTTTGCTCCCCATAAAATGATGAAAGCATTCCCCTTAAGGTTGGCTTTTTATCTCCATGAATACCAGTAAAATTGGGTAAAAT
The DNA here is from genome assembly GCA_037367365.1 of Apogon talboti. Lineage (NCBI taxonomy): Eukaryota > Metazoa > Chordata > Actinopteri > Kurtiformes > Apogonidae > Apogon > Apogon talboti. The sequence goes on along the minus strand of JAPQRQ010000018.1, from coordinate 28,282,762 downwards.
ATGTTTGAATAGGAAACATGTTGTTGCCCCTTCCCTTCCCCTCTTGCCACAAGGCTGTTAACCGTAGTGGAGCATCGTCTGGCTTTGAAAAGGCTGTTCTGCATACACAACTGCTTTGTTGGACATGTAGCTTGTGGCAAGCTTTCTGCTGATATAGTAGCATTGCAGACAAATGCAGGGGTTACTCTACTCAAACAGGGTCAACATCTCCCCTGTGGTGCTTTCATGTACAGCTACCAACTGGGAACAGAGAAAAAAAGAAGACTACAATAGTGCGTGCAACCTCAGTGTAACGAAAACTTGATTTAGCCCTGTTGCAATTATTTCTCCATGGGAATTGCATATAGCTTTCAGGCATATTTCTGAAGAGTGAAATATTTTATACACTTTGGAAATAGCACATAAGTGCATGTATGTCCCTGCCCGAGTGCGTATGTGCCAGTTGTGCGACCCTGACCTTTTGCTGACAGGGTAGGAGAAAAAACACGTGTAGTCCCCAGCTGCTTTGACACAGTGATGTCCAAAGGCCTATGTGGCTATTCAGCCTGTGGGACCCAGCAGGGGGCAGGGTAAGGGGTTCCAGATGTGTGAATACCCCACAGCGATGCACCAACCATGGCCTCGGACGACATGACCTACCCTTGGGGCAAGACAAGAATTAGTATGGTGCAGTATACGGCTGCACAGGGTTCACTGGTTGTTCTGCATGCGTTTGTGTGTGTCTGAAAGTGCAGTCATGTATGAGAACAGACGTGTAAAGGCAGAGGTCACATGTCCTTTACTAAGTAGAAATACAGATAATTGTGTAAAAGAAGTGGAGGCACTGATAAAAATAATCCTTCGAAGGATATGTTTACCAAATGATTCTGTGCAAACCTCATGTGATATTATTAAGATACACACAAGACTCAGAAAACAAAGGAATAGTAATAATGAACACTAAAGTGGGGCCCTGAGGAATTTATATTAATGTTAATGTACACTGGTCACCCACCATTATTGTTTATTGTTTTGTTTGTTCATTGTTTTATTTATTTACAGTAGCAGCTGTTATATTTTAGGCATATTTTTGGTCACACTGATACAGGCATTGTGGTGGCGGTGGTCCCCAGTGGGGGTCCTCAGGTGTGTGAGTTAGGAAGTGGAACACCTGTTGTCTGAAGTGTGTATCTGTTTTGCTGCACAGAGGAAAGTAAACTTAATTTTGAAAAACTCATGCACGCCTGGAACTCCGTTGGTGTCCGACTGTGCAACACTAACTTCACTCTAATGTGCAAATCAGTTTCCAGTGTCAGCAACAGAACATTATGATCCCTTCTGTCCACAGTCCAGTCCCCCTTTCATGTCTTTGTTTTGTTGCGTGAGCTGTGTGATATAAGCACCAGCGGATACAGCAAGAAGTCGTCCACTTTCTGCTAATTTTCCATTTTCTATTTCAGCTGAAATCAGTTTTAATATTTGTAGGGTACACAATGACTACGTTTACATGCACACTAATAATCTTTTTTTCCCCCCTAATTCAGAAAAAGAATATTCTGAATAAACTATTTACATAAAGAATGTTCCTGTAATATTCCTGTTTACATGCAGCCATGCATATCTCATTAAAAATAATATTTTTCCACTGGTGGCAGATGTTCCACTGTGTGAACTCAGCATCATTCCTTTGTTCCATTTTACACCTTCTGGAAAAAAAAGTTAGCTTCTTGACACTTACTCATATCTATAAACCTGTTTCTTATTTCAACCAGAAATATGGACCCTTCTTTGACACACAAATTAAATTAATTTTCTGCAAGCGGTGTATGTCTAAAGAATCCTAATGAAATATAGAATAATATTGGCAAATCCTTCACATCTGAGTCTGAAAATGCCCTATTCAGAAAAAGGCCTAATATAGAATATTCAAGTAGAATACAGTGTTTACGTGATGCCTGTCAAATTCATGATAATAGTGGAATATTGTAAATGTATATAAATGTACTCACTGATGCAAAATAAAAATTAAGTACATTAACCCTTTATCGGGCAAGTGACTATTTTTGGTCATTTCTGCACACATTACAAGACAGTGACAGTAACAGTTCCAGTGAGGACAGTGAGGCAACAATCTCAGGTCCAATGTGGTCTACAGGGTCTGTAAGGTCCACCTCTGCATGAACAGTGAATGTAACTGCTTTGTTAGGTACCATGAATTTCAAAGGGATGATGTGGATGTTGACAGGTGTCTGGATCAGCACTTATATTGGTCTAAATGTTCTAAAATACATGTTCCTTTCACATTACATGTGTTTTTCTTGTATTGTTTTGATATATACTTCCTGGATTTTTTTTATTTTTTTGCCACGTACAGGCAAGGATCCAAAATATTGTAACTTAATTAACCTTGATTTTCTACATGACAATATATTTTTTTTAATTTCACAAAAGTACTAAAATCTTGTTATGTTCTCCAACAACACACTAAGGTTGAAATTTTGAATTTTAAAGTATTTCTATGAGTGTCCTATAAAGGGTTAAAACAAAAATAATGAATCTGATTTGGAAATGCATGGATTTAATATAAATGTAGACATTTATATTAAAATGAAGGTTGTAAAGGTAATAACATGATAGAAAAATAAATAGTCAAGTTCATTGTACTTGTACTTTGTCAGCTCATACCTCTGCATATAGACATTGCATACCTATAAAAGGGTTCTACTAGAGCTCATCCATGAAAGTCCGGGTTTTTATCTTGCTTTAGATGAAATACAATCACACAGAAGTATGGGTCTGAGACAAAAGTTAGTTCATCAGCATGAAATAGTGAGAGTGACTGAGTTCCCATTTGACTATTTTGAGTCTACTGTACCTTATGAACTGCAGCACACGGGATGCCATTAGAGAAGGAGATTGCTTTTTAAGTGCTATCAGTACAGAGTATACTGTTTAATCTGAGGAGATTTATGGAAGGCAATCACCCAAGTAAAAATTGTAGATGCCATTTATCAGGCAGAATGGAAATTACAGCCATAATTTTCACAACCGGACACAGATGAGACCTTATAACCACATAAACCCCCTGGAGGTCCCTGTGCTCGTTTTTAATGTTCCTTCTCTGTGTTAGTGTGACCTGGAGGACTAGCGAGCAGGCTAACTTGCTCGCCACCCCCACCCCAGGGCTGCTCATTACCCAGCCCTACCTTCAGATTGTCACAATATGAGATGATACGAAGGTACAGCTATATGGGCTGATGTGATTGAACTGGGTATAACTGTTTTTTTTTTATTCAGCACACACATGCTGGGTATTGGGTGTTTGTCAATCGTATAATTCCTCCCTGGTGCAACTTAAGTAATGTTAAGGAGTCAGTGTGTCTCTACTCAAGCTCAGTACACAGCCTGCTAAGTGCTGCATATGAAGTGTTTGTTTATGTGTGTTTTAACGACATTCAGATAAGAATGACAGAAAAGATGGGATTTGGGTGGGGTGAGGTGAGGTGGGGTGGGGTGCGTGCCTCACCCCCACCTCCTTGAAAGCCTTGGTGCCTTTGAGCCTCCTCACTGATGAATAACCATGTCACAAAAAATGGATGTTTCAAGTAAAAGCACCCTGAAAATACAGTTTAGAACAGCCCAGCAGATGAAATAGGCTGTAAAATGGACCATCCATCATATTGTCTAACAAAAACTGACACATGGGGAAGGGGTTTAAGGCACTTTTCATTAGGCTTCTGCAGCACTGGCTATCCAGATCACAAGACTAAATAATGACCTCTGCACCAAAAGTGTTTTCCAACGAATGGGAGACAGAAGACATACTGTACTCCATACTCCCTCCATCTTGCACCCTCTCTCCCTCTCCCTCTCCCTCTTATTCTCTCTCTCTCTCCCTGCAGGAAATAAAATGCCATCTATTTTCCCTTGGCCTGTCTGCCTGTTCTTTATATAAATCCCTGCTCTCCGGCCGAAGACAGTGAATGATATAGATTGTTCTTGGAAATGTACAGCAGCACAACCCTGCAAGAGAATTTCCACAATAAGTGTCCTTGACTTTAAATCTATTGAGACTGGTTGGTTCAGAAGATAAAATTATTTTAGAGAGTCTGGCAAAGTTCCTATGAAAGAAAAAAAAAAAAGATGCCTCCAGTGTAACACAGGCATCAGAGGTAATGAATGCATTGATTTGCATGTGTGCTGCTGATATGTAATTATGATGAAGTGACGGAAAATTTACCGCCATATGCAGGATCTTTTAACAAGCTGTGCATAAATGGATTGCAGTTTTAGTTCAGTGAATAACTTAACCACCTGTCTTGTTTACAGAACTTAGTGTAGGTAGTGCACCATTAACAGAAAAACCTCATTTGACACTTTCAAATACTTAACATGATAAGCAAATAATTAAAGATAACTTTGTGCATGAATTACTGTATACAAAAAGCATAATTAGTTTTAAACACCTGGTTTAACTCCTCAAAGCCTCATCTTTATATTTGAGGTTTAATCATTCTGAATTGCTCTTTTTAATTAAAGGGCCACAGTCTAAAAAAAAACAGATTTAGTTATTTGCAGATTTTTTTGCAAATCCTCATCAGGAATACTGAGTAGCTTTTGTAACTGTATACCGTTTCTGGACTCTTAAAAGTCTCAACAAATCAATTCTGTTGTTAAATGTATAAATACGTTCACCACAGTGAAAACCCACAGAAATATCAAACACATTGGAAGAAGACACCAAGGTGTTCAGTGTCGTAGAAGACATTCCTCTTAATTTGACAACAGTGCCACATGGTTTCCTAAGAATGAGTGGCTTAAGTTATGGTTGAACAGTCAAAATAATGATCTTTTTTTTCCTCCTCAAGAGTTTCCCTTTATCTCAATTGAAAATGTCATGAAATCCAAGAATTATATAAGTGGAAGATGTGCATTTATTAGCACTTAGGAAAATATAACCTTGATGCTTAGAGAATCTGACTGTACTTACACTGGGATACATAGCTAGGTAACAACAGATGGTACTGGAGTGGGCTGCTGTGGTGAAGCTGCAGTGATCCAAAGCCAGACCATTAAAATGTACCTGCTCTACTGTTAACCACTGTTGGGAGTAACGCCTTACAAAAGTAATGCATTCCAGTAATGGATTACTTTTTGCTGTAACGCAGTAGCGTAAAGCATTAGTAATCAATTTTCAGTAATGTTTTACTCGGCACATGCTCAATAGCGCTTGCGTTACAACACACTTTTCACTCATAATTTAATCACTGAAATGAAAAAAACAAACAAAAAAAAACAGTACCCATGTGAGACCTTGAGGAATAAAAAAAGGCATATGTAAAGTTCATGGGTGAAGATGGCAGAAGACAGTACATTAGCCACATGGACATATGCTCATTATTAACCCTAACCATGAGCGCCGGAGTCATTATAAGTGTGTGGGACAACACCCACACACTTTTTAGGCCCAATAATATCAGACCCACCCACTTTTATCATCTGGAAACAATAGCATTTTCAGTTTGCTGTCAGTAAAATCCATTCCATTACCCTTGATCTTTGAGAGAATTACTAAACGAACTCCATACCACGTTTTTATTCCTACCTTCTCTGCCGCACCGCGCTGACTCCATTCCGCTGACTCCATTCCGTTGCAATAGAAATCCGTATACCACGTTTTCACTACTCTGTGACTCTGTCAGTCCAAGGCAGGCTAGGCTAACATTGTATGAATCAATTCATGGGAGTCAGTCACGTGACTTTTTTGTTGTCACCGCCATCATTAGGACCCAGTGAACAGAGGACAATGGCTAGTCAGACAGCAGCGGTGTGAGCTGGGCGTGACCATTTACGTGTCTCTTACACTTGATTGGATATCCCTTCTATCAGTAACCCCTGGGACGCCTTAGGTTGGCCAAGTTAGGTGTCAATCAAGGTAACAGTTAATCTTTACCAGTATCACCGGCAGGAAAAGTGAGTTATGGAGGATATGTTTGAGGAAAATGGAAAAAATCACCAACACTGATCTCAGGTTGGACAAATATTCCTGGTGTTTCTGTGCCTTTGTGGATCTTACGAGTGTTTTGGACCTAAATACTTTACTGAATTATATCCGCTGGACTGTTAGGAGGAAAACCAGACCATATTTGATGGGATGGATGGATGGATGTTTGTACGGTGGCCCTGAAGTGCAAAACACAAACGCAACAGCAAAAACACAACCGCAAAAGACAAAACACAACTGCAAA
>JAPQRQ010000018.1:28252267-28262317 GCA_037367365.1 Apogon talboti | reverse complement strand
TATGCCTCCAAGTATTTAATATTTGACCTAGATATAGGGTATAAATATGCGCTGGTTGTAACTGTAAGTAGGCTCTATTGTCCAGTTAGTATATAGAACACAATGCAATCATTGAATAGAGTTTTCTTCTGTGTTAAAGAAAAATGCTGTTATGAAATTATCTTTAACTTACAAGTGAAGCTCTTCAAGGCCTTAAGGAAGACAGCTGATTGATTATACCCACATTAGAGGTGTGAGGTTTCCCACAGCATCGAAGTGGGCTGCAAAGCAATCAAGACTTATAAATAGGAATGAAAAACTGCACAAATGATAGGAACTATTTTCTCTCATTAACTGTGAATAGCATAGTTTGACTTTGTGATCTTCATGAACCGTGCAAATCCTTTCACATTCTGCACATAGTTGAACATGGTATTGAATTCATAAATGGCAAAACCAACCAGTTCCTCAGCCCTTGCAGTTTTATTTCCAATTTGCACAAGCCTACACATAGTAGAGAAAAAAAACAAAAAAAAACAAAACAGGTCTGAATTTTGTCAAAGCAGAGATTGCCCAATGAGTATTCTATTATATTTTTTTTACCCACTTCTACAGTGCTATTGATGATTGTTGTGATTACAGATTGTTTTTCCAGTGTTATAGGAGAAAACAAATTATTTTTCCAACAGTGTGCAGTGCTCACTTTTTGAGAACCCAACCCAAAGAGTTTAAAAAGACAGAAGGAATCTGAATGAAGCTTAATAAAGAGAATGCCTAAGTAATAAAAATGTCTGTTCACATAATAAATAGACATGAAAGGGCCCAGTCTCTCATCACCATCCCTATTATTTACTTGGTGACTGAGCATACCAGGCAGCCAATTACAGGGCCCGTCAACCTGTCAATCATAATGAAGCAATTCAAAGAAATCAAACAGAAAACTGTCACAGGGACATTATCAGGTGCTGAGGAAACAGAAAAGAGGATGCTCAAGTACCAATTAATGGAATAGGATGTGTAGCTGAGGAGAAATGCAATCAATGTTGACTTTGAAAAGTGAAGATGGAAAAAAACATCCCATAACCCCTTACATATTACATAATCTCATCCACAGCTTGATCACAAATCAAGAAAATAAAGCAAAGTACTAGAAAAAATGATCTATTGCTGGATGCTTGTCCCGTCTCACCTTGGACCAAAGGTCGCAAACTGACACACTCACTCTCCTCATTATCTTGCAGTGAAATACTCTTGATTGACCACGCGGTTGACACAAATATAAAGAACTGGAGTGAATAGTGCAACTGAGCAAACCTGATCACTATTTCTCATCAGCAGATTATAGAGCCTCTCCAGTCTTGATTACCATATCACACTCAACCATACACATGAGTGTATGCCAACAAGAAGCGTTTGTGTTCTAGCAATGGGGAGCCTAATGTGTGCACAGTCAAACAATGGGTGGGTCTTTGTAAAACATTATCTCATTGACATTTACTGGGAAAGTTGCCGATTTCAACCAAATGAATAACCCCTTGCAAAAGAGTTTTAAAGTCAATCATTAGAGTCAATAGGTACATTTCTATGAACATATTTAACCCCTAAAAACATTACTCCTTAGTGTCAAAAAGCCATCGTCAGTCATCAGGAACACATATGTCACGACAATCCACATTGACTTCAAATTTACCGTTGACTTTCAAGGCTTTACAGACCCAGCCTAATTATATTGAGAAGGAGTTAACTCTATATGAGCCTGTTGGATCAGCTGACGCTGTAGTGGCCTTTTGTTTCTGAGTCTGTTTGGTGGGTACAAACTTTGCAGTGACTGGAATTATCCCCTTTAAATCTTACAAATGTAATGAAATTATCTTTTTCAACCCTATTAGTCCAAGTATTTTCTGTCAAAATCAGATGTTTTCCTAGATTTAGTTTACTGATTGTGCAGATGTTCATAAAAGCTCAGGGTAAATCCAAAGGTTATAGGAAAATATATCATTAACTGAATGGAAAACAAGCATCTTCAACCTCTGTCATGGTTGTATTGGTGAATCAATGTGGCAGCAGATGACAGTGTTTGTATGTTCACAATGGAGTCTCTAAATGTCCAAATGGGTCATATGTGACGACACTGAAAAGCTGAAAAACTGTAGTTTACTTGAATTATCTAAATGTGTTGATAGCATTAGTGGTTCACTGTCTATGGAAACAGACAAATGATTAAGAAAAAAAAATCCCCTGTTTGGCAAAAAAAGGTTTTTCATTAGCTTGAGGTGTTTGTGGCTGCTTTTGACCAGAGTAAATACTTATAGAGGAAACACAAACAGCTTTTTCAACTAGATTCTGGCATTGTGAACACTGAACACATGTGACTGATGACTAGATAGTTCCTTTGTCTCATCTGTGAAAAAAGACATGACAGACATTTTTGATGGATAACAACAACAGACTGTTATGCTACCTATATTCTCTTTAGTGTTGCCATATGTTTCAGCAATGACGCCTAGATTTTTGCTCACATTTCTGTTTTTGCAACATTATTCTGGACTTTTTTAATTGATTGCGCCTGTGGGCCATACCCAAACATTAGTTGACATTAGTTAAAATGGAAAAAAGGAGAAGAAGAAGTTCATTCTGAGCTACTGTAACAATATGGAGACTGTATAAAATATATGTGGCTTTTTCTAAGGTAGTGAAAAACAATACTGATTTTTGTTTCATTATATTCTACTAGAACCCAGTTTGTCCTAAAGTTTATACAGTGGACCTTTGAGGTAACAAGCTCTACCTTTTGAGAACGTTTTAAGAGGAGAATTAATTCACCTTCTTGGAATGGAATAGTGTCCAGGGTTTCCTTTATTCTTTGCTTTAGAACCACAGCAAAAAGAAGGAAGCAGAATTTAGTTATTCCTTAAGCTGTATTCGCTTAGGACTGGCAGAACCTGGGGATATCGGGCGATTTGGAATATATGTATCCCCCACATTTGTATTTCATGCAGGAAAAGCAAAGTTTGTGTTTTCCTTGAGTTTACTGATATCATTCCCCTGTTCTGTTGTCAAGGGCAGGCTCACCACTTAAAGATAACTGTTAGAAAGATAGAAAAACATTCCTTACTGTAGCTGTCATGCATGTCATCCATCTCATCATCTTTTGAAATGTCGCTATTCTGAGGGATTTAAGTTGATCTTTCATTGAATTGCTCGCCATGCTACATCACAACATGAGCCTCCTGAATTTCCACCGAAAATATATTTAACCCATAAACACACAAACACCCACCGTCAACCAAAAGCATCTACCGATCTAAACTGTTGATAAACTTATCCTATCAATCCATGTAAATTATTGGTGTAAAATGCAGTTTGTCATCTTTTCATGGTCATCAGATAATTCCCATTGTGAACGTGGAAACACCGTCATCTTCTACAACATTGATTCACCAGTAAAACCCATGGAGTTGGATCAATGACAGTGGATGGAGACACTGCTTTTATGTTCAGTTAATGAGAGGTTTGACTGAAAAATCACTTTTTCTTCAGCTTGTTCTGTTTTGATATAACAACCTTTGGCTTTACTCTGGGCTTTTATGAACATCTACATGATCAGTCAATTAAACATAGGAAAGTAGAGGATTTTCACTGGAAAAAAGCAAAATTCAGAGGATAATATAATAACAGATGGTGATGAATCACTTAGGAAAGGTTTAATAGAGAGCAAAATTCATTTGGGAAGTGCCACAGAAGTCAGACTAGATCTTTATGGGTTAAAACTTACATGTATTATCACCAGGGCAGCCTCTGTAGTCCTTGACCAATAAATAGAAAATACAGTTGAATAAGTGTGCGGTAGAAAGAAGAAATGTCAGTGTTATACCACCAAATCACAGAGATGTCAATTCACACAGGGCTAATATTACCACAGGACGCCCGTGTTTGCTGAAACAAGGTAGGTCATGTGTGGTGGAATTTTTAATTTACAAATTATAGACATGGCAGATTTGAATGGGATCATAGACGACCTCCGCAATTATTCCAAATTAGCAGAGGTCCAGCGGTACCACTTTTCCCAGGTGAATGGGTATTTAGATAATGAATCCTACTGAGATGGAACATGCTTGTAGGAAGGGTATGGGATTTCTCTGGTGTTGTCATGAAACCCATTTCCTATAGAATTAATTGAGAAGGAAACATAAAGGTGAACAGTCTGCCCTTCAGGCTGTTGAGCACAGTGTGGGTAATTTTATATTGATCCTGCTTTAGCAAACATATGTGTACATTCATTATTTAGGGGAAAAGTAACTCAAAGTATGTTTCTCCACTTTTGCTATATACTTTAGTATCTTTACAGGAGTCTGGCTTAAAAGTGGAGCAAGAAAGATGCGTTCCTGTCTCTTGGGATGCTTAATGAGGGGGTTTGGCTGGCAGTCTAATTTCGGTTAGAACACTATTAGGTGGATAGTACGACAAGACCATCTGAGGACATTGTCTCCAAAATTTAATGTCTCTTTGATCCTGTATTGATTAGGTTTCTTGCATGCAGAAGAGCAGATAAGGAAGCAGAAAACTTTCAAAAAGCTCAGCGTCGGCCAAAATGATGCCTATGGAGACGCTATGGCTGAAGAGTACACGTTTAAATATTAACCGGGCTGCTCCTGTACTCCTCGGTTCTCAAACCGTAAGGGGATAGAAAACTAAAGCTCGCTGCTTCTGTTTTGATTGTTATATCTTATATTGGCTGTGTCAAATAGCCGCACAACAAGCCTCTGCTGGTCTTTGTGTCTGCATTTCTTCTAGTCTTTTATGTTATTGCTGGGTCAGAGATTTATCTTTTGCTGTTTTTTTTTCCCCATGCCTTGTCGACTGCTGCCGAGCAACTATTGTGGTGTTAGTCTTTTGGTCGAACGTCATATTATACCTCAGGGTTCTCGTGGGGCCTTAGAAAGTCTTAAAAGTCTTGAATTGCACAGCGGAGGAAAGTCTTGAATAAATTTAACATGTTAGTTCCTAAGTTATGGTGCCATAAACTGCCATAAATGTGTTTAAATGTGTCTGGGAAATGTCCAAACTGCAAAGAAAGTACTGTTAGTCTACTGAGATCCACCTGTTCCAATCCGACAATTTATATTAAAATTAGGAACCAATTATTGCTAAATTTGCAGAACCCCGGTGAGAAATGACTTGTAACGGTGGGAATCAAGGCGTTGGGAGTAAATAAATATATTTTCCTAAATTCTAAAAGTTACTCATTTCTGCCAGTATTACCATAAAATAGGCATTAAATTCTGTTTTAAGTAATTTTAAAAAGGTCTTAAAAAGTCTTAAATTTAACTCAGCAGGTATAGGAACCCTGTGCCTATACCTGCTGGTTCTGATCGAGTGTTCTCCACCATTGGTTCCCGGTACTTAGCCTCCGTTCACATGCTGATCCGCTCTAATCCGTCTGTTGGGTACTGTCTGCATTTTGGTTGTAAAGAATCGTTACAAATTCATTTAGAGGTGGCAGGTGCGCTTGTAATTGCAATCATGGCTGTTTGTTTGGTGTTATTCTGATATGTATAAAGCATCTGGATTGTTGTCGGTCCCTGTGGCATGCTGCTTTCATTTATAACTGTCCTGTTCATCCATCAAATCAGACACATCTATTTCACTTTAATCAGTATTGTGTTTATCTGACTGACAGCTGAGATGTGTACTTCAGAAGATGAAGTGGTGAAGGATCAAATGCCGTGATGCAGTTTAAGCAACAGCGTACGTCTGCATGTGTAAGAAAGACAATGACCAGGGGTGAGGGGAGGGGTTGTATGAACATGGGCTCGCGTACAGAGTTGAAGTATGCATGCATGTGATATGTGTGTGAATGTACGCTCGGCTAAGTGAGAGTATGTCATGATTCTCTCCAGTGAACGTACCCTGTTTACTTTGTTCTTCTCTCCATCTTCCCCGTGCTATGTTGGCTGCCTCTTCACTGGCAGCTTTCCAAAAAGAACAGCTGCCAATATTAGTGTGCTCAAATGCACACGCGCACACACACACACACACACACACACACACACACATACACGCCTATACCATACATATACACACTTTGAAAATGATCCTTAGACAATATTACTAAGTCTGGTGAAAGTGAAATTGGCTTGGACACAGCCGTCTCAAAATTGTGGCTCTGCCAGTGAAACTTTTACAATTCCCTCAAAACTTTTTTTTTTTGATTAAAGTGAAATAAATGTAGTAGTGCCCTGATTTTCTGACACGTACTACAATGACTGAAATGTATTTTACTGAAATACAGGAACTGGTAAAATGATATACTGAATGACAGATAGGTCATTTATTCAGAGAAAATAACCTATGCCTATACTAAACATAGAACCAGGATGCACAGTTTTTACTCTTATGTGTGCAGAAAAATTATAAAGTTGTCCAATAACCGGAAAATATTCGAGGGGACTGCTCTATATAAATTCATATCCTCATAAATTGGCAGGAGGTGAAAAAAAATACTAGAATTTGTAAAAGAAAATCTCTCAAAAATCAAAAAACAAATATGAAAGGTTAAGGTTAACTCACTTTATTATACCCGTAGGGCAATTCAGTCTTCGTATTTTCCCCATCCTAATACAAACGCAGTACCTAGTATTTGTATTAGCACATAGCATTAGCAATTAGCATTTAGCACACATTAGGAGCAGTGAGATTCGATTCGATTCGTTTCAATTACCGGTAGATATAACTTTATTGATCCCTTGGGCAGACCCCAAATTGATGTTCCAAAAGCAGCACAACACCGAGTATACACACAAGAAATATCACAAGTGAAAAAGCAATGAAAAGCAATACAATAACATATATTTAAAATAAAAAAAAAAATAAAAATATATATATATATATATATAACAGTAGTGAAAAAATGCGATTACACAATGGAAAGCACTAACAGAAACAAGTGACAAGTAGTAGGAGTTGTAGTAACAGTAATAGTACTTACTTAGATGCTTTTGAAGGTGCTCGGGGAACTACTCTAACTTATAAGTACTTGTTTATGATGTAGATATGAATATAATATAATCATTTTATAAATATGTTGATGACATTATTTGACTGTTACGTGTCCTGTAGCAGCAAGACATGGAGCATTCAGTCTTTAGTCCAGATTGCATTTAAGGAGGGCAGAGACCTCCCCTAAAGCTACCTGGGTACAACTGCTCAGGTGCCAAAGGTTCCACCTGCATGTGTTAACCATTAACCCTCCGGGGTCTATGATCATGCCAGCGTATTCAGACCATGTGACATTTTCAAAGCGCCATAACAAAAAAACTAGGTCACCCGGAGTGCTGCTGCAACTTCACTCAAAAGTGAGGATTTTAAATTCACTCCAAATTTTTGTTTGACATTGATATTCCATGTACAATTGGAGATAAGATATTTTTAATTTGGTAGCAATTCCACCTTTATATGTTCATATTTGCAATATTTGATTCTTTTTCAACTTCCAAAACAGTTCTTTGAGCATGTTTGTGGTTTTATTGTAATAAACAGTGAATTTTTTCATGCAGATTTGATGATTTTTGTGTATTTTTGGGTCCAATATGTTAATAAAGTGTAAAATAAGTACCAGATTATATAGGTGAAGTTGTGCATTAAAAATGACCCAATTTATTTAAGGTGAAACAAAAGTCAAAAAGTCTCTTGTTAGTAAATACATATTTTACACATTCAATTATAAATGAACAAATGTGGTTGCACATATTTGGGTGGACCACATGAAGCCACTTTTGCATTTTCCATGTTGAGGCACAGAGCAGTATGTTCAGGACCGGGTCACGTCTGCTCAGCATCATGGAGCAGACTTTCCACAGCCTGAAAATACAAGGAGCAAATATATGCAGCCTCCTGTTGTCTCACCGCTTTAAATGCAACAATAATTATGGAGGTTTTACTCCTTGATGCAAACCCCCCCCCAAAACATTAGATTTGAGGGTTGAGAAGTTTTAAGACTATGTTTAAGTGTGGGCATGCTATTGTCAGTTGACCTATCGAAGAAATGAAGTCAAAAGAAACAGGCTGTGAGTTAGAATGTCGTCCCCGAACAAAGCCGGGCATACAATGCGTGATTTTGTCCTAGATGAAGAGAAGACTCCTGCTACGACCAGTGTGAAAGGATGCATTGATCAACACGACATTTAACATTACCTAGCTAAAAATACTAAACTTAAACTTTCTTTACAAAGCTTCTATCTCAGTCGGTGCCTTTTCCCTGAATCACAACCCCATTCGGCCCCCATTCTCCTCCTCCTCCCCTGTGACTTTGGATTTATTTCCGTGCTCATAAAAACAACTTTTATACCAGTGCGGTCATTAGCTTAGCTCCATAGTTTACAACCGCTGCAGCATGGATAGACAATGTGTGCTGATGACATTTCATTCCTGTATTTTCACCTGTGTCATAGCCTGAAATTCAGTAGGCGTTATCATCGCACATTGTCTTCACACATGTCGTACCAGACTTTATTCCATCCATGTTGCACAGCGTGACTAGCCATATACTTATAAGACTGCTGAAATTCCACAGTGTGCAGGAGCCTTAAGGAGTCCTCATTCCAAGAGCAGAACTGATATTCACTTGCTAGCTTGCTCCTGCAGCTGACGTGTCATGGTTTTTGAGGCACTTGCTTCTATTTTCTGGTCCCCCACAGTGCTCCACTTGGTGTATTCCCCATATGCAATTTTGCATTCACCTGTCAGGGCTGCATCTAATTAGTCACCATCTCTCACTTACTTATGCCTTGTTTATAGCCAGACACAGGAAGTTGGAAGTAGGAGACATGTCAATACCCAACTCACTACTACCAACCAGGGCAGGAAAAACATAGATGCCTGTGTAGCTTTTGAGTCCCTTTTTATGAACCTTAAGTACATTTTATTAATGAGCCCTTGCCGTGTTGCTTCATCAGAAATGTTCTTCACTCTGGTAGTATCAGCAGTTCCAGGGTTTTAATTAAGTGTTTTAACAACAGTTTTGGATTAACACAGTTTCAGTCCAGACCTTTTCCACAGCTACTTTGTAAAAAAAAAAAAAAAGCTCATTTTGGAGTTATATGATCTTTATTTATCACCATATATGTCACATGCCTAATATTTCTGCAGAAATTAAGATGTCAGTGTGAGGAATCTTGCCGTTCAATCCATTACTTTGCTGTTTGGTCTAATAAACTATTTCCTGGTTGATGAACTCAAACTAATATAATCATCTTTTATAGAATGTACACTAATTCTGCACTTCTATAAAACTGAAGGTAAATTACTTGAATTTAATTTGCTTCCTTCAGGTCATCTGAGACTTGCTTTTGACAGATGCTACAGTGTGCAATCCTTAATGCATGCATTCTTCTGCTAAAACACCATGCATATGTGCAGTCACCATTCCACTGTGCTCAAGTGCTCATGCACACTTTGTAGACTTCTCATTGTTAAGTCACCACTGACAGATATAATGAACCCCTTCATACAAAGCTCTCCTTGACTGTACGGTGTTGAGAAGTATTCTCATCTTCTCAGGTCCTTTTGGAATTTGCCTTTCACATTTTGTATACAGGACATGTCGCAGAGCTTTTGAGAAACAATTGCAAGGGGGGATTATGTAACATTTGTTAAGGGTATTAATCATTTTCTTTAAACCCCTGTTGTGCGCGGCATTGATGGGAACACTGTCTTTTTGCCAAGTAATAAGTGATGGCCTCTCTACTCTTCTTGTGCCTCTGGGAGTTACACTAACACAAGGACACATTAAAGTGTGACTGTTCTGCTGATTTGGAAAGTAATAAAACGGGCGCTGTGTAGAAAAAAGGCAACCGCTTCCCTCATGATTATGTACTTATATGTTTAATGTTGAATGAGCCTTTGTATGAATACCCAGCACTTCCCCTCACAATGTTAACCCATAAAGACCCAAACACCCACTTGCGACCAAAACCATCTACTGATCTAAAATGTGTAATACCTGTTGATCCACTAATCCTATCAATACATGTAAATAATTGGTGTAAAATGCAGTTTGTCATCTTTTCATGG
>JAPQRQ010000018.1:28239525-28252167 GCA_037367365.1 Apogon talboti | reverse complement strand
CACCAGTAAAACCCATGGAGTTGGATCAATGACAGTGGATGGAGACACTGGGTTTATGTTCAGTTAATGATGTATTTTACTGAAAAAGTCAGTTTTTCCTGCAGTTTTCTCTGTTTTTGATATAATAACCTTCAACTTTAATCTGAGCTTTTATGAACATCTACATGATCAGTCAATTAAATACAGGAAAATACCTGATTTATACTGATAAAATGCAAAATATAGAGCATAATAGTATGATAAATGGAGACAAATCACTTAGGAAAGGTTAAATATAGAGAAAATTTTATTTGGGAGCTGACATAAAAGTAGCACTGGGTCTTTATGGGTTAATGTCATACTCCAACCACGCATAGTTTCCTCAAAGAATGCACCTCCAGCAGGTGTTGAGATGAGAGGAATTTACCTATTCTCTTTGGTTTCTTTGTGCAACCTCTAATTAGTTGAACAATGTTTCTGTCTTTCAGAGCAAGCCATAAGTCTTTGTTGAGATGCCTAAAGTATGACAGATATTTTTGTGCATGCATGAAAGTAAATGTATCTCACTATAACACATAGTAGGCTTGTGAGCCTGACAACCAACACACCTGTCTTTCTAAGATCCCCTCTTCCTGATAATAATGTGTTAATGATGTGTTTATTTGTGACTCACGATTATGTTCTTCTGTTTAACGAGGTGTAACAGCCTCAACCAAACTTGTCATACTGTTTTATTTAAATGACAAGATGGAGAAGCTCACACCATATAGTTCTCTTTGAAGATGTTGTGAAGTTGCGTGGGATTATAACAAAGTAAAATCCAGGCAGGAATCATGAGGTAATGTATTAAAATTTCCTTGACATCACATCATGTATTTGCAGCTTTGGTGTTATTTTTTTTTTACGATAACTGAGTGACTTTGACCAGGTCCATATTGTAATGGTGGTGACTGGATCAGAGCATCTCCACAACTGCAGGTCTGTTGGGTGTTCCTGGTCTGCAGTGGTTAGTACTGACCACAAACAGACTAAGGACAATTGATCAACTGTGGGAGGTGTTTGACTAATAAATCTGATCCATGGAGGTCCACTTCTACTTCCAGAACTTCAGGGATCTTCTGCTAACGTCTTGGTCCAGATACCACAGGACACCTCCAGAGATCTGGATGGAGTCTAGGCCTCGGGTCAGAGCTGTTTATGTGGAAAAACAGACCTACACAATATTAGACAGGTGGTGATAATGTTTGTCCCATAGATGTTTGATTGCTTGAGATCTGCTTGTTCTTTAGATACTTTTGGTAGATGCGAACCACTTTACACTGGGAATGAACGACAAGATCTCAATTTCTCCCTTACCAAAGTTGCTCAGATCCCTCTTGTCCATTTTTACTGTTTCTACCACATCAACTTCTAGGGTTAAATGTTCACTTGCTGTCGAATATATCCCACCTACTGACAGGTCCCACTGTAGTGACATAACCAACATTAATACCACTTTGCCTGTCAGTGGTGTACATTAACATATAACACACTTACACATCATGCATGGCCTTTGCTTAGACTAATAATAATGTACACACTAATAGCTTCTTTGTTGAGATTACATGGTGTTTTCTGCTGAAATCTTTCAAGTTGTGTCTTGAGGTCTTTAATAGCCATGTTTCCATTAAATGTCAAGAGAATTTGAAGCATTTTTTTTGTAAAGTTGCAAAAACACAAATGGAAACTGACTTGGAGGAAATAATCTAGGCTGCGTTTTGTTGCTGGTGGGTGGTGCCTTTAGGCTACATGCAACATGGATCTAAATAACTCCGTAAAAGCAGTAGGATAGTCTGTTGTTGTTTTGCATCTGAAATGGCTGCAATGTCTTTTTCATGGATGAAACAGGAGAATAATCCCGTCGACCTGTTGGACCAGACACGTTTTCACACTTTAATGGAATATCTGGGAAAATGCTTCAAACAGCTGATGAATTATATAAGTTAAATGTCAGAATATGTCAGAATTTATTTGAAAAAGGTGTTTTCCCATTTCCTCTATCCACATTTCTTTGCTTATGTCACATTTCAGACTGAGGGTGTTTGCTTTTTAATCATGTGTTTGTTACTATAACCATAATGATTATCTTATTTAATTCAATGATATTTTCTTTAACTTCTGTTTAGTTGTTTTTGTGCTTAATCTAATGTCATTTGTCTGTATATTTAATATTATTGGTGATATTTTGTGTCGTTTTGTGTCACATTTGCGGTCACTCCATCTGAACTCACCTGTCCACACAGCTTTATAACTGACTGAAGTGTCACTGTCACCTGTACAACTTTATAATTATTATCCTTATCCCTGTCATGTGCCTTGACCCTCCTCCAATTCTGTACCTACATATCATCTCAGTAGTTTTCCAATCTTCCAGCCACAGCTATTTCCCTATAGTCTTTTGCCCATCATTCCCCATCAGCAATCACACTATATATACATTATAATTCGTAACCTTTCCTTTGGCCATTATCACACGTCATCTTCTTGTCAACCTCCATTCCCCTGTAATGCGACGCTGCTCAGTCTCTGTGTGGCTTTGGCGTCATGCAGCAGATTTAGCTTATAATAAATAAATGACTTATTTTTCCCATGTTTGGATTCTCTCTTCTCTGTAATCACAACTATGACTTGAAATGTGATACCACACACTGTTAAATGATATTATGCTTTTTCTTTAAGCATACTATTTTGTGATTCTAACCACTTACATTTTTTTTTTACAAATCAGCTCATTACTCATTTTGAGAGCAATTCCTGGCTCCATGTTATCCTGCTCTATCACATTTTACATTACATATTATACATGTTGATAAGAGTTAATAGATCTATTTAATATCCTGTTTATAATCTAAATTGACAAAAATACATGCCTCTGCATGCATTGAGAGTTATCATGTAGCCTACATCTGATCAATATTTGTAAAAAAGAAAAAAAGAATATTAATTGTTACATGGGGAAACACAAAGCATATGCTTCGGGTGAATGGACTGATGAAGTGTTCGAAAATAAGCGATGCAGCCCATTTATATTGGGTATGAAACATTGACAACCTATGATATAGATGGTATACTGGAACCTTATCACCACTGCACCTTGAGCTGAAATGAATGAAATTCTTCGGTCCTGGCCTGAGGCCCTGAAAAACAATCTGGACCTCAGAGGTGACAGCCCATGGATAAATAATGTAAATACTAAGAGACAACCTTTTATTGAAGTTTTTTGTGTGAGGAGACTATACTGTAGATGACTCCGGCGAGCCGCTTGGCACTATGGGATAAAATGCTGTCACTGCATAGTGAGTGAAGGGCCTGGAGTGACATTTATCATAGATACTGAATGACATTCCAAATGAAGCTTATAACCTTTGTAAAATGACATCAGTCTTGCATGATGATCAAGTCGTTCCAACACCAAACCACCTACTCTGCAACAAAATACTGTTTACATGAAATTTTATTTGTTAGTGCACTGGCATGGGTCCAGTAACACTACTTGGTGTTCCATCATTCTGTTTTCATGTTGCCTTGCACACGTCTGCAAAGTCAGGAGCCAATAAGTCAACCTTCCACTTGGTTGCCTCCAAGACATTTTTTCACACAGTAATTGTAGCTCTCGTCCACACATGATCAAATGCTGAACGAACAGAAATACGGTTTAGATTTTTTTTCAAACAGTTTTACAAAGAAGCTTTTCTATTTTTCACGTATACATATGGTCTACGCACCTGTAAAAAGAACTGTGATTATAGTAGATGACTAATTTTAAACAAAGCAACATTAGCTGCCAAGTGCTTAGTTTTTTAGAGGCTCATGTTTAAAAAGAGATGCATAATATAATAACTGAGCCCACATCACAAATATCAACCGAGGCGTCTAGCACAAAGTTGGATCTAATTGTTTAGACAAAGCCATAGGAAGAGTAACTCATTTAAAAAAAAAATTTAAAAAAATTAACAAACCCTACATTACTATATGTAGTGTAAGAGTGCAAAACAAATCAACACATGACTTCATGCATGTTTTGCATTTAGATTCGGATTTCGTGATGAACCTTTAGATTGACAGTTGTATTGAAAATGCATAGAATATGGCATGATGCAATTGTATAGCAACTAAAGGAATCACATAAAGTTATATTGTGGTGTCATATAGTGTGTATGAATATGAATGAGCTTTAAAATGCCATTTGTATTCATACACTCCCATACACACACCTTATATTACTATATAAATGTGCTAAGGGAGGAAGCTAAATTGTTATTTTATGTAAAATTCTTGGCTTGATGAAAAATAATCAAACTTATCACAAATTAAAAACACATATTACTAAATGTATTGCCTTGCTGTCTCCTCTCTAACTATCTGCACTGTGGGTTTGCATGCTAACTTTCCATTTTGCCACAGGATGCACTAAATATTAACAGCAGCATCGCTTAAATAAACATTACTATGGTATGCTGATATATGTTAATGAACTTTTCTTTTGTGTTTAGACATGCACAGATGGGAGATTTATCACGCTAACACACAAATGTTTCTCTTTCTGTCCAGTGGGCTGATAAATAAAGCATTTACATAGAATTATTTTACATATGATGCATTCACAGACATATATTATCAAAATATAAGCACTTTGATAAAGTACATCTGTTAAAATTTTAATCCATCTATATGATTAACATTAATTACAAGATAAACTAGATGTTCTAATTCAATTCATCATGAACGTTCCAAACTGGATGCAACACTAATGAGAAACCTGCTGTACTAGCGGCCCTCGAGTCGCTTCGACTTGTCATTAAGAAATAGCTGAACGGTATTATTCACTGCCTTGAGTCTAATCGACATCTTGTGTCTCTCCTTTTCCCTAGATGTTTCGCAACAAAAGCATCAGAAGTCGCAGGTTCAAACAAGAAAGGACGTACCATCCTACTGCAGTTTATTACCTCCAAAGATCCCATTCATGCATCAATTCTCAGTCACCTTCAATACTTCAAAAAAAGGCTGCACCGAAAATTATTCTGTGCACAACTGAAAAAATATATATCTAAGGAACGCTGAAAAATAACAAAAAAAGCATCCATCTTGATAAATTGACTCTCTCGTGGATTCCTCCACAAGTAATTATACTGCAGAACTTAGTATTTAATGACTTGTTGAATAGGAACCGGATCTACTACTGACTACCTCTGCTCATTTTCTGTTTTTCATTTTTTTGTTGCCTGAGGCTGTTCTGACTCACACGTGGCCATTTTGCTTTTTCATGCCTGTGTGCCAGCAGCAGACGTGGCCAGAGGCGTTTTGTTGTCAGGTTTTCCATTTGTCCCATTCTCGTGAGTTGAGGGGATTTCTTCCAATTTGCAACTTTCACAGGAGGCACTGATTATATTTTGGTAGTAAACAAGTCAAAGGTTAAGACCACTGTAACCTCAACTTTGGCCATAACGTGAGAATGACGAAGTGATATAAATCCAAAGGTCAAAGTTCAGACTTCAATGAAATTATTCACTTCAACAGAAATGGATGTAAGCTGGCAGAAGCATACAACTGCGACGCTTTAACTCTACTTTTAACCTATAAGACCAAAACAGCCACCGCCGACCAAAACCAATTACTGATATAATAAAACACAACTTTAATCTGAGCTTTTATGAACATCTACATGATCACTAAATTAAATATGTGGAAAAAACACAAAATACAGATGATACTATTATAATAGATGATGAGAAATCACTTAAGAAAGATTAAATAGAGAGAAAAATGTATTTTGGAGCTGCCACACAAAAAGCATTGGGTTTTTATGGGTTAATACAACGTGATAAAAAACAATAACAATTCTAGTTTATTCAGGTATACACAACGTGTTAATGAGATTTTAGTATGCTTTATTTTAGTTTACAAGTTAAATAATCCACGGAGTTGATTTGCAGCCAAGAAAGACTTACACCCACTAATAACATCAGCCTTACTTATGCTGTAATGAGAATGAATTGTTACTGAATGAACAAGGCTCTTTCTTTATATTTAATGGCTTGGGAGCAGAAACATATTGCTGTTGTCCTTTTGTGACCTGTCATTTGTGGACTTCATGTATACTTTTTTTTACATGTAGATAAAATACCTTTAAAAACATAAATCTGCAGTCTTTCATGTAACAAGGTACCACTGTATTGATTCTTTCTGGTTAATGCCCCTCTGTCACAGGCCCCTCCTGTCCATACACTCCCCACTCCCTCCTACCTGCAGCCTTTTCTCCAATTACACTCACCTGCCAGAAGACATGAAACTGTGGCCATCATTAGTTCTATGTTTGCTTGACCCACCTCATCTCCAGCCTGTAGACCTGCCTGTTTAAAAGCTTAGAGCCAGGCCTACAGGGGTTTTCATGGCTTTTACTGGTGCAAAATGGCTTCAAACCAGTCAAAAATATTATGTGTATTCACAAAGCATGCAATGAGTGGAAATCACTGCATTAGCATCTATGTAAACTGGGGAATATTCATACATTTGGTGCAAAATCATACCCTTTCTACGCGCTGAAACCTTGTTGCCAAAGCTGTCTAATTCACAAGAGGCAAGTGCAAATTGTTACATGCAGTTTGTGCAATTATTCTGCTTTATGCATCGCTCACAAATGGCGTTATGAATGACTACAAACACTATGCGAACGATTCATGGACCATTTTGTACAGCGTTGTCAAGGCGGCCCTGTAAGAATGGAGAGTTTGCAGCCGGGTGGATGATCTTGTGCAAGATTTTCTACGAAAGTGCAATGAATCCCCTTTTTGTTGGGCACCTGAATAAGGAACAACCTTAGAACAACACATGATGTTTGTGGATCAGGAGACTGCAAGTATATTGCAAGTAGATCACAATTATGCTCACATTACGTTCTCTGTAAGGGCCCCTTACGGTGTTCACATGAATGGACGTACACAGATTTGCACGGCGTTATTAAGGTGGTTATAGGCAGTAGTACGTCATTCGTGCAACATTTGTGCCGTTCTTAGAGGGGGTCGTATACAAATTGTTAAGACGGAGTGAATGACTGGACTCAAATGCTTGGTGCTGAAGGGAAAGTGTTTTATTAACAGAAAAATAAACATGAAGAAACAACAGAAAACCTGGAGGGAGGTAATGCAGAATCCGCAGGGTGACGAGGATCAGGGTGATGGAGAGAATATCCGAGGTATGGCAGTGAGAAATGAAATGAGGGTCCAGTTCAGTCTGTGGAGGGCTGTGATGACCAGGTTTTATGAGAACTTATTGTTTTTTAAATAAAATTTTTGTATCACTTCAAACAATGTTTTTACCTGTATTTATATAATAGCATTTACAATGAAAGATAATTATAGAGCCCTGGAGGGGCTGTTTTCCACGCATATACAGTGTGTAATTCAGCACCATGGACAGTGCACAACTATAACCATAAAACACTCAACTTACAATCACAGTACTTCATCTATCAATGTTCCTCAAGCTTCTACCTTATTACTTTATTCTGTTACCTACGTAAAAATAACAAGAGGTTTGTAATGAGCAGGTCTTAGGCTCAGAGTCTTGTACTGTCCGTAGAGGTGCCTCTGTACCCATGGCCACACCCGGCATCTTCTTCTGCTGCTGCTGGACCAAAACAGCGGCCACAACCACTGGATCTCCCTCTTCTTTGTCTTGCAGCTGCAGCTGAAGAAGTGTCAGTATTGTGCGCATTATCTTGAATGCAATGATCAAGACACAGGTACACGGCCACTGTTTATATACCGGTCAAAAAAAACCATAAGATCTTCCTACCAACGACTTGAGAGTGCCCTGAGTAGCACATAGGGGTGCCATACAGCCACCTTATGACAAAAAAATTCATGAAGTGGCTGTAGGTACGATGTAGGAAGGTCCCAAGGCACCCTCACGAAGACCATGAGAACTCTACGGTCACTATACGACACAAAATCACGTAATTTTCTCACGGATGCCTCAAGTTGCTCTTGCGATTTGAACGGCAGCCATACCACCTTCGTAAGATGGCCTTAAGAACCTAATGCTCCCTCCACGAATGTCTATGAACTCCAGATTTTGTACGAATTGGGAGATTCATATGAACCTATTGTTTCTTAAGAAGCTTTGTGACCGAGGCTTAAACCCGGTTTCAACTGTGCAAACTCACCCTCTCACCCACTGTCTGTCTCTCTGTACATCTCTATATCTCCACCTTTGAGTATGTGAGGCATTATTGATATTGAATTCATGTTTAATCAAGTGCATAATCTTCAGTCAGATATTGGATTGATGAGGTTGATATGTGCTTCATTTCTGAGTTTTGGTACTTAAATATAAAATGTGCAGTGGATCATACTGCTTTATTACATATATCTTTATAATCGCTAGGTGTTAAGTGTCAGAACACACAACATTAATAACCATCAGATCCTGACTAATCTGCTGATAATGAAGTTACAGCTATTGTGCAAGGCGTAAGTGTGCACAACCTCTTTTGGAGTTCAGAGATACCGAGACAAATATCCAGCCAAATGAACTTCAGTACTAATGTTTCTGCAGATATATTTAATGACACATAACATAATTTTAATGGTCAAACATTAATCAAACACATTTCAGACCTGCCTGAATTGATAAACATTTCAGTAGATTGTGTTGGTTTAATTGTGGATAGCTCTGCGGTTGTGTCTGCTCTGCTCATTAAAGACACACAATCTTTATGCTGTTTTTATAATGGGCCAATCTAGACTAAAATGTGGAGAAATATTTGAAACACAGAAACAAGGACAAATTGCACTCGTTTACAAAACACTTATGGGTGGATTCGTGCCTGCATTACCTAACATAATATGCAAAAAAACCCTTTGTGAATAGGTGTGAAACACTGACAAGATTGGAAGTCTTATTGCTGTCCAGTTCCAGGTGTAAATATTGGTACCATCTAGTCTTACTTCTTAACGCTCCCTAATTTTTGACTTTTGCCAAAATTGTGTTGTGTTACATTACCTATAGTTAAATTAAGTCAAAGTTAATCCAAATGTAAAAAATAAAAGCACTTTGTACTGTCACCAGGTCAAATTTGTCCCTATAGAAATGCATTGATTAACAATCAAAAAGAGAAAGATGAATCAAACAAATGTGCAGACATTTTCATCTCATACCCATCTTCACTGTCATTTTAACCTGATCGTACTGACGTCTGTGTAAAGTAGCGATGTGTGAGACCTGAACATATTGTTTAAACTCGTGAGTCATTTTACTGAGTCAGGACTCATGATTCCTTGTCTGTATTAACTCGTCTAACCAGCTAAGTGCAAAGAACAGACCAGACACCATGTCACTATTGTTCTTTCTGCTGCTCTGCTTTAGACGTCTCTGAGTGACAGCATAGAAAGAAATTATTCATGAGACACATTATGTTTGTCTCATAAAGGTAATCAGTAGTTTTAGCAGTGTGAATTAGTGGGGACTGGGAGTGGGTGGAGCTTGTGTGTAATCCTATGTTTCCACACACTCTGGGTGACTGACTCAGTGACTCAAAAATCTGAGTCTCTTTGCTGAGTGACTCATATAAATGCAATTCAGTAAAAAGTTTCCCGTTTCCCGTCACTAGTACAAAGTGATGAATGTTTTTAAGGTTTAAATTTTAATTATAAAACCAGACCAAAACACAAGGGAGGAGTAAAGACACTCATGTTATACCCTCAGACATTCTGTAGTGATTAGATTTAATTAACTTAATGATACATGACAGAGGACATTTTTGTGGAAAAGAAATGATTTATGGGTAAATTTGGCCCATTTGGTTGTTTAGGTTTACAGCAACTTCTGGGAGTTGTAGTATTAAAATATATGAAAACACCATGAGATGTCAACTGAGCTTCCTAATTAGAAGACAAAAAAAAAAAAAACACTCAAAATGTTTTATGTGGAGAGGTGCTCATCAATGAAATCTAAAAAAAATTTAACTTTTCAGTAAAAGGGCAGATTAAGAGTAAGAGTAAACTTTCAAGAGACAATCTTTTAACAGCAGAAAAGGAAATTGTTTATATTTTTGGGTATATTAGCTTTTGAACCGTTCCATTGGTAGTTGTATGTTGCTTTTGCTTGTCGGAGTTGCTGACATTATCCTTTTGGCTACATTTGATGTTCTGACATTTCGGACTCACAGGGTTGTCCCAGTTATAGATAAGGCAGAAAAGTTCAGCTATCTAGTTATTTTTTTGTACGACTTGGTCCCACAGAGGCATCATTTTTCTTTTGGACTAAAATGAAAAAAAAAAACTAAACACTGATTTAGACCTTCACCCTCTGCCAGTTGCTATTGGTAACCTACAGCTACGTCTTGTGCTTTGTCTTCTGATCTTGTTTGTCTGCCTCGGTACCCATCTGCTGCCCACCTTCCAACCCTTACCTGCCTGCTCCGTCTGCACTGTTGCTTCAGTTCCCTGGTGATCGACTCTTCTCCAACCCAGACATCAGTCTACTCCTTTCCCTGTGTGTCTGGTTTCCTGCCCTGATTTTCCCAGTTCTCTTATCCCACTCCCTGCTTTACAAACACTTTTCCTGGACCTGTCATCCTATTTAAGTCATTCAGATATTATTACGATAAGATAAGATAAGATAAGATAAGACTTTATTTATCCCACCGTTAGGAAATTTCACAGTTAACAGCAGCAACATACAACAAGCAAGTGCAGAGAAAAGACAGGTAGAAAAACCACAAACAAGTGAAAAATTTAATATAAAGACAAAAAAAAATTGGTATTCATATAAATATAGGATTTAGAATTAAAGTTAAATAGTATTTCCATATTAAAACCCCTTTCTCTCTCTTTCTTTGTTAGCAATTAGAATCCAGATGAGAAAAAAACCCCAAAAATAACCTCACAATTAGGGTTTAGGTTTATTGATGGGAAACATTCTGTCACAGTCTCATCACAAGTCACACGTATCATCCCCTACAGCACTCAAACCAACAAGGACAATACATTTACTTTGATAGAATCTAAATGCCTACTGAATAATTTACCCTCAAGTCCGTCTGACTAATAGCTACATTTTAGGAACAACAGCTGGTAGCAAATGAAGGTGTATACAATCTACTACTCATCTTTATCTAAAATAAGATATAAACCTCAGTCTAAAGTGTTGTATTAGTACACAATTCACCTTCTTTTATGGGTTGTAAGGACAAATAATGAAGTGTGCCTGCGACAGAGAAAAAGAAGGATGACAATGGAAAGGAGAGTTGAAATGATTAATCAACTCAAATCACTTGAAAAAAAAAAGATCAAGTACAATTTTCCTGAACTGAAGTTTTATTTCCTTAATTTTTCTGCCGCTAAACATTGGTTCGACTGTTGTGTTTCACACGGACGATTATTGTGACGCACAGGAGCACCACAAAGTTGTGTTAGAAACATGTAAAGTTGTTAGTAAGTTGTATACAAATTTGTTGAAGACTACGGTGCACATTTTGTTAATTGTTGATTTCATTCGACTTGTTTTTTTGTTGTTGTTAATACACATAGATATTTTTATATATACTTTTATATTGTTCTTGTTATTTCTATATAGATTATAGATAGACAGAATTTTTTTACTTTTATGCTTTTTGTGATTGTTATTTGAGCTGCTTCTGGAATAAAGGACACGTTCTTAGTCATTTTCAGACATTCTTTTTCACATTTAATTTTTTTCACCTATTTTTAAATTTTTTTTAATAAATTGAATCTGAGAAAATAGTTGATAGATTAATCTATTACAAAAACAACCGACAGCGGCAGCTCTAATGGAAAGTAATTCAGGTGGAACTGAGTGATTTAATGTTGTGACTATTAGGAGCCTTTTTTTGGGGGCCCCAAATAAGAGACAGTACGACATGGTCGAACTTTTCACAGTACCACACACTGAGGTAATTCAGGCCAGTGGCTAACTTGTATTACTCTAAAATAAACCATCTATATACATATACATGAAATCATAGGTAAATGTTATCAGCTAATATTAGAAAACTCCCCCCCATAGAGTTCCACCTACACTAACTTTTATTAAAAGAAACCTCACCACCTTTCCTCTGTTGACATCAATAATGCCCTAACACATGCAGGAATACCTCCTACTGCCTCCATCCTGACTCTGAACTGGAATATGTTTATATGGACAGTGGATGAATGGAAATGATTAATGCATTCTGACATATGATGAGCTCTGAGCTCTGCTTTCAGTAAGTTACTGCTGTTTCTCTGGTGTCTGCTTAAGTTTTTCCTCTTACATCTGTTTTAGCGCACTATTAAATTAGGTTGTCAAACATTATGTTGCCTTGTAATGAGAGCCATGTAACACTCATTGCACTCGTGTTCACTGTGCCCTTGTGACACTTACAGCTGCATTTAGCATTCGCTCATAAGAAGGAAGCATACTCCCTAATTTTGAAATGACTTGCTTATTAAATGGAACAACAGTAAGATCCTGCTTTTGACCTATTGAACCTGCTAAGCTTCTTCTTCTTTTGAACCGCTTTATCCTCACTAGGGTCGCGAGGGGGGGGGGGGGGGATGCTGGAGCCTAACCCAGCTACCTATGGGCAAAGGTGGGGTTCCCCCGTGGACGAGTCACCAGTTC
>JAPQRQ010000018.1:28202613-28234654 GCA_037367365.1 Apogon talboti | reverse complement strand
ACTAGCAGATATCCTTTTATATTTCCTGTTCCACTTTTGAATGTTTTATTCACTTTGTTTTTTGTATTTTGTTGCTGTAAACACTGCAATTTCCCCACAGTCAGATCACTAAAGTCTTTTCTTTTCTTTTCTTTTCTTTTCTTTTCTTTTCTTTTCTTTTCTTTTCTTAACTTATTTTGAAGCCAGTAGTTTGTGATTTATCATCATTTTAGTTTTTTGGAGACAGAAGTGACCATATTTGGACAACGTGGAGCTGCAGGAGTGTTGGGGCTTATGGGTGAGCTAATGCTAAATGTTAGCTCAGTAAAACTGTAAACTAAAAGTCATTTTACTGTCTTGTTAGGGTGACCTATTAACCACAATTGAGTTTTCTCTCAGGAAAAAATGTGGTTTGTTTTACAGAGACTCCAACTCCAGGCAAGTCAACTGTCATACAGATCTCTCAGTCAAAGCTCGACGCAGCAGGCATTAAAACCTATATTTGAACAAAGATCTGATTAACTGAGCAATAATTTAAAGACTGAGCAAGACACTTATTAGGGGTTGCAAATAAAACAAATGAGACGGTGTATGTTTAAGGGAGCCAGACCCCGGTCCCCATCATCGATATTACACTGTATGTATAATGAACAAACTGAAAGCATTAATTAAAAGAGCTGGATTAAAACACACATAATAACATGTCTCTATAACACATTTCTATGATGGAGGCTGTTTTGTGCTGGAAGCCCATTGTTTACTCCTGATTCCAAGCTGCTTTATTGCTTCTTTCCTGCTCCTATACAGTTGCATCATATTATGTCAAAAAAAAAAAAACCCACAAAAAAAAAAAAAAACAGTAACCAAAACAACAGATTCCAAGATAAATTTCACATAAGCAGATAAACATGCATAAATGTTCCATATTGAACCTTTAACTATTCAGCTGTGAGTCGATATCAAAATGTGAATCAAATCAAATTGCTGCATTTATGTCTCTGCTTGATTCCAGCTTTTGTTTTTCGGTCACATTGTTCATTCACAGTGGGAGTCATGTATGTATTTTGGTTTAGAAAATGCTTAAAGACCGGTGGCTCTTTGTCATTTGGATTAGACATCTAAACATTCTAGGATTTAGAGAAGGCTGTATCAGCAACAAGCAATTATCAGTGCATGCAGTCAGTGGAAGTAGATGTGAGAGAATGAACACATTAATCATTGTGATCATGACTGCTGCTAGTATCAGTCCACTACAGTATGTGGGCTGCATTAATGCGAGTGGGACGGCACACGAATGTATAAAAAGGACCACAGAAGGTATAAAATGACCACTGACAGATGAGGTGCATCTTTTGTAGGTGCGCATTAACACATTCTCATTTTACGGCCAAACTAGTGTGAGAAAAAGCAGTGAAAACAACATGCAAGAAGGATGTTTTGTGACACGAACCATTGAATTATTTACCGTGATAATGATGATGCAAGAAGGTTAGTTGGAAAACACCATGAAGTGAAATACCCTTGCTCGAGACCTCATCCTACTCAGACTCACTTCCTGAAACACAGACAACTGAAATGGGATCAGCAGTTACCCGAAAGAGTTAAGGAGAAGCCTGAGGCTGTACTTTAAAGAGAAGCCGATGTGTTGTGTGAAGTCATTCCAAACATGCAGCGAGCTTTGATATTGAATGTTTGGGGGTACTTTATTTTGTTAAATTCTATTTCTCTTCAGTATTTTCTAAAATTCTTGTACAGGTAAACATTGCTCTGCTACTCTACATTTAACGGTTTTACACCAAATTGTTTATTTTTACGCTCGGCATAACAAATGAGCAAGCAGGGTTATATAATAGGAGTTACGACGGCAAACTCCGGGTTGGGAGGTTTGTTCGTATTATTTCACACTAAATCAAAGGGCAATGACTCAGTTAAAAACTCTGCAGTGCTTTCTGTCCTCACTAACTAATTAATGAAAGTACTTTGGTTTAGGGGCAAATTCGAGCACGCTGTTTACAAAATAGGCTTGTTTAAGGTAAATTGATAGACCTAGACCAAAAGTTTCAAAGTAAAAAAAGTGAGCAGTGTATCAGTTCAGGCAAATAACGGAAAGTGAGGTTTATCAGCTTGTTCACAACAGAAGAGAACAGCTCTGTCAACGACACTAAAATTAACGACAACAGAACTGAGTTTACATTGCATTCCACAAAACCATCCCAGATTTTTCCATCTATGCGGATCTGTCACAACCAGTTGTATATAATAAACATCAGATGTTTCTTCTGCAAATGGCAAGCTGAATCTTGACATGAATCAATATTTGAAATGTAAAAAAGATGCCTCCCACGCAACCAAACCTCGCTGTTTTCATTTTATAATATTTTCTTAAAGGAATCCTCGCAAAGTAGGTGTTGCTTCTCACATATCAAACACAGAGGTTCCAAAAGTAGAACAAATGTTCCAACCTGTTAAAGTCGCATTAGAGGGAGGTTAACGGAGACTGAACATACAGTAAGTTACAGTGTTGATCTGTATATCAGAATGCAAGGTGTGTCGCCCACACATCATAAAAATAAGAGACATCAGAAAAATTAATTATACAAACACAGATAAAGATTATACATACCCCCAGGCTGTAGCTGTCATGCCAAATCCATCATCCGAGAGAGGACACAAACAAACCAAATCCCTGCAACACTCTTTGAAGATAGGTCAAAAGAAAACTGTGATGTATTACCGCGTTGTGACTGCACATGTACAGCATAAAACTTTACACATGACAAAAAGTATGGCTGTTTCCCACTTAAAAACAGCTCATCTGCATACCTTGGCATTAAGAAGGAGGCATAATCACTCAAAGACACCGGGGAAACTAACAGAAACACACAGGAGGCCACTCCAAGACGAAGGAGATGAAGAACTAAGCCACTTTTAAGGTAAAACAATATTAGCAGTGGATAAAATAAGGCAAACATAGATTTATATGTATAAGCAGCAGTAGAAACAAGGGTAAAAGCAACAAATGCACCATTCATGAAGCAATGTTGCATAGAAATGAGATTTAAAATATATATATATGTAAGTGGAGACATATAGTACAGTGATTGTACAATACATTCGTTATAATTCACCTAGATATAAGCTCCCTGATCTAGCAGCCCTGATGGCAGAAAGCCTCACCCTGGTACTATTTCAACATTTATTGCGTCATTAAAATTTATTTGCTGGGGGGAAGGTCACTCCTTTTTTAAATTCTTTGCGATAGGGGTCATAAAAACCTCTTACTTAAGGTAGGATCATTAAAGTTTAATCAGGTCTCAATTCCTCAAGGTATCACAAATGTTTAATTAACAGATCTTACTATCAGATGTTTATTATATCACAAATAGGGATAAGTAGCTTATGGAAATGGTGCCTTTGTGTGAAGTACGTAATTCAAGCCATATGTATCTGTAACGGAGGGAGATTCCTGATTACTGTAATACATACATATACATGAGCCCAGCGCAGAGGTGTGCCTCCATAATGAACCTGCCCACACCAGACAAATTACAGCAATGGAACTTTGTCCAAATATTTTAAAATGACAAGTCAACGCTTGTAGTTGTGTGAATAATGGCTCTCAGTAGACATTGCTAAAAAATTATAAGGATAAGGTGGAGGTTGGTGAAAAAAAAGAAAAAAAAAAACTCTTCTGCGGACACTTTTACACCTGTCTGTGTTGATTTGGACTTTAAGACTTGTAGTTTTATCTGAACCAAAACTCCTTCTGACCATGTTTTGGACCAAACTGCAAATCCTTGATCTGAGGAAAATTATCCATGGCTCAGTTCGTTTCTGTTTTTTGGATGGTTCAGATTGTCCGAGCAATTACAGGACGATACAGGAGGTTATCCTCAACCATTAGACAAAACCAAAAAGGCTGGAAGAAAAAGATGAGTGACACTCTCACATGGAAAAGACAAGGTTTGAAATAGGAATAAAAGGGCTGGAAGGTTTGACTACTATAGTAGTGATGCATTATAATAGTATAGTATCACTAAAACAGATGAAAAATGGCCTTTTCGCTCACCCTCATGCATTTACAGCAATGTTGATTAATGCGTGCCCCCGCTGTCATATGAACCAGCAAATAAAATTAATCTGTCATTTTCATTTTTTCTAATCAAATGGAAGACTACTAAATTGACAACACATTGATATCTAATGCATGTCATCTACAGTTCAGTCAGTGTCAACTTTAATGAGACAGGATGAGGAGGTCGGCATCAGCCTTTTACATGTCAAGAGGAGCCTGGACACTGCAGGTCAGTCTGCTGGCTCTAAGTAAACCACATTAAATAGTTTTTTTTTCTATTTCTGAATGCCACTCATTTGGATTTTATAATGTTTTTTTGTACTTAAAATGAGTTCTTCTTGTATTGACGATGAGAGACTCAGACCACCGTCTAGTCTTCTCCAATACATCCCAAAATTCTCACTGGGATTCAGGTGTGGACTGAAATGATGTCTCATGCTCCTGAACTACTCTTACACAATTTAATCCTGATGAATCCTGATATTATCATTTTGGAATATATCTGCTTCATCTGTGAAAGAAAAAAATCCACTGATGTTCAGATCTGCTCATTCAGTATACCCAGATTCAGCTGACCTCATAATGCTGTTGAATCTATAGACCTGACCAACAGAATCAACCCAGATCATAATACTGCCCCCATGGGCTTGTACTGTAGGCACTAGGCATGATGGGTAATCAGCTTCATCCACCTCACATCTCACCCTGATGCGTCCATTACTCTTGTTTTAGAGTCCTTATGCTCTCTATCAAACTGACAGTTGTTTAAGAAATGAGAAGGTATTCTCTTAAATCCAGCAGGTGACTTTTTTTTTTTTTTGTCTGGGTATAGAAGTGATGGGAGCCATGGTCACATTATCCATTAGCTTGTAGGCTTTTATTTTGAAACCACGAATTTGTGTTTTGTCTATCACCAAACGACTTATCTGACAGTATTACAGAGATACTACATTACAGGAACCGTCTAATGGAAACACTTTCTTACAAAGATCTCGCAAGGATTTATCAGAAAAGTCACTCCATGTCCTGCCATTGCCATTAAGTATGATTCTATGAAAATACATACTGTATGTGTAAAGGTAAATGAGGGTCAGTTTGGTGATGCTAATTATTATTATAATAATAATTATTTTTCTGTCCTTTTTTTAGTGTAGTAAATTGGGTCACATTTGAAAATCAACATATAAAAAAAAACAAACTTACTTTAACACATTATTTGTTCAAGGTAATAGTACACATATTTCTAGTTTTAATTAATTTGACCGAATATTTGTAGAAACTCTGGATTATATGAAGTCAATATCGTGACGTGTCAAGGTGGTGTGATTTGTCATTCTTTTGCTGTTACATTGACATTTACAGTCTTTTTCTCCTGTTCTAAAATGCGACACATCTACTACTGTTTAGAAATAGGTTTTTAAAGGAGTTTTTGAACTGCTTATGTAGCCAACTCTTATTTGTCACTAATCCATAAATCTTACAAATCTATTACATCACATGTCATCACTCTGATGTTGGCACAATCAGTAAAAATCATAACCCCCAACTATACTTACTCCCAGTCTGATTTGGTTGCGTAACCCACAGAGATTTACACGGGCACTAAAGGGTTAACTCATTACGCGTCAAGTCGTTTGATCTTCTGTTTCTTCAGATCATCTGTAGCTCCAGATCACACTGAGAGAGATGGACGGAAGCAGCCTATGGAAAACCACCAAGAAATAAAGTGGCAGAAAATCAAAAGACACAAGTTAAGTGAATGGAAGAGTTAAGAAACCAGAATAAAGTGAAACATTAAGGAAACCACACATTTAAGACTTGATTTATCTTATTTATTAACCCTTAAAGACCTAAAGAACCCTTAAAGAACTACTTTTTTGGCGACATTCAAAGGAATTTTCATCTAAATCATTTACCACCACATTATTCATTGCATTTTTCCATGAAAATCACCTGTACCTATGTTTAATTTACTGATCATATAAAATGTTCAAAGGTCATTATATCAAAACAGAGAAAACCAACAAAAAAGTGGCATTTTCTGCAAAATATGTTATTAACTGAACGTAAAAACAAGGGTGTACAGCAATTTAACAAAGTACACAGGTTTAATTGGAGACTCAAAGTTGAAACAAAATATTTTAGATCAGAAGATATTTTTTTGCCTGAGGTGTTTTTTTTTTTAAAGAATGTTTTCACTGTACTAAATGCTGTTGTTAAATTGCAATTAACCTGCTATTTGTGATGTTCAATCCATCTCCATCTTCCATTAACTCCTCTGGACCTATGAGCGTGCAGTTGGTCTAAATTCAACACAACTGCTAAATTTACTCTTGTGTTTATCTAGATTATTTGTGAATGATGTCAAATTATTTTGTTAAGCAGTGGCGGCTCATCAGAAGAGGACGATAGGAATCACCTAGAATAATTTTACATGAGCATGAATATTTAAATAAACGAGCTATACATGATACAGCTGGTGAGTACTGTGTATAATCTGCATTCAAGTGTAGGTTAAACATGTTTGCGGTCGTTTAGTGAGCATTCAAGTGACGTTTTTCCTGTTTAAAACAGTGGTGCATGTGCTTTGGTGTACCTTAGTGGTGATATGTAGTTATAGTGCATCTGTAAACTGACTTCCATACTGCGCCCCAGCCCCGCCAGCTGCCACTGTCATTAGGGTATTCCTGAAGGCTGACAATGCAACAATGATCAAATTGAGTATTTAAGTAATGCAAATTGAGAATATTAAATATAATAAATGATTATAATCTGTATGTGTTATACAGACAGCTCCGTCCCTGACTCCTCTATCAGACCACTTGATATTTCAGTTAAACACATTTCCACAGTTATGCAATGGTGCAGGGATATTTATGTCCATTTTTGAACATAAC
Source organism: Apogon talboti (assembly GCA_037367365.1). Classification (NCBI taxonomy): domain Eukaryota; kingdom Metazoa; phylum Chordata; class Actinopteri; order Kurtiformes; family Apogonidae; genus Apogon; species Apogon talboti. The sequence continues at coordinate 28,227,703 of JAPQRQ010000018.1, read as the reverse complement.
AACTTACCTGTGTTTCTCTATTTCCTCACTTATTCCATGCCCTTCATTTATTCATTGTTCTCCTCATTCAGTCTCTTCCTCTTCATCTCTCTCTCATTTGTTTGTTGAGCTGATCATTTTGTTGCTGAGGACAAGTAAAAGATGTTACAGTTCACCTAGAAAGCCGTAGAAGCAGAAATTCCAGTACAGTTGATAAAGGACATTTTTTGTGTGACGCTTAAGACCAGAATGTGAAATTTATATCAATTGTTTTGTAACTAGTTATATAAATTAATTGGAGTTTACATAATATGCAACAACGTGTATAGAAATGTTTGTGTGACCTTATATTATGATTATAATTTTACATTTACAACTTTTCCATTAAAGGAGTGGGTGAACCTCTATTTAATTAATTAAAACGCTTACACCATTTTTTCAGACTTTAACACAGGCAGAAACAGTGCCATGAATCTGAATCAGATTTTTTTGGTGACACTTGAGCACACAGGGAAAATGACTCCGCTTTATTCTTAGATATCACATACTATACAATGGCGGATTCATCTACCAGCACCTTCAGCGTCATGCACCCCCTCTATGAACGTGTAATATGTTGAAAATAATATACCTGCTCTTGCCAGGATTCACACCTTGGTCTCCCACAACGTAGACCATAGCATTACTCACTAGCTATCTGTCCTCATGCACTATGAAATGCAAATTTATGCAAGGCTCTCCTATCTCTTGTATTGGAGTTGGGGGTGGGGTGGGGGTGGGGGTCTACTGTGCACGTGCCATTTATGACAAGAGTCTATGTGCTAAAGGGAGTTGAATATAAACTAGACTAAAGTCTAATCATGAAAAGCCAACTGTCTTATTCAAGCAGCATTTGGGTCTGCATGCCTGGAAAAACAAACAGGCAGCCACAGAAGGTATGTAATGTATTATTATACACTTTGAATTATAGAACTGCATGGACTGAATATTAAATATCTTTGAATTGCCATGGAACACAGCCAGTGATTGAGTGAGTCATACAAAGTTGTCAAACGTAGGCCTACACCTCTACTGTATCCTGTTGTTTCTAATTTTAAATTGTTTGGAATGAAATGGAATTCAGTGCCAACTGAGGACAACCTTATTAAAGCCAACTCTGATTTGGTTCCAAAAGTGGTCACATTAGTGAGGTTAAATTGTATTGAATTTTTTGTATTGTATCATGATAAAAAAATAAAAATAAAAATACAGTTTTATGTGATTTGAAGCATTTATAATGTTAATTTGGTAATTTTGCTTTTTCCGACCCTGGACCCCCCCTTCCATTTTAGTTCAGGGGCCACATACATACAGCCCAGTAGGATCTAACACAGGCCAGACCAGTGAAATAATAGCAAAGTTGCCTTTAAATAATGAGAACTCCTGTGAACTTGTTGTCTTTACTTTAGAGCAAAAAACCTAAATTAAGTTATGAAAATGTTTACAAAATATCTTCACAAAAAATTTTAATATTCTGAAAAACCTGAAATTCCTTGAGAAATCAAGTGCAATTTTAACAATATTATGCCTCCACTTATCATTTATACTGTATATAAAACACACACAAAAACACAACATAACACAAGGCACAAAACATTTAGTAACAGTCATAGTATTGTTAAAATTTTGGAGTTTGGAACTAAAATGAGTTTGACACCTTTGACTGTTAATATTTTCATTGTGATTTTTGCACTTTGTAAATCCATCCCACAGGCCAGATTGGAACCCTTGGCTGGCTACTTTTGGCCCATGGTCCAAATGTGTAGCACCCCTGCTATAGAACAAATGAAATTTGTTATATGTAGACTAACAGTAAATTATATAGCATGTAATAATAAAAAATATAATCTTTACAAAATTGTATAAAGAACAAGATAGTACAAAGACAAAGGTGCAGTGTAAAGAATAATAGTACAAATCCAGGATGGACTTTTGGGTGCAAATATATGCATGGAAACCTTAGGTCCATGTCTCTATGGAGTTAAACATAAATGTACTTCCTCCCCCCCAATAAAAATTAGTCAACTCCTGGAAAAACTATGCTCACCATTTTGACTAATCGACTAATTGATTATTCATGCACATCCCTAGTAAATAAATAACTACATTTACCCACATACAGTAATGAGCCTTGTTTTCTGTTATAGGAAAAATACTGTATTTCACAGTATTGACTCTATAATTAAAAAATAGAGAAGCTCAAAGCACAAATAATGTTGATGACCAGTGTAAATCATTACCGTCTACTTGATATGCATAAGTGAGGCTGGAGCTCACTTTAGTGTGTTTTTTGCTAGTCTAATTGGGTTAATTAATCTCGCCGCAGATCCTGAGCATAATAAGATTAAACATTACCAATGGTAGTGGACTTTTCCAGCCAATCAGATTTACACTCCAGTCCCAAGTGAACTGTTTATTTTCAATTAGATCTGAAAATGAAGAATGTTCTGGCAGAGTGTGGGGGAGGAACAGCACCTCTCTGAAAGGCTGCCATGGCCTGCTGCTTGTGTTCATACTCATCTTCTATGGAGACTCCTACTTCTAAGCCTCGCTCTCTAACACACACAGAGTATTCATGCTGAAATTAGGGTTCCTATTGAACTTTTTATCTATTTTTCTAAACTGGCTATTATTTAGAAAATTAAGCTGTTGTGAAACTACAAAGAAACATCAGTACATAGTAAAACTTTTAGAAATAAATATAGTATTTATAATACAAAGTACATAATAATATGCCAAAAACAATGCTAAATGCAGAGAATAATATAATTCTAAATGGTGATAAATCCCTTAATATAATACAATATTAATATAGGATATGTAATATTGTTAATATTGTTTTCAGGACATAGCTAATGATCAAAAATTCATCAGGCAGTGTTAGAGTAATGTTATGTAGATATCAGAATTTGGCCAAAAATATGACTTAGGCAATTATGCTATGAGGCTAACGATATATATCAATCAGTCAGCTGGGCTTCAAAATCTATTGGGGATGTATTAGAACTGAATAAATTGAAGAAACATGAAGAATAAGAATACAGGGTTTGTAATATTTAACTCTGAAAGCCTGGAGTATGTGGAAAATATTCAAAATGCACCACTTAAACCCACAGCATGAAATATAAAGTGAGGGTATTTTGGAGTCTAATATGTCTCATTGTTAGAATAAGCTTATTATCAGCTGGCATATATTTACAGCATGAGTAGATTACTGGAGGAAGAAACTGCATTATATCAGGGATGCAAAGGTGTGCATTAGAAGAATTATATGTTAACCCATAAAGACCCTAATATCCACCAGTGGCCAAATGCATCTACTGATTTAAAATGTTTAATACATGTTGATCCACTAATCCTATTAATACATGTAAATAATTGGTGTAAAATGCAGTTTGTCATCTTTTCATGGTCATCAGATATGACCCATTTGGACATTCAGAGGCTCTGTAGTGAACATGGAAACACCATCATGTTCTACAATATTGATTCACCAGTAAAACCCATGGAGTTGGATCAATGACAGTGGATGGAGATACTGGGTTTATGTTCAGTCAATAGATAATAAGTCACGTTTCTCAAGTTTTCTCTGGTTTTGGTACGATAACACTCAAATGTAATCTCAGCATGATTATTAAAGTACATGTTCAGTAAATTTAATATAGGAAAATTCCTCATTTTCACTGAAAAAATGCAAAATAGAGAGGGTAACATCATAATAAATGGTGATAAATCCCTTAAGAAAGGTTAAATATAGAGAAAGATTCATTTGGGAACTGCCACAAAAGTAGCACTGGGTCTTTATGGGTTAATACTCTATAATACGTTACAAGCTGGTGCTTTTATTTATATTTGCAGCGCTTATACTAAAGTGCCAACACTGTATACAATACTTAGAACATTAATGATCTCATCTCGGCCCCACCTCTTGTGGAGTCTCTCATATGCACCACTTGACTTTCTTTTGATTAAACTGAAAATAAATTAGCAACCAAAATCCATTTCTGGGTAAATTTGAGAAATAGGTCATAGAGTTGCTGCATCATGCTTCATTTTGAAATATCTGTCGCACCAAGATTGGTTTAATACTAAACTCCCAAGGCTCAGAAGTCTGGCCGTATTTTTGACTGATGGGTCCGATGTGTTTGGGTGTGAAGGATCTCCACACCTAAATCTTTAAGTGGGAATTAAACTTGTGACATTTTTTTCTGCTTTCACAAGGTTTGTATCACATTAATTTAACAACCCCTCTGATTTCATTATTCCAACCAAAAAATGTCTTAACCATAATTGGTTTCCCGGTGACGCGTCGCTGCAGTAGAGTTCAGTTTTTGTCAAACCTGTTTTTTTTTTTTCTCATTTCTAAACGAGTTTCATTAGAGGAGTCTTACATGACTCCAGCAATTGGAAGAGTTGTGTGAAGAGAACTAGAGGTGATTTCCATGAGCTGAGAATAATGTAATGTGAAATAGGATATATGTCAATATTTGTCAACAATATTTTGAGATATACAACTCAGAAACACATTGTGAAATTACTGTTAAAACAAACAAACTGTGGAGTTTCAGATATACTTTATTGGAAGAATTGTGATGTAGTTTCAGCTCAATTCAGCTTAAATTAAGCTTTTTGCCTTAATAATAAATGAAAAAAGCCAACTTTATATCATTCATTTTGGTATATGACCATGTTTGAGGAATTAGGAAAATTAACCTGCTCAGAAAAAGAGCTTATTTGATCCTGACTTACCCCTGAGAACATCCCCAGACATACACATATAAATGTGCATAACTCTGAACAGGCACATGCAACTAAATCCAGGAGAAAGAAGAACTCATTGAGAGCATAACGCTTGGCCTCCCTCAACTTATATTGATTTCCTCCCCAGCTGAGTTCAAGGTGAATGACACAGCTGTCAGATGGATAGGAGGAAGACAGAGGGAAAGGTAGAAGAGATCATGAAAGATGGGCGTTAAGTGTCACAGAAAGGGGAAAAAAGTGATTGGAGAAAATGCAGAAGGAATGGGTTTGGAGGGAGGAAAGAGAACATACAAGAGGCAAAAAGGGAGACAGAGGTGTTAAGTCAAAGCATAGATCAGAAACCTTAACTGTACCTAAAAGGGCCTATATGTAGTATTTCTACTTTTAAGAATTGAAAATGACCTTAACTTATCATCACAGTGCTTAGAATAAAGAGTCTTGAAGTTGTGTTAAAGGCTGTGTTGGATTGTAGAGAGAACTATATCTGTTCATGCTAATTTATGTGACCACTAGAGGGAGTAGTGAGGCACTGTGGTGGTCACAGTAAGGAAAACTATCCTTTGGCAAGAAAATGGAAATGACATTTTCATCCCATCTTGGCAGAAAATGACAAGATGGGATGAGAACCACTAAGAAACAACTTTTAGAGTCAAAGGAAGTGTCAAAATGATAAAAAGAGGAATTGCTGATGTTGTTTTCACCACTGGACATGAAAAGAATGGACTTGCAGTGTTTCTTCTACACAGTAGAGTTTGGTTATGAGGTTTATGAGCTGTTGTGTCCTTGGGCAAGACACTTCACCCATCTTGCCTCCAGTGCCACTCACACTGGTGTATGAATGCGTGTGAATGTTTGGTGATGGTCGGAGGGGCCGTTTGATGGAAATTGGCAGCCACGCTTCTGTCAGTCTGCCCCTGGGCAGCTGTGGATACAAACGTAGTTTACCACCACCAGAGTGTGACTGTGAGAGTGAATGAATAAAGGATCAATAATGTAAAGCGCTTTGGGTGCCTTGAAAAGCAGTATAGAAATCTAATGCATTATTATTATTATTATTATTATTATTATTATTATTATTATTATTTATAAAGGTATAAAGTTGTGTGATGTTCGTATCTTTGCTACATTTGCCATTTGTTGATCAACTGTTCAGACTAAACTGTGACAGTTCTGACCTTGTTTAGATGATTCCAAACAGATTTTTTGTTCAGTTACTGACAACACAAACCGTGCAGAAAACAGAGGTAATTTGTGGTTTTACTGTGGCTGTTTTCTGTCTAAAAACAGAACTATGCTAACAGAGTTACAGTATACTGTAAACTATCAGCTGATTCGGCAAGTGAAGATTATAGGACACAATGTTAGTTTGACCAACTGTCAAAATAAGCAAAAATTATTTTAATATGAAGAAGACACGATGATAGCATAATACAGATGTGTGTAAAAAACAAGCTTTCTACTTTACACTACAGTCTCTGGATACATAGTGTTGATTTGTTAGTTTTGGTCGTCTTAACTCTGATCTGGTGTATGACTTCCCCCCTGCAGATGAGAGTTTTGAATATTGATGCTATATATAACCCCTTTAACGGGCTTTACACTCATATATGACATTCTCTATCCTTATACCTTTGGTTCGTGACAGGTAAAAATGGAGCAAACAATATAAAACACGCACTCACTGAGTAAAGAGTGTAAATCACAGATGTGTGCTTTCGGAAAGTAAGGAATATTGAAACAGCCTTCACAGTAGAAACCGTTTTACATAATAATGTCTCCGAACTTTAGCTCTTCACTTGTGTCTCAGCACAACTTCTACCTGTATGTCTGTGTCAACAAAACTATGTTTTATTGATGGTAAAAGCTCATCTCTACAGTCCAGAGTGTCGGGGCATCAATGAAAATACATCACGGAGAGGAAGCAGTCAACTTCAGCCTCCACACTGACAATAAATCTGAGGGTGAGAGGGCCTTGTAGGGTATGTGAAAAAACTCATTCTCGCTGATGAGAAAGGTACGTGACGCAAAAGGACACTCCATCTAAAATGCGCCTCTGTCAACACAGAAATGTAAGAGATGGAGCAGCAGCAGAAAGAGGGAGAGGGAGATGAGCAGTGGATATGTGAAGGACAGCAGATGAGCAGTTACCTACACACAGAATCATATTCTCCAGGTCTGTCAACAATGCACTTGTAAAATACAGTTGATTCCAACAAACGTATTAGAGTGTCAGCATGGACAATTGAGAAATGGACTAAGGAGTATAGAGGGGAAAATTGGACGACAAAAGCGGTTGGAGGAAAACTAACTGCTTCTACTGCAGACTAAAACAGAGGAGATTAGAGCAGCTGGAAGAAGAATAGCTACTGGTCTTGAGTTCTGCGAGCAATCCCACACTCACCTGACCTCTGCACATCTCCCCATGTTGTTACCTGTTGTGTTTCTGGTAGCAATTTGAGTCTCTTCTTTTTAAGCACATTTTTGTTGCTCTACATGAGAGAACAAGGCAGAATGTGTCCAATTTAGACTGAAAAGTAACAGTCACTCTTTAGAACGTAGTTTTCAAGGCATTTGTTAATGACATTCACAAATACTCTACATTCTGTCTTCGTGAAATTCTCACTAACAATAAAATCTGGAGAAGATACAGATGTTAGCTTGTGAAACAGTGCATGTTATCATTAAAGGAGCATAGTATTTTCTAAATATATGTTTATACATGTTTTATGTGTTTAGAATTAAGAGTTCTGATGTTATAACAAAGATGTCAGTTGTGGAGATATGCGATGAATTTATTCACTGTCCTGGACGAATGAGTCACTGTGTAATTTTGTGACCACTAGAGGGAGTTCATCAGTGGATACAGTTTTTCTAACTTGTGAGTTTGATTATAAAGCAATAGCTATACTGTTATGTTATGTTATGTTATGTTATGTTATGTTCAGTGTTGGGAGTAACGCGTTACAAAAGTAAAGCATTACAGTAACAGATTACTTTTTGCTGTAACGCAGTAGTATAAGGCATTACTAATTAATTTTCAGTAATATTTTACCCGGTACTCGGTGTTCAATAGTACTTGCATTACAACACATTTTTCGGCCATAATTTAATTGCTTAAAATAAAAATTTAAAAAAACAGCAAGACTGTGAGACCTTAAGGAATCAAAAATGCATCTGTAAAGTTCTATTTCCTGTTGGTGTTCAGCCAATGGGTGAAGACAGCAGAAGACAGTACATTGTCCACATGGACGTATGCTCATTACTAACCCTGCTTTAAGAAGCTAGTTAGCATGATCCCTGTGATCAGCAATGACAAGGTAAGCTAACGTTTATAGGACTAGTTAGAATTCTTTATCAACTGCGGATTTATCTACCAGCATCCTCGATGCCACGCCTCCTGTTTTAACATGTGAAATGTTGAAAAAAATGCAAGCGTTCCTGCTGGGATTCGAACATCATAGACAGCAGCATTACTTACTGAGCTATCCGTCCATGAGAAGCCTTATAAATGCCCCATTTTGTGCATTTATTCTGTCATAAAAGCATTCTTACTTTTGTTTAATATATTAATAAAACTTTTAATTGCACACAAACAAATTAACAAAACACTGAAAACAAATCCACAGGACAGAACCAGAACAGAACAGACCTAAAAAGAGAACCAGACCATTCTGATGTGTCTGTTTGTGGTGAAACCTGCTCTTACTGTGATTTTCATTTTACAGTGAAGGAACATTGCTCTGTTATTTCCAATGTCTTTAAACTGCAGCCAGATATAGGGTTTTTTTGTGTCATTTATATTTTTTACCAGTTCGAACCACTTAGACACTCCTTCTCACCGCCGTTTCACTTAGTCAACACCACGGTGGAGCATCTGTCCCTCTCTGGTTTCACATAATGTAATGATCCATATCCTCACATGTTTGCAGCATGGCTGCATTGGCGGCCATGCTGCCAATCACATGTGAGGATATGGACATGTGACCAATCAAAACAAAGTTCTGCAGTGAGCAGTGCTAAGACACTGAGAGCAAGAGAGATGAACAGTGAAAGGGGAAAAAATTGGGGAGCCTGCTCACCCTCCATGGGAGCCGGCTCTTCTGATTCACTACAAAGCATCATCTCTCTGGGCTGACTCTTCTGAGTATGATCCATCACTAATACAGGAGTCATGTCATGCATTAGAATTCTGAGACAGTAATATTGTAAGGTAAGGAATTATTTATAAATAGCAGTAACAAGTAATTTGTAATGGATTACAGTTTGAAAGTAACTTGCACAATACTGGTTATGTTATGTTATGTTATGTTATGTTATGTTATGTTATGTTATGTTATGTTATGTTATCTTTGGTACGTTCAGTGTTTGGTGATCAGAGTAAGTTATGACAAAATGACTATTTACTACAACTGTTGAAGGAAGGTATAAACTTATGTGATGTTCTTATTTTTGCTAAGTTCAATTGTTGATCCACAATTCAGACTAAACTGTGACAGTTCTGACTTTGCTTGGATGATTCCAAACAGATCTTTAGTGCATATTTTAATGATGTACAGAAAATGAAGCTTATTTGTGGTTTTACTGTGGATGGTTTCTGCCCAAAAACAGTGCTAAGCTAACGCTGGTTTTCACAGTGGGAATCGGTTGAGGTTGCCCTGATCCATTTCCGGTGTAGACAATAGAATAAACTATTGTGACATTATCTTTTAGTGGAGCTGCAGCGACTAGTGATGCAGGAATGGAGGAGGACGAAACTTAAAACAATAACCTGTAACTTCTGAATTATTAAGATTTGTCATGTGGGAATATAGTTGTTTACGCTTCAAATCTGTGGTCAGTTTATTAAAATGGAGACAACTTGAACATTTTCGGGAATATTATCAGAGATTTACAGCTAGTTTGGCTTGACTTGGTGCAAAAGTCCTTGGCAAACATTAGTTTTGCTGGTTTAGTAAAGTTATAATAACAACCCATGTGCATTTTTCAGTCTTTCAGTATTAAACCTGAATACATGTGTATGTACAGCAGTAAAAACAAGAAGTTCAGGCAGAAAACAGCTTCTGTAAGCCACAGTGGTTGTACTGTTTGACAATATGAGAGTTACTGCATTAACTTTTCGAAGTTTTATACCAGGTTTCATTAAACACATGTCAAATGTTTCTGTTTGTGCTGCGTCTTGTCATGGGGTCAAGGGTCACATTAAATAGTGACTTTAACCTTTAAAACCTATTTAGTTCCATTTTTATGTGTCTTTTAATGTTGTGCACATATTTCCTGTATGTTCTTGTTGTATCTGATGAAAAGATAAGGAGATATAAATATGTATGAGCATTTCAGCCCTGCAAAAACAACAAAGCTAAAGGTGATCTAAGACTTCTGCACAGTACAGTACATGTATGGACCGATCTATGTTTACAGCCATTTCATTCTGCAAGGAACCTTTGTGAAGATGGGACTAGAAATAGTGTGTAATAATCTCTGGTGGTCCCTTCTGTGATGCACGCTTACATAACTTCCTCCTTCTGTTGATTAATATTACATACTAGAACCCCTATTTGTGTTTTGTGACCAAAGAAGAAGAAAAGAGCATGTTTTCACTGCTATCTGTGCATGGATATTACATACAGTTGTGTCACTTGCTTGGAAGTGCACATACAAAAAAAAAAAAAAAAAACCAAAAGAAAGAAAAAAAATACAGAAAAAAATAGTTGTCTGCAATACACCAGCTGGCAACAAACAGGTTTTTACAAGTTTTGTCTAACAGTGTGACACCCTGTCAACTGTTCAGGTGCACACACAAACCAGCAAGTTGCTCCTGTTTATTTCCTGCCTCTTTTTTCATATGAACAGAACAAGCTTTCTTTGCACAGTGCACCGCTGACTGAAAAGACTCCATAGTAAAATCTGCAAATATATAGTATAACCTGTAACTTAAATGTTTAGAACTGAAAATTATGCAAACTAAAAAATGATGCTGGAAATACAGCTGATGTTAGAAGAAATTCCTATATAATAATGGAGATTATTTTTAATCTAAGCTTTTATTAACTGTTTAATATCATTTTCGCTTTTCCATGGACCCTCAAATTACGCGAATATAACGCATATAAATTTGCCTAATGGAAAAAACGACAATTTCGCCAAAACTCCCAGTTTCGTTGAAAAGTTTTTGTGCTTGCAAGAGGTGGTTTTTTGGGGGTAGTGAAATTGGTATATCATGCAAAACTGCAATGGAAAGACCTTTTTCCGCAACTAGAGTCATATGAGCAAAAAAAACGGATGTTGACGGATGTTACAACAAGCGAAGAAGAAGAGTTTTACAACAAACATGGCGTGGTATGTGCGGACACGGCAGGAAACCAATTAATTTTTGAATTTAGTATGGGATAGAGGGGTAATATATAATAATAATAATAATGAATATATCTGTAAATCAATGTGATATTTATGTCAATCACCATGTTTATGGAATGACTGCGTGACATCTCACGATAATAAATAAACAAATTATCGCTTTTGTTATTTAATGGACATTACGCACTTCTGTTTTTTCGACATTTAGTAAATATTGATAAAATTTTGCGCATATGTCCAATGGAAAAGCCACTAGTAATGTGTCTTTCATCTGTCCTTATTAGGCGTCAGTGGGGATTGTACATGTGGTTGGACTTGAGGATTTCCCTTCAGACCCTGATTCCATTCAGTTTTCATCTTGTTGTTTTGCTCCAAGTGGGACTGAGATGGAAAACTGATGGTATTATTAAGAAGAATGAGGTGGGTATGATGAAACTAGATCTGTACATCAGACAAGAAGATGTAGTTTGGATGCAAATGGATCTTTGAGCAGGACAGTTACTCTAAACATGCCTCCAAAATGATACCAACACAATTTAAGGTTAACACAGAAAATATTTTTTTAAGTGGTTGTGCACTGTGCACATACATGGAGGCTTGAGCATTGTGTGAAGTTTGACTAGTGTTGAGTTCAGGAAACACAATTTAAAGGTAATGCAACAAAATATTAAGTGTGTGTAAAGGAGCTTCTGAAAATTTAAACTCAAACTATTTTTATACTGGGCCTATCATAATTGTTGCCTGGTTCAGCGAAAAAGTCCTAGGCCAACATCAGAATGAGACTTTATCAACTTTATTGGCCAAGTTTGTGCACACAAAGAAGGAATTTAACTGCTTTATCCTTAGCTCTCGCTCTAAATATGTGTAAAAATAAAGAATAAAAGTAAAAAAAGCATATGGTAAAACAGAGAATGCTTTTTGTGTGAAGACTAAACAGTAAACACTGCAAATTCAGGATAATACTATATATACAGGTTTGTTATTTGGTAAAGTTATAATGAACACACATATGCATTTCTTAATCTCTGTATTAAGATACAGTCTGGATATATGGGAAGTATGTAAAGTTTCAGGGAAAAAACAGCTTGTATAAACCAAAGTGGAAGTATTTACTGTGTCCCTGTGCACTTGACATGTCTTTAACCTTTTTCTTCAAACAATGAGATTTATTGCATTGATTTTCTGTTGTTTTATACCAGGTTTCATTCAACACAAGTCAGATGTTTCTAACTGTGCTGCTTCTTGTCATGGGGTCAGGGGTCACGCTAAATAGTGATGTTAACCTTTACAACCCATTTAGTTCAGTCTTTGTGTGTCTTTTAAGGCTGTGCTCATATTTCCTGCATCCAAAGAAAAGAGACTGAGAAATAAATATGTATGCTCATTGTAACACTGAAAAAAACAAGCGAAGCAAAAGGTGACCTAAGACTTTTGCACATTACTGTATATTATATATACTATAGTGCATTGAAACAAAATGTACAGAACTATGAGAAACTATTTTAACTGCCTTCATTTAAGGTATATATAAACTTCCACTCTAAATGCCAAAGCACATTAATTGTCAAAAACAGACTTTGCATTATCATGCATTGGCTTCAGTCGGTACAGAACAAAATTAACCATATTAGTGTCTCTGTCTTATTCTTTCATGTCAAAAAACTATATTATCAAAGAATTACAAGACATTAATATTCTACTTTAAGCCATGTCTAATTTAATTAATCACAGCAAAGGACCTACGATGCAAAGTCCACAAATTACAGGGTCCAAAATAGTTCTCAAGCATGTTCATTTCTCAAGCATTTCTAGTGCCTTGGAACCATTTTACAGCAGCCATGTCAAAAAAGCTCCCTTGGCACATAAACGGATGTGTAATTTGTAATTACAGGGATTGATTAAAATGACCTCACTGGGTTACAATTTATTTAAAAAATCCAATTATTAGAGCACCAAGGCCTCTAACTGACAAATTCTGATTCTGTGATGCATATCTTGTAAAGCAATGCATTTCCAGGGGTCAGATGTCATGAAATACTGTCAGATTTGGAATATAATTATCATCCTGTCTTTGCATCTTTAAAACCAGCATTGATTTGTTCACACTCACGAATACTATTTGCCATACAAATAAGATTTCACATCCATCTCCCACAGTCCTCCCCAAACTCCACCTTTGCTGGAATAGAAAGAGACTATTACAAATTAACTTACACTGAATACAAGAGCAGAGGTGTGGGAGTGGCATCTGTCAGGGGCATCCATCACATCTGTCGGCGCTCATCAATAACTGGGCGAAAGGCCTCTCTCCTTCGCTTTTAATCAGATACTGCAGCAGCGCCACTCAATTTGTTTCTCAGTTTGTTTCGACAGACTCTCAGTTTGTCTCAACAAGCTGGCATACTGTGAGTTATGTAACAGACCCCATTTGAGAGCTGCGATAACTAATATACATGCATCAAAATTCATATTTCTTGCAAGGCCGCAGCTTTTACAGCACGCATTAAATCTCACAAAGATGTGTGCTTTGCTACACGGCTCCATCTATCTTAGTCTGGAGCAGTAATTAGATTATCACTAAGTTGATGAGCCTCCATCACTTGGCCACCCATTTAGTGAGACATACACACACACACACACACACTAATACTCATATATATAATAACATTACCTTTCCTTCTGTTGTGAATTACAAACAAAGCTTGCAAGGTTGAAAACGCCTGAATTTGGCCAAGATTCAGATGATCAATAGTAGATTACACCCTGCGACCGGGTGACCTTCAACATAAATGGATGAGTATTACGGGAAACAATAAGTAGGGTTTATTTTTAACAACGTGGCTCAAATATATTTAACCGCAAAATGTGAAGTGTATAGCATCAGCTACACAGCATAATAGATGTGTGTACCATGTAGTACCTTGGAGAAAGAATGAAAAATGAATTGCAGGACTGATAGAATAGATCTGCCAAAAGGCCTTAGAGAGTTATTAAGTAATTGATGAATGCGACTATTGATAAGTGATTCTGTTTAAAGCAGTACGGTCAGACTGCAAACCAGGTTTAATCAAACTGTCTCTAATCAATAATCAAAACTGCAGCAAGGAGCCTTATAATTGGACTGAATTAAAGTTTTAAGCAGACAGCTGGAAACCCAGCGTGCCGCCGTTACATTTGTTCCTCGGCAATAACAGACATTCTTACACATATATGTGTGTGAAATTGTGCATAAAAAGAAAGTCATGCTTCTTGAAATGTCAGCCTCTGTGTATTTGATTATATCTAAAGATTATCCAAAGCTTACATCAAGAAGAAGGAATATTCAACAAAGACTTCACATTCGGGTCACATTATGGTAAGAAAACGTTCATGTGAGGTCAGGGCGAAGCACAATGAACCAAGGAAATGAAATCAAACAAACTGTTGTGGTTAAAAGGTCAATGCCTGAAGATAAAACTTATAAGTGAGCTTTGGTTAAATTCAGAGAAAAGATAGAGCATTTAATATATCGAAAAAGCCTAATCTAATCTGCCTGGAAGTGATCGAAGACAAGGGATTGACCGCATCTTTTTTGGCGTGCTTTGAGTATGTAACTTATGCAGGACGCCATCCCAGTTTCACAGCTGCCTACAAAACCAATCTATCTTCATACGTTGGACAATACAGCACGACACGATACACACAAGGGAATAAAAGAAAAAAAAAGTGCACATGTGCGTGGGGAGGGACGGGGTAACACATCAGAAGAAGAGATTAGAAAGATGTTGTCTACATCTGTGCATAGCACTATCCAAACTATTAATCAAAGATTCATTTTCCGCTTCATCATGTGGACTGTTAATTCCTTTAGGAGATGAGAGCATTACTACATCCTAACCGCTGTAAGCTCTTCATTTCTGCAGATTTAAAACAGCATATAGTGTCAGAGCTCACAACAGACTGGCAGCTCCACTTTGTTCTAAAAGCATTAGTCTCTTAATCTCTTCTTTTTGTGTGTGTGGCAGACAGGAGTGGTGCAACTAAGCTACAGCCGCTCGCAAAGTTAAGATGGTGTGTAATAAAATCCACTCAAGCAGCTTATAGATATGGTGAGATGCAGCGAATGCCATATCTGAAAGAAGTCCACCGCTTCTCCTTTCGTTAAATTTTGCGTATCTAATTTGTGCATAATTTGCTTTGAAGGACACAAACAAATGTCAGTGTTTACTGATTTCTAGGTTGTTCATGAAGATAAACCTTACACAGGTGGTAAACAACAGGTGCTACTCCTTCTCTTTTCCAGAATAAAAAAAAAAAAAAAAGATAACAAATCCTGCGAGGCTGTTCTTATGTTAATTGTTAAACCCATCTCAGTTGGAGCAAATCCATGAACATAGCTGTGTTTGCCTCCTCCTGGTTCGGCGATAATGTTTGCAGCATTCTGTGTACTCAACCACTGATTGCCAGTAGGAATATTCTGTTCAGGAGGACCTTGAAATTGATTGTTTTAGTCACAAACTCTGATATGACTCTGTTAACATGTCACTGCAACACACAAGGACAATTATTTCTATTGACCATGCACATATGGGGTAGTTAGTCAACCAATTACAACCATGCGCCTCTGTCCTAGATCTTGAAGGATAATAGAGGCAGTAATTATGATGTGCTCATTTTAATGGGGTTTTATTGACAAGCATGGTAGCGGCTCAGCCTTCGCCCCCAATTGTAACTGCTTGTGAAAACAGCTTTGCCACTCAATTAGAAATGACATTGCATTTGACTCCATGACAACTGTTACAGGTAAAGCGATGTGCAAATCAACTGTTTATAATGAACGATAATACTTGTGTTAACACGACATCTGCGTCTGTTTGTTACTTAAACATTCCGCCATATTTTTCACCTCAGAGTGTTAGACTTTGAGGATTCTGAAGGTATTAAGAGGTTGTTTCCCTACTGTTTTTTTGTACAAAACATTCACATATATTCAGGAATATAATTTGGATTCATTCACTCTTTTGTTCTTCATCGAAAATTTTTTTGCGAATTTTAGACATTGTCCCACATCACAGCAAGGTCAAAAGATCCTGTTTTTCATATTCATGACAAACACACTCCAAAGTAAACTGATGAAGAGGAATACAACAACACGGCAAAGATACGCAGTCTTTTCATTTACCTTTTCCTATTTTTGCTCATGCTCTCTATTAACCTCTTTATACACAATCATCCCTTTGACACTGTCTTTATTACTGTGCCACAGATAGTTTTCCTCTCATTTCTGTCCTTTTCCTGCCCTTTCTATCTTTTTTTTCGTTTTTTTGTTTTTTACATTCCTCCCTTCAGCTTTCCACCTCTCATTCCTTCTTCCCTGCTTTGCTCCTTTTGTTTTTTCCAATCTTCCCTTGAGACTTTAAGGTCATGGTCAGTCATTTATAACCATGTGCTTTAAATGCTGTTTAACCTTATCTCTGCATGCTTTATGGATGCTTCATGACTGATGGCATAAAGCTCCAGTACTCCACTCCATGTGCTGCAGCCAGACAACAGATCTCTCTTTCTCTCTCTCTCTCCATCTCTGTCTGTCTGTGTCTCTCGTTCTCACTCTGGTCGGTACTTGTTGTATGCAGCTCCCATGCATCAACCCCCCCCGCCCCCCCTTCTTAGTATACAGGTAGGTGCACCACAGCGGAGACTCTGACAAATAGAGATAGGGATGGCTGATCACATGATTCAGCTTGCCCACATCCTGTGCGCTCCCTATCGAAGGACACTGACGTCATGGTTACAACCGGAGCTGGTGCAATGACTGTGTCAATGTCACCTTATGTTCTGCTTAGCTGTTAGCGTAGTGTGCCGAGTGCGCGCTGCTCCTGTCGTTACTGGCCTGGCAGCCTTGAGTGTAGCAAGGTGGAGGCAGTAGAGTGAATGACAAGTCATCCTAAACTGCCACTTTAAAACCTGCTGTGGCTAATGATGTGTTTCTTAAAATGGTGTGTGTGCGTGCGTGTGTGCATGCACATGTTGAGCGCTTGTGCACCATTACATCTCTGAGTGTCGTTTTTAATGTGTTTTCATTTAGTTTAGCGATAAAGGCATTGTCCATTAACCACCTAATATAAATTTAATCTATGTTAACCCTTTGGTAAAGGTCAAAACACAAGAATAATCCAAATAATGGCCAAATAATGTTGTGTAGCGTGCATTTGTTCTTCCATCTCAGGAGCATGCCATCTATTTATACATCATAATGGATTATACATTTGCTGAACAAACAGGGTTTTTTAGCCTGAAGATGCAAAGATATGTAACCTAGAGAATCCTCTAACAAGGACAGTATGAATAGTGTGATCGCTCCATCCCCCGTGTGTGTTAAGCTAGTTATCAAATGATCTCGGACTAGATGAGAGTTCAATTGGTATGGATGTTGTTTTTGGTTGTAATGTGCAAGCATGACTGTTTCCCAAACTTCTGACTGCACAGCAAAATGTAAATGGTCTTGTGAAACGCTCTGCTTAATTGAACAAAAAAAGCCCAATCTGTCCTGCAAAACAGAACCATGATAGGTGGTGTGTCAGCGCACGCCTGTGTAGTTTTCTTTTTCTTTTTTTTTTTTTTTGCATGTGCATGAGAGCATTTTTGTGGAAGTAGAGAAATAAAAATGATAAGGGAATGCACATCCACATGTGTGTGTGTATGTGGGGGGAATACTAAATAACACCAGTGGAAAGCCCTCCAGCCACTGTCAAAATTATCTTCTGTAGCAAGTCCCTGTAGCGCTGCTTGGCTTTATCAAGAGCCTGTGGGTTGGACTTGCAGTTGTAGCTGCTTGCAACTTGGACAAACAGCCAATTTTAGTCACACCAAAAACTTACTGTGTCTCTTCCTAATTGAAGACAACATCAATGC
Source organism: Apogon talboti (assembly GCA_037367365.1). Classification (NCBI taxonomy): domain Eukaryota; kingdom Metazoa; phylum Chordata; class Actinopteri; order Kurtiformes; family Apogonidae; genus Apogon; species Apogon talboti. Next base: position 28,209,679 of record JAPQRQ010000018.1, on the reverse strand, counting down.
AAAAATAGATAACTGGCTCAACAGTCGCACCACGTCATAAATGACTTCACAAATCATTTATGGCAGCATGCAAGGGCCCCTCACTCCCTGTCTCTTCCTATTTCTGCACCATCGTACCCAGTTGCCAGGATACCACCTCTGTAATGCACAGTCCTAATTGTTTTGACTGAGTAACAAGCTGTTTAATAAAGGCACCTTGTACAATATTGTGATTCAAGTCATGAACAAGCTCAGCGGATTAATTTGAGTATAGGAGGTGGTTGTTAGGGGCTACTCTGTATGTGTTCTTCTAAATCCAAAAAGTTACACCAGAGAAGTGACATCAATTAGGCAATAGTTATCTGAAACATACTGAGTATAGAGCACTAGTAACGCAAACCTGCCTTTTCTTTGGCACGTAGTCTTCCCTGTTCTTTTTATCTGTGACATCTTTACTTAATCCTCTGGGAAAAGGAAAAAAAAAGGAAACAGCAATATCATAATAAAGAGGATAAAAAAAATATTTCAGGGGTTTCTTTGATTAACAATAAATAATACCTTGCCTTGATGATTTTTTTTTTTTATTAGTTGTTATTCATTGCATTTTCCTTGAAACATACAGTACTGTTTTAGGTGACCTTTAGGTTTGTTGTTTTTACAGGGTGGAAATGAGCAAACATGTATTTCTCAGTCTCTTTTCTTCAGATACAACAATAAAATACAGGATATATGCACAGCTTTAAAAGACATGCAAAAAAAATCAACAAAATGGGTTCTAAAGTGACTATTTAGTGTGACCTTTGACCCCATGACAAGAAACAGTGCAAACATCTAACATGTTGAATGAAATCTGGTATAAAACATCAGAAAATTAATACAATAAATCTCATATTGTCTGAACAAAAGGGGTAAAGGGTTACAACCACTTTTTTACAGAAGTTGTTTTTCCCTGAAACTTTTGTTTTTCCTGCTGTACATACTGCACATATATCCAGAATGGATTTTAATACAGAGACTGAGAAATGCACGTGTGGTCAATATAATTTTACTAAACTAACAAAACTAATGTTGGCCTCGGACTTTTGCACATAAATGATCATGAAATTCCAATGAAGATTATACCACTAGTGGTGTAGGTAGACTGAATGAACTAAGAAACTAATAATATTAAATAAATACATTTGGCTGTGCAATTTTAACCATCTTTTACTTTCAAATCATGCATTTTGACAGGAAACAATTAATAAATCTAAAAAACACATTTGTCTCTTACATGTGTCATACAAATCCACAAACATTTGGTAAAAATGATAAACAGCTGTAAAAAAACATGGGTAAAATTTTAAAAAGTAATGAAAGTCGATTTTTGCCCATCTTTATTGCACTGTAAAGCATTAGCACAGAGGCGTTAAGCTTCAAGCCAGTGATAGTACTGCAATTTTTATGTTATGTGGATGAATGCACCTTCAGAAACCAATCAAAAACTGTTTTATTTAATTTAATTTTTTTTTTAGTAAATACAGAATCACATAAACCCATTACAGCAAACATCAAATACTCCCTATGCCAATTAGATTAATGTCAAGGATTAAACAGACATACACATGACCTGTTCAACTAAATATAGAGCTTAATACAAATATAAAAGTTTTGCTGACTAACACTCAATGCTGATGATAAGATTATGAATTACATTATTTTCATTCACAAAAAGACAAACACCAGAGTCCAACATTATTCTCAGCTCAGTCATTGACAGAAATAATTGCTCACCTCTAATTAAAGAGGAGCTTTGACTGAAAACATGTTAACTTAACAACGGCATGAGCAGTAAAGACAGAAAAAAAATAATAATCCAGTGTAATTAGTATTAACAAGCCCTTATACATACTGGAACGAGGTAAATTTTTAATGCAAACGAAATATGCTTTGTTTTCCTTTATCATTGTCTTTTATTTTACAGAAAAATGATGAATGTGTTTATTATTTTGCTTTACAGTTGATGCGTCTGGTCTCACACAATGATAAAGTTCTTTTAGTTTTGTTTTTTGCCAACAAATCTGACATTAAGTCTAGCATCAACAATGGATTTGTTCAACAGCGGTTTTGGTCACGTATCAGTAACCTAATTTAGCTACTTTATTTCTGCCATTGAGCTTCATTCTGTCAAAAAATATTTAAAAAACAAACAAAAAACAACCCAGTCACCAAAATAAAATAAATGTTTCTGCAAACCATGAACATGGATAATCTCAGTGTAATTTGTTATTAAAAGATTAACTTTTTTTTTTCTCAATGAAAGTTTGTGGCTTTTCACATAACGACTTGTGCATTTGTAATAAAAGAGCTTTGGTTAGACTTAGGAAAAGATCACAGTTTGGCTTGAAATACTGTTAATTTTTGGTGCATTTTCACTTTTCCTTTCAGTCAGTTTTGTTTTTGTACTGGATATTTTCTCTGATAAAGTACTGTGTAACCTCCATTCTGAAAAGTTCTGTATGAAAAGAAAAAATATTAATAAATATATTTGAGTAAGTCACATCCTAATCAAATTTTTGCAGGTTTTTTTTTTTTTCTGTATTAAACCCAGCCTTGGTATCTTTCCCTATTCTTTATCAAATGCTGAACTCAACCATAGACATAGAATTTCAGGGACACCATGAAAAAAGTGTGATGAGTGTTTAAAACATATATATTTATAAAGGTGAAGATAAGTTGGTAGTTCTGTGATTTCTTTATAGTTTATTTTTAGTTAGTTCAATATCTGTTTTCTGCAGAAACATGCAGTTGCAGTATTTTAGATTTTGGTGACTGGGTTGTTCAAAACCTCAACCTTGCACTGCACGACATGTTTCTGTCTCACTAAACCAAAGCTAACACTTATTTTAAACAAAACAGCTTGAGAATTCTTTGTGCAATCTCTAGCCATTATACTGTATGTGTGACCTTAAGAGTTCAGTTATAAGAGTTCAGTTTCTGCATGTTCTGAAAGATGCTTCCCGGGGGGTGGGGTGTGTGTGTGTGTGTGTGTGTGTTAATTATTTACTCAATACATCTACACACAGCATATGGACAAAACATGCAAACACAAAATTACAGCAGATAGTGTTGAAAATACTACGCAGGTGTTTAAGCAAAAGTTTAGTTAGTTTTAAGTGCAGGAAACTAACTAAAGAAAAGTGAAAATGGTTGGGGAAAGGGCTGATAGGTTACATAATCACAAAAATAAACACAGGATTTACCATGGGTTTGACACAGGACATGGATCAAAGCTTGTTCCACCAAATCCATTGTTAAACATGTCCTTTTAATCTCTGACCTCCGTCACTTCACTACTGCTACACTTACTCGCACAGCCAAAGATCACAAAATGTCTGTGAGGTACATAATTGTTTTTAACATTTGATTTCCATTCACCCATCAGGTCTGAGTTTACAGACTTTACAGTCTTCATAATTTAATCAGCTGGATTTGTCATTGTTTTAACCCGTGAAGCTAATTTTGTGTCACTTCCCAAATTAATGTTTCTCTCTATTTAACCTTTCTTAAGTGATTTATCACCATTTATTATAATATGATTCAGATTCAGATCACTTTTATTGTCATTCAGGCAAATTACATCAGAGATGCACTGTATGCGAATCCTTATCGAGTATCCATGGGGTCACATTTCCACTGGACCCTGAAGTTTGTCTTCTAGGGAATCTAACCAAGCTCAAATTGACAAAGTATGCTAAGAGATGCACTGTAGAATGAAATGACAATGCAGAGTCAGCAATAAAGACACATATAATTAAAAACACCTGAGATAAGATAAGTTATAAGATACTAAAATACAGGTGCGGTAGTGCAGTGAATGAAATAGATATGTGTAAAACGAGAGAAAAAATAAGCAGTTATTGCACAAATAAGAAGTTATTGCACACTTTTTCAGAGGTAATTGCACTTGTGAAGAGCAGTAGAGTGTATCCCATATCCCATATTTACAATATTATACTTTGTATTATGCATTATTTTAATGAAAATTATGGATTTTCCTATATTTAATTTACTGATCATGTAGATGTTCATAAAACCTCACATTTATGTCGAGGGTTGTTATGTAAGAAACAGAGAAAACTATAGAAAATTTACTTTTTCAGCAAAGATATCAATAACTGATATTGATCCAACTCCATGGGTTTTACTGGTGAATCAATGCTGTAGAAGATGACGATGTTTCTACTGTAACTACGGAGCCTCATTATGTCCAAATGGGTCAAAATTAATTTTATTTTATTTTATTTTACTTTATTGCCAAATTTATTTTACTGTATTTATTCATACCTGCTCATACCTGTCACAACTCCCATTTCACTGTCATTGTCTTGTCAATGTCATGTGACAAATAAACATTCTTGATTCTTATCTGATGTCCATGAAAAGATGATAAACTGCATTTCACACCAATTATTTACATGTATTGATAGGATTAGTGGATTAACAGGTATTAAACAGTTTAGGTTAATAGATGATTTTATTTGCCAGTGGCTGTTTGGGTCTTTATGGGTTAAAAATGGAAATTCAAAGAAAAATAAAAAAGAAATACAGCAGTGAATATGTTTGATTACAGGAATAACATACACAAATTAAGATTTCCTCCTTGTTTAACCAGGGTACAGTCATTTGTCATTAGCTGATGATGCTGTAAAAATCTCAGCCATGTCATGTTAAATATTCATACCCATACAAGTAAAGCAGTAGAAAAACTATTTACACTTGGATGTACTTAACTAAAGTGCTCCATGGGATGGACTTGAGTGCTGCATAGGCTACCGTTAGACACAGTCCCTGAAGAGAGTTGGAAGTGAATCCCCATACAGTGATGTTCCAATGAAAAATTACTTCCTGTTTTTATTTGTCAGTTTGAGCTTGGAGAGGTAAGTGTGAGCTCTGCATGCAAATGACTGAGATGCCTGTGCTTGGGTTCCACTGGGGATGCTAATATGAGCACCAAGCTTGCTTTAGAATGCAAGAAAGACCGGAGTGCAGAGCACACAAACATGAACTCCTACCTGATGAGGTGAGCACTGTCATTCAAATGTGTCCGAACCAATCAGCATGTGACAGGATTACTGACTTCGCCCTTGCAAAGTCAAGCCCTCTGTGTCCCAATGGTAGATTTAGAAAACCACACAATTTTTTAGTTGTCACCGGACTCTGACAGACAGCTAATATGTATTCATTGCATGGTTGCATAAAAACTTGTTTTCCTACACAGCGGTCATAAATTATATTGTCTTCAACTGTACAGCACTTGGCGTTGCTTGGTTGCATCATTCAGACGCCCATTAAATATTTCACTCAGAGAGGCTTTTATTAGTGCTGCTGGTTTTAAGCAAATATCAAACACAGTAAATGTGGATTTTGCAAGTAGTTTAAGTAGTAAAATACTTGTAATCTTGGTTAATTAAACAAGTGTTTAATTAACCAAATATTCATAAAGTGAAATACTATTTATTTCACATTTGCTGTGCATCTCATTTAACATTAATCGTGGCTGTAATTGGTGATGATGAGCGGGAAGGACATCATTGCGATGACTTTCATGTCCACACACCAGTGCAGTTGTCGACTCCATGCGCTGTTGCTATGGAAGTCCATGAACGACAGGCATTTCAACTTTGCCATCAGCCTGGAGATGGAAATTTTGTGTCACAACTTTCGGTATGCTTTCCTCCTAACACAATACTTGTTACATGAAGAAGTGACAGTACGAATAAATACTCCTCAGCAGGTCACATCACATGCACTGTGGGACTGTTGTGAGCTGCCACCCAGACACTGATTACTACTGTTTTCTGAAATCAAATTCTCTTTTCTTATGAAATGTTGAACTAAAACCAGTCTAAAATTCTTTTGGATTTTTTGTTTGTTGACTATAACACATAATTATGACACTGAACAATTAAGTTTTCATGCAGCTGGTAGACAGCAGTTCTGCTAAACTCTTAGAAAATATCACTGTGTACTTGTCAACGTTAATAAAGACACGGAGCTGAAAATTACTGCAGTCTCTCAGATTTGCTGCTTTTACTTTTTAGGTTTTCTGTGAATCGGTTCACACTCCACGTCGACGCTTATGTTCACAAAGTTCAAAAGCCGCACATGTAATCATTACACTATCTTTTCAATGGTGAAGCCCAAAAGAGCAGAAATAATACAGAAAGTACAGGCTTAACCCTTTACAGGTCACTCATAGAAATACTGTGAAATTCCAAATTTCAACCTTAGTGTGTTATTGGAGGACATAAAAAAACTTTATTACTTTTGTAAAATGTTTCAAAAAATGTTATAGTTATATAGAAAATCAAGGTAAATTAAATTACCATATTTAGTTCCTTGCCCATAATGGCAAAAAAAACCCCAAAAAACACAAGAATTGTATATAAAAAATACAACATATGTAAGGTGAAAAGAACATGTATTTTAGAACATTAGAACATCACTTTTATAACATTAATCAACATAAGTGCTGATACAGACACCTGTCAACATCAGGTCAGCATCAGGTGTCACTTATAAAATGGTATAAAGTGATCTTAATTTATGGTCAATGAATCTTTTCTCTGTCTATTTTTGCAGCAAAATGCATGTCAAGTGTGTGTTTTTTTATTCTTTAATTTAGAGTATTCCAGATTTTTACAGTCAAAAACAACAAAATGCTAATATTTTAATGTTGCATTAAAGTAGATTGTTTTTTTTTACATATTTATACTTTACTTGAGTATTTATTTTTCTGACAACTTTTGACTTTGCTCTCCACCGTTCAACACAAATGTCATTGCTTTGTACTCCTTACACTCTCAAACGGGCTTGTTAATTTGTTTTTAATGCGTTTTCGGGGGGATTATTGATTACTTTTTAATTTGCATCCCAGTGCACCTTCCTAACATCAGGAACAATTTCAACCTGTCTGGGACAACAATACTGAAAAGATAATATTTTACAATATCTCACCTCAAAGTGTCTATTTAAAGAGATGCCAAAGGGAATGAGTACTTATATGGACAATCAGAAGTAATTTTCACCTTTACTCATATTTCAT
>JAPQRQ010000018.1:28169232-28195706 GCA_037367365.1 Apogon talboti | reverse complement strand
TTTGGCTTTAAAGAAAGCCGGTTTGGAAGCACATTTGGCGATGCTTCGTCTTCTGCTTTACGTTTAGGTGGGAGCCCCGTCAAAAACCTGTCCAATATGCTAGCAGTCAAGAATTGATTTTTTTTTCATTCATCCATACCGCGCCCCCCCTGCAATGGCACTGCGCCCCCCCTCCAGGGGGCGTGCCCCACACTTTGGGAACCACTGGACTAATACATCAGCAATTCATGGAATAGTTCTAACACAAGTATGAATTAAGTTGATTTATTTTTAGATTAGCTTTTTATTGGATTTTTTTGGTATCTGCTCCAAAATGTCACAGATTTTATCAGTTTGATTAATATAAACATAATCCTTAGGTTATATCCTGAAAAAACCTGTGTGCTAGTTTGTTTATGGAGGCCATTCAGTCCAATATGGTTGTACAATCCAGCAGTAATGCAGCATCCACATACAGTATATACACATGGTATGTGGTACCAGCCTCTGACAACAAGGAAGAAAACCAAGGTCATAATTTGTTGTTATCTCATGGTTTAATAATTTTGTTGAACAAGAAAAATTGGTTTTGGCAAAGGTTTATGTTCTCTGGATGACCTTCTAGTTATTAATGTGTTGTTTTACCATCAAAACAAACCAAAACTGTAAATGTAACAGAGTAAGAATGAATGGTTTCATGGCTGAAATGTTCTCATTTAAGGTCACAAGTGAAACGTACGTGCGGTGCGTACGTTATTCTATAAGATAATAATAATGTGTTTGGCAGCAACCTGAAGCTTTCCTGTGATTGCATTTGAGACCATCTGTGCAGTATATTCCCGGATCTGTTGTTTCTCTCATTCAACCAGCAGGGCACTTTCACTCCAAAAAAGCCACCTGATACGTTTTTATTTTTTAATCCTTATCTCCACTTAAATCAATACTGGGCCTGTATTTAATAGTGCCATATTGATCCTTCACCATGTGTTTTTAAGTATTTTTTTGTTATAGTTAAACCTTGCCTAAAGGATGTGTTTCAGAAATGTTAACCTGAATAAGAAAAGGAAAATGAAAAGGAAAAGAGAGGACATAATAAATGAAGTATGGGACTGATAAGAAACAACCAGAGTCTTGTAGCCAGACTCTAAAAGACATATTCGCTCTAATGGGACGTGCCCTTTAATGAGAAGTACTAGTGATTGTAGGTGGTTGTATTAAGTAAGGCAAAGGAGGATTGAAAAGTCAGGGGTCACACCCGCTCACCTCCATGGGCTTTGTTCTCCATTACCACAGTGGTATGGAGCGTTCAGGGCACTGCCTGCATTACGCTGCAACATCAAAGAGGAGACACATTTTCTGCCTCTTTAGCGGAAGACCTAGGGAAACAGAAAACGTGAAGAGGTGCATTTGCATGTTTTTGTGAGGAATGCGGTGGGAGTGTGAGGAGATGGTGCTGTTGAGGAATAATGTGACTTCTCAGTTGCTAAGGAACTGTCTGGCAAACCATCAGAACAGAGTGAGGCAGAGAGAAAGATCAACATTATAAAAAAAAAAAAAAAACTCTTGAAAGATTTTTGCAAAGTCAAAGAAGATGCTTGAACCTCTTGACAGATGAATCAAATTTAAATGAAAGAAAAACATTGAGGAAAAACTTCTGGACTCTCTTAATTCTATCTCATTTTATCCCCTTTTTTTGTCAAGTTATACATTTACAATTCAGTGACAATATATAATATTTGAACAGGTCAGAAGAATCCTTTTTAATTGACCTTCTGTAAAGATTTTAGCATATTTTGCTCAGAAAATCCTTTGTAAGTAAAAAATAATGTGGGCTGATATCTGTCAATACCATATTTATAATAAATATTCATGTAGATGTTTGTGTTTTCCCCTTTCTTTTGGTCCTCATGTGTGCATTATAGTGTGTGCATTTTCAAAAACAACAAATATGAAGTGTTTGCCAAGAAGCAATAACATGAAGTTGAAACTATCCTCTTATAACAACTAGGATAAAATTGTCATACAGTTTCTTTCTTTGTCGTCAAAAGCAATCTTGCTTTGTGGTGCAAAATTGCAGCCGTGCTTCTATGGCTATTATGTCTGTCCTGAACAGCGCTGTTAGATGTGTGATAAGGGGTTATGACAATTTAAAAGGCTCACAGCCGTAGAAGACCGAAAAAATCCTGAGAGAACTGATTTAATAAGGTGGATCAACTGCTTTATTAACCATTTGTCTCCTGATTGATTGTGTAAGTACACAGACCCTGAATTGGATTTGAGTACATGCGGGTGGGATAGTTGATGCTTACTTTTTGTAACACACATTGAACATCTTCAAAGTTGACAGGTTTCCTTTTTCCATCAAAATATTTGATGCCCCTGAGAATTTTTTTGAAGTGTCTTTTTACTGAAATGCAGCCAAACTTGATTTTTGTTTTGCTGAAGGCAAATAATACCAACATATCCTATAAATTCAGCATAAGATAGAAATGTAGGGAGATAAGGCATTTGTAGATTTTCAGCATACTCTGTGGATTGTACATGAAGTCTCAGCAACATCATAAAATCACAGCTGCTTAAATGCCTGGAAATAGGACCCCTGTTTCCTTTAAATACACAGAGGACACAAAACCTCCTGGAGCTTCCTTTTTCTCCCTCACAGCTTCCCTTTGTCTCCTACTGCGATCACAAGTGTCCATAATACAACCCCAGAAAATATTACCATGTGATTTCCTGCCTCTTTCTTCCTTGTGCCTTCACAGAAGACTACAATTATATACAGTGTCCATAAATTACTATGTTTACTCTTACTTTTAGCACAGCCTGCACTGCAGGTTTCAACACAGTGGGACCAAAATTACATATGAGGCAAGAGAATGTAGAGAAGAAAGATATAAGTGAATTCAGATTCAAAATGTTCATTTGAGGATATTTGTTAAGTGCTATACAGTCAGTCTGGGGAACAGAAAGGTGGTATTTTGGCCAGTGTTTTAACTGTGGGTGCGAATTCATTAGAATCTACAGTTAGGGACCACTGTTTCCATGTTACAAATAAATTCTCGCACAGTTCACACTAATCTGTCCATATCATATCATATCAGTTTTTCAATCATGTGCAATTGCATTGTAAAAGTACAAATAATATGAATGTATGTACTGAAAAAGTGATTTCAATTGCAGATACTCTTCTGTTTCCTATTTTTACTCTTAATCGTTCTGCCTTTCTTATCTTATCTTATCTTATCTTATCTTATCTTATCTTATCTTAACTTAACTTAACTTAACTTAACTTAACTTATCATGACATCATAGATTCTGCTCTGAACTCTACTGGAGAAATAGAGCACCATTCTTCCAAAGCACATTCTGTATTTTAGATGATGATGATGATGATGATGATGGATATTATTATTATTATTATTATTATTAGTAGTAGTAGTAGTAGTAGTAGTAGTATTAGTATTATTAGTATTATTATTGGTCCAATGACATTTAAATCTCAATAAATCAGAAATCCTTTAAGTGAATGTCTCAAACTTTCGCACAAAAGTTCACTGGGATGCACAAGTGACATGAAAACACTTTGGTTTCTAAAGGTCAAGACTGCTCTGACCTCACGTCTGTCCATTTTTATGAATGTAATACTTCAGGAAATCCTTGAGGAAATGTCTTCAATTTGGTATTGATATTAGTTTGGTCTCAAGGATGAATTGAAAATGCTTTGGTGGCCAAAAGGTCATTCAGTCCTCAGAAAACACATTTTCATGGATGTGAATGTGAACATGCATGAACACATTATAATGCAAGGATACTTAACTCATGAACTGATGGTGCTTGCTCACTACGGGTGATTTAACACAAAACACTAATTTAGCGAACCAGTAAAATGGAAAACGTGATCAAGTACTTGCCTAATAAATTTATTTTATGTTCTTGTTAGTGTAACTTATTATTCACAAGGTGCCTGTCAGGAAGAAATTTATTTTAATTATAAAAACATAAGCCTCAAACTTGTGACTTGGGAAGTGAAAGTTGTCAAACACACCAGACAATCAAAACCAGAGCAGGGAAAACCCCTTCAAGTCTTATTAATAGAGCAATAATATAGAGGCGGACCACCACAACACTTTTGGAGGGCCGATGAATGATTGGTCGGAAAAATTGATTATTATTTTTCTATATAGAACTTCAAATAAGTGTATGGGAGCCAATCGTTTTTGAGGCAGCATGTAGTGGTCATCAGCAGTACTACATTTGTTACCACTTTATTTTAGAGCTGAGATCCTTGCCCCTTGATAAACACCTTTACACTAGCTGTAACACTGTGTAGATCCAAAATATCCCATCATGATGTGTTTAATGGTGACTGTAAAGGCCATGCCATAGGATTCACATCACTTAAAATCATTCAATAAGCCCTTGTCCCATATGTGAGAGAATTGTCATCCTGGAAGAAACCACTCCACTCAGGTGTGTCACTTGATTTGGCCATCATATGTATATTAATTAATTACTTAATGAATTGATAAGTAATGTATATGCATTTATATAGAGTCTACAATATTAATTAAGAGGCAGTGGATTGTTTGGTTAGGTTAATTCTTCAAACAGTCAATGTGCAATTAAAAATGGATGCCACAAAATCCAATACATCCCAGAGAGAGTGAGACAGTGGTTTAACATTAACCCAGAGTGAATTAATATTTACCTTGTTAAACCTAAGACTGCTGCCAGTGGTCCTGCTCTGAATTATAACCAAAGACAAATAAGAATCGGACCGCTCAGATAAAATTAGATTCCCAATTTAGAAACAGAAACAAACATCCAGAACATTAGGAGGAAACCTTTGCAAGACAAAACAGGAAATCTCTACAAATCACTGGGTACGAATAGCGTGGCATGCGTGCAGAACGTCTGATTATGGACATTGACATATTTGATTTAGATGGTTTGGAGATGAGTTCGTGACTTTCCTGAGTGAAGCTGATTAGTTGCCTGTACATGTTCTGGGAAATGGTGGGAGCTATCATGTTCAATATTAAACAGTGGCAGTTTCAAGCAGGTAAAATATGTTTAGAAAGGCACGTTTATAGACATTTATAATCTACAAGAACTCATCATTTATAGATAGACAGTCAGACAGAAAAATAGATAGATAGATAGATAGATAGATAGATAGATAGATAGATAGATAGATAGATAGATAGATAGATAGATAGATAGACTTGTTTAAAGGCTGATCTAAAGCTACCACTAGATGGTGGTAATGTGTTTACCACTCAGTACTAGCAGATGGATGCTATATTATTTAATCCATCACTAATTACAGGTTGAATACATAACCCTAGTTCTTCCACTCCTTCTTTTTTAAGTCTTACGTTATTTTTCTACTGTAATAGCTAAAAAAAGATCTTCAGGGTTCTTCAGGTATGAGCTCTATTCTTCTCACTTCATCACAGAGATGAAGGAAGGTTGTCCATAGCAACCATGCATTAAAATATGCTGTCACAGGTTACTTTTCCTCCTTTGGTTAACAACTAATGAAGACTGTACGGATGTAGGAAAGAGTCAGAATACGATATATCAGTGTAAAAAAAGTTATGTTGATTCCTTATGAATATGACTGAGCTCCAGCAAATTATAACATACTGCAATTCTCGTGATGCTTTCACAGACCAGGTTACATTATATGTGAAGCATCACTGTGAGTAACACCTGTAGGCACTTCACAGAGTCAGAAGGCTGTCTCCTGCTGTTGTGTACATGTAGTGATGATGAACACAACCCATATGCATACTTCAATGCCTTGAGAGTCTACAAAGAATCACAGCGGCTCTGAGGGAATCAGGTGCTGCACTCTCATTTCAGCACGATACACATCTAAGCACAGGCACCACACCGCCCTATGGGGATAGGTTGGAGTCTTTGTTTTGCTTTCAACCCCTTTGATATCTCCTGGTGGGAAGGTGGGGGGGCAGGAGTTTGGAAGTGGAAGATAAAAGAAAAGAAAAAAAAACTGCAGGAGTGAGAGTGAAAGACAGAGTGAAGGAGACATGGTGGGTGGAGGGTGGGCTCGTTCCTCTGTTGATGGGAAGCAAAAATTTTACATCCCACCTTGCACTTGCTGCCCAGGATCAGACCTTGGAGCTGCATGGATTATCAGAACATGTGTGAGCTTGTTGTTATTTATACATAGCGGTGTGAATAAAAAACAGGGGAGGATGACATCACGGATGAGAAACGATTCTCACATCTTCCTGCTACAGTAGAAACTGAAAATGTAACTCCAGCAGACCTCGTGATAAAATCCTATGACGTGTGCCTGACGCCTTCATCACAGTAGTAGGTCCATAATACCACCTGTTGGTCTGTTTGTCTCCTACCTTCTATCTTCAGTATCACACACACATTTTCTTGCTATTGATTCAACGACCCGAAAAACTGTTATATTTATCTGCCATATTGTTCTTGTTTGAGATGACATGCCCTCATGGTATTAAAGGGGTTATAGCATCAATACTTCCAACGCTCAACATCAGCAGAACACACTCAGGACAAAACCACCGATAAATCAATGCTATGTATCCACAGACTGTATCACTCACTGAATAAAGTATAAAGCTCACTGTTTACACACATCTGTATTAGGTTGTCAAGATTTCAGACCTAGTTATTTTTGTCTTATAATCTTCATATAAGTTAACGCCAGCTGATAGTTTACATTATAGCTCTGTTAGCTTAGCTCTGTTTTTGGACAGAAAACAGACACAGTAAAACCATACATCACCTCTGTTTTCTGTACAATTTGCGTTGTCAGTAGCGGAACTAAAGATCAGTTTGGAATGATTCACATGAGGTTAGAACTGTCACAGTTTAGTCTGAACCATACATCAACAAACAGTAAATTTAGCAGAGATAATAACATCACATTATAACTTTATCTCTTTGAAACCTGACATGTCATTGCTGACACACCCTGCGCATTTGCACTTTGAATGATTGTAACTCTTTCACTGTTTGTCCAATTGGAGAAGTTCCAACGGTTTCTGAAACCTGACATGTTGCACTTTATAGGGGTTATTGGGTCAATACGGTCATTTCACTCACACCTGTATGAGAAGCTGGAGAAGAAGCCATTTTTGCAGTATTATAACACCCAGTAGTAGATTTTGAAAGATCTGGAAAAAAAGATGTGCTCTGGAAAAATAGGAAAACAGACTCACTAACAGCATATTTTCTAACCTTTTAGTTAGTCCAGGCGGACCATTTAATGCTCAGGGTTTAAAGGGTTATACCTTCATAATCAAACTCACCTGTGTAGAAGAAACACTGAAATCACTTTGTCACTTTCTTTGACTCTAAAAGTTTTTCCTAGTGGTTCTCATCCCATCTTGTGACTTTATGACATTTTGGTCAAAGGCCCCGTGGCATTAATTTTCCTCACCGTGGGAGACAGGCAGAGTGACTCACTACTGCCTCTAGTGGTCACATAAATCCAACAGCACATCAGTGTAAATAGATTCAGTTCATATCAGTCCAGTGCATTGGCATCTTTGTACTTCAGTACTCTCAATTCTAAACAATGATACTTTTAGGTCATACTTGAATATTTTAAAATAGTAGTACTACATATAGACCCTTTGGATACAACCATGAAGTTTCTCAGAGCTGATAAAGAGTCCAGTCATTTAACCGCTGTATGCATAATGGACTTCTTGCTGAATTCACTTGAGAGCATAGCAGTTTGATGTATCGCAGGAACAAAGCTAAGTCACTCTGCATTAATCTCCATAGCGGTTCAGCGAGAAAAAACCAAAGACGTCTTGAAAGCCGGTCACCGTGCTACAACACTGCAGTGTCACTCCCATCACCTTTAATGGGTGGGGGAAGGTTACTCTGTGTGAATGTCTGTCTGTCTGTCTGTCCGTGTGTCTACTCTCTGACATACAAGCTGACCGAATTGACTGCGGACCAGATGGACCCCGATGTGGATGGCTTGATCAAGTGGAGCGTTATCAGACCACCCACTCCGGCTGACATAAGCTGTGAGGGCTAAGCGTATTAGGAGGCAGGGGGTCCGCGGGGACTATGGAGACACTTCAGAGTAATAAACTCATCAGGAGAGAGACAGATACACCTGTTCTCTACAGGGTGACTGAGACAGAGGGCACAGAGAGGAAAGAAGACGGGGAAGATAGAAGGAGGAGCGGCGGCTGTAGTGCACAGACAGGAAGAAGGAGATAACAGCCGAAAGAGAGATAAAAAAGAAAGAGACAGAGACGCTCAGCTGCAGAGGGTGAGACTGAGCGACTGTCCCTAGACTCAAAATCGCTTTAGATGAGACAAACTGAGTGTTGGCCTAGTTGAGTCCAAGTCAAGCCAAACACTAAAGAGAGAATCTCAAATCCTGTTTCTCAAATCCCCAATCTCTTAAAATCAAAATGACAACGCTCCTTAGAAGTGTTGAGAGCAGCAGCAGTTGTGTGACAGTAAAGTTCATTTTGTGTCTCAGAGCAGTTGTTGAATATAAGAGAAGATACAATGCATAATATCAATCGCTAACACAAGAAATTTGATGTCACAAGTGATATGTAAATGTAGGGAGGGTGTTGTAGCATAGCAGCCTTAGCAGACATGGGCAGCTGCACAGAGAGAGCAAAGTCTATCAAGTCTAGATAAAATGAGATGAGATGTGCATTAGAGGGAGCGAGACAAATCTGTTCCCTCCATGTACAGTATAAGCCCAATGCCAGACAAATATAGTTACTCTACTAGGTCACCTATATAAAATTGGTTGGTAATTTTCTACAATCCTACAACACTTGTTCTTACTGAATCTCCTGAAATAATGCAGTGACCCATATGATTCTATCTCCTCTGTAGAAAATCACTTTGACCTATTTTGATCTAAAGTAGTCCATGTTCTTATTTCTGTCTTTTACTTAAAAATGAATGAATTATATAAAACACAGGAGTAAGTTGTGAGATGTGTCTGTGCAGACATACTGTGGAAAATATCACAAATCTCGCTGTTTGTGTCTGAACTGTGAAATGACCTGCTACATTATATTAAAATATCATCATTATTGTTTTAATTTAAGGTCAAGGAGAACTTAGAATGTGAGTCGGTTCTTCAAATCTTCCTTCCCTTATTATTCAGCATTTTCCAAGGCAAGGATTTGTTTAATTTGCTGTGTAACATATAAATTATTTCATTCAATGCAAAAATATACTGGTTATAAACCTTTTACATGGACAGTATCATATCATATTGGATTGCTCATTAGTGTTTAAATACATGTCTTACTGCTCTCAGCATGAAGTGAGAGCATTCTCAGCCTGTGACAGAATTTCAGAGAGATTTATTGTAATAATTTTCAATAGCTTCCTGGCAACATTTAGTATTCAGACTAAATTGAATCTGGCCAGTTCAAAGTGGGGACTTGAGAGTGGCCCAGTAATTAGAGGCACGGCTGATGACTAAATCTATGTCTTTTATTCCTCCTCAGGTGGTCTTCGTCTTACCTGCGACGCATGTCATGATGCTGAGACGAGATGAGACCGAGAAGCCCTTTGGCCATGATAGGCTTTTAAACGTTAACATAAGATGACACACCAACACACATAACACCAGTTTTGATCAGCGCTGATTGCATTGTAAGTGTCCATCAACCATCTGTTCTCTTCCGGCTGTCTTCAGCTGCAAGTCAGACATTTAAAAGTGTTGTATCTGTAGCTGTCGGCTTCTCAGTCTCCTCCTCTCTTTTGCTTTATCTGCTGGTAAGCTCCACAAGAGACTCTTTTGTTTAACTTTCAAAAATCTTCAGAGAAAATCAAGCTGGGCAAACATCGATACTGGCACCGACATCTCACGCATTCCTCCACAATGCTTTTGTTTTACTTATTAAAATTACAGAGATTAATTAAGCAACAACCAGAGGTGTTTATTAGACAAAATAAAGGGCTTACAATGACAGAGGAGGCTAAGAAACAATACACAGGCAAGCGATTTTCATTAACACTTATTAAGTAGATATTATGTATTTTTTAATCAGCCTCCCAGTGTAAAGTACTCCACTAATAAAGGTCAGTTTTTCCATGTTCATTTGGGAGTTGCAATAATGCAAACCAAAGTGTCTTAATTCATGAACCCAAGCTAAATATATTCACAACGGGCCTCATTCACCAGTCGTTTATAAGAGCAAACCTATTCTTAATCTCCACTTATGCCGGTTTCTCTTTTGCGTTTGGTTTTGCATTTCAGGGCCACAGCAGTTTTCAGATTGTTGCATTAATTTATCTTATCCACAAAGTCTAAACCTGTACCTCCTCATGTGCAGGTACTGCCCATCTCAGGCTTTTTACACTGGGTCAGCCTATCACATAATGACAGTTATCCATCAGTAGCGCTCCATCACATACCCATACTCACTCCACCATTACTGCATCATAAAGGGAACTGGATGTTTTTGGCGGAAAACTGCTTTATGAACTGGAAAATAGCTGAAAAAAAATAGTTTTATTCAGCCAGAATCAGAGCCTATAGAAGACATCAGTGATAAATATCAGAATATATCATCGTATTTTAACTGATTTGAGATTTGACCAGTTCTTAACTTCATCAGTTGTGTTCCCCTTTCTGGATATAGTGTTCATTTACTACACAGTACTGCGGAAAAGTCTTCACCCGCTTATAGTTTTGTTCTTTTAGCAGTATTAAAATGAGCATGCGTGTTTAATTCTCGTTCTCTTTTATTCACATGCAACAAGGAAATATGCGCACAGCCTTAAAAGACACACAAAATGAACTAAATGGGTTGAAAAGGTTAAAGTCATTACTTAGTTTGACCTCTGACCTCATAACGAGAAGCAGTACAAGCAGTTATAAACATCAGACATGTGTTGAATGAAACCTGGTATAAAACATCAGAAAATTAATGCAATAAATCTCATATTGTCTGAACAAAAGGTTTAAAGGCATGTTAAGAGCAAAGGGAGGTCATACTGAATAGTACCTCTTTTGTTTATAGGGGCTGTTTTTTCCCTGAATACAGACACTAACAAATGCGTATGTGTGGTCATTATAACTTTACTAAACAAACTTCATGTTAGCTGAGGACTTTTGCTGTTCCTCCAATGCAGCAGCGCCTCCTCTCCAGAGCTCCTTATACTTAGTCTGTGTGTTTTCATTCCAGTTTTTTTGATTTGTCGCTCGACTTTTCTCTTCATTTTCTATCTGTGAGTTCTGTTTTTGCACACAGCCCTGTGTTCTCGTGCCCTTTTATGGGGATTTGTGGGAGTTTACTTATGCTAATAGGGAACAACTGGTCGGCCTACTCAGGTTAAGAAGACAATCGGATGTATTAGTTTAAGGACACAGGTGCAAACAAGTCTGCAGTTTGAGAACACGCTGGTGCATTTGATGTGGGCTTTTCTTGGTGCCTTTCTTGAGAAAAAAATGCAAGAAAATCCTTATATTGGAAGTTATTGGTGAGGTCCCACTCCAACTCATTTATCAAGTCACTTCACACATGCAACACAAAATAGCCGTATATATTTTTTTTGACATAAATTCCTTGTTTACAAGATTTGTAGACTTTTTATTATTGATAGAAGGTTCATGTACAGCCCATTCTGCTTTAAAAAACGGTGTATATTTGGAAGAACCAGCATAATATGAAGATTTTTCCCCTGCTTTTAGACACAAAAAAAACCCAATTTAATCTCACTGAGCATCTCACAAAACTAAACAAAAACCTTTTATTGTGATAGCATACAAACATTCCCTGGAGAAACCCATGATTTTTCACAATGAGGCAGAAGAAGTTACATGCTTGGCACTGGATAAGAAACATTTTGTGCCAACATGCCTACAAACAGGCAGTTAATCATTAATTAAATCTTCAGTAGGTAGTATATTTTGGTGTCCCTGGGCAAAGTTCCATACAAACCTTTCAGCGAAATGTAATTCAAGTGGTCTCAGAGGAAATTTGACTTCTGCACTTCTGCTTGGCTCTGGTTTCAGGTTTTAGAATTTGTAGTCTGTGATGGAAAACTTTGACCAGTAACGGATCATTCAGAGAGGGGACATAAAACTAGTGATTGACAGCTGTAATGACGAATCACCGTCAAGTCTCTACTGGACAGACACTCACAAAAGCAACATAGCTTCACTTACGGTGGCATGAAACAGCATCATAACATGTAGCTTTACATTCAATCTAATATTTGGACAGAGTGGAGAAAGCTGCAGGAGCAGGGAGTGTAGTTTTTCATTCTGATGTTTTCTTTGTGTGATTTTCGAGGCGAGATGACACAGCTAAGCCAGGTCATGGATTACAGCTGTTGCTGTGTAGCTTGCCATGGCTTGAAATGTAAACCCTGACGGTGTTCATTCCTAATTTAGTCCTCACCTCTTTGAGATCAACAAAGTGAAGCAGGTTAAACCTGTGTTTGCCTCTCTGAACGGATCAATGCACTGATATCTGACCATGCTTTTTGGCAGTCCCCCTGACCAGCATGGATTGGGTTAGACACAGCTCATTTCTGGTCTGTTGGCATTTCTTTCATATGACATTAACTGATATTGTGAATTAAATAGATTAAAATTTAAGAAATTAGAGAGGCTTCTACCATTTTTATATATTTTTTCATTTTTATAATTACACAACTATATTTTTGCACACTTATTATGTATATTTCTTTAATTATCATATTGATAATATATTGTCTCGTACATATTGCACAAATTGCTGTTCTAATTGTGTGTCTTAATAGAGTGTTTTAACCCATAAAGACCCAAATATCCACCTGTGGCCAAATGATGTAGATGTACTGATGTAAACTGTTCAATAACTGTTGATCCACTAATCCTATCAATCCATGTAAATAATTGGTGTAAAATACAGTTTGTCATATTTTCATGGTCATCAGATATGACCCATTTGGATGTTCAGAGGCTCCGTAGTTACCGTGGAAACACTGTCATCTTCTACAACATTGATTCACCTGTAAAACCCACGGAGTTGGACCAATGACAAAAGGATGGAGACACTTGGTTTATGTTCAGTTAATGATATATTTTACTGAAAAAGTCACTTTTTCCTCAAGTTTTCTCTGCTTTTGGTATAATAACCCTCAAATGCAATCTCAGCATGACGTTTAAAGTATATGATCAGCAAATTACATATAGGAAAGTACCTGATTTTCACTGAAAAAATGCAAAATAGAGAGGGTAATATTATGATTAATGGTGATAAATCCCTTAAGAAGGTTAAAAAGAGAGAAAGATTAATTTGGGAACTGCCACAAAAGTACAGATAGATATACTGTATATTTAGAGCTTTATATGTTTTTCTTTTTTCTTGTATTGATTTAATTAATTTAAATTTCTTTCCTGCTACTTTTTATTATACTTGAATGGCGTGACTGTAACACCCAATAATTTCTCCCTGGGATTAATAAAGTATTCTGATTCTGATTTTTGTACTTATTGCATGTAGAGATCAATGAAGTGTTTGCATTGTTACCAGATTTTCACTATTGCACATTGCTGCTCCTTTTGACCCCATCATATAGTGTCAAATGCAGGGTAAACATACTTCAAGTGAAACACAGCATCCATGGGTTCCCTGTATATTAATTACTCACTGCACTCTTCATGGTAAGTGCCACTTTGAAGAATGAAAAACCATCTGCTTTCACGCTATCATAGAAAAAGACACAAGGATTTACTCTAACCAGCTTTTCTCTCCTCCTGAACCCTAGCAAAATCAAGTAAACAATAAGGTGTTACTTCCCCTTCCCTTCCCAGCGCAGTACAGCGTACTGAAGAAGAGGGGCGCAGATTCCAATGGCAACGTGGAAGACTTCATGTGGGAGACAAACAACAAGCAAGTAGAGAGTAGTGGTGAAAGAGGTGACAGTTTTCTGGTGGCAAAACTCTCCATGTGTTAAAGTCAGCTCTGATTTTTTCGTTTTTAGTCCTTTTCCCTGACAGAAGAAGTAGAGGAAATGCTCAGACTTCACGGCGTTGATCTTCATGGCTTAAATTTCTTTATAGTAGAAGTGTGTAACACATTTTTCATTGCTCAAGGGAAAAGAAGGGGGAATCAGAGAGTGTGAGAAAGGAAGGAAAAGAGAATTCAGAAATGGTCTAAGTAGTGTATGCAGGAAGAGGCTTTCTCTCTTGTTACCACCTGAAGAAAAGGCCATCGCCATTAGAGTGAAATTTAATTTACGGAATTGTGTTTTAATGCAGCTGTTCGGGAGCAGCTCGTTTCGAATATGTTTTCTGTCTGTGCATTTCCTGAGGGCCGTTTAATTGGGCTAATGAAGAAAGCTGCTAATGGTTAGGTTTATCTCTGGCAGCACTGGTGACATTTCATCAAGGCAGGTGATTTTCCAAGCGCTGGTGTGTAGCATTCCATGGCTGGAAGGGGGGGGAGGGGGGGAACGGGGGGCGACGGCACACTACCTGGGCAGATTATTAAATTTGGGGCGAAGACTATACGATCATGGGGGAAAGTTATAATCCAAATTCATTTATGAGTGAGTGAATTATATTCTAATTATTTTCCCACACATCCTTAAAACCATATTTAGAAATCGTCTTATTAAACCATCTGCCCCGCTGTTCAGCAGCTTGTCTTCGATTGTTTAATTGTGGGAACACCCCACAAGACGTGAGGGCTTCAGAAGGAGGTATCAGTGGGGAACATAATGTGTATCACATTTGAGTAGACACAGACACGCGCACACACACAGACACACACACACACACACTGCAAGCAGACAGAGACAGTGATGTGACATTTACCTTCATCAGTTATCAACATCTTGACATTACTACATCAAACCTGCTGTTTAATAATGAGCTTTGGTCGCCGTTTGACTAACGAATGATTCTGACACTCTTGTCATTCGCTCCTGTCAGATAAAAAGGTCAGCGGGAAAGTCAAAGAGGTTGAGACCCATGTTTATACATAGGCCGACAACACGATTATACAGAACAAAGCTGACATGTTGAAATAGCAGCACCAAATGAAGGGCGTGGGGAAAGTCTGCAATAACATCAGCAAAATGACAACAGGCAAATCACAGTCCAGTCAGAAGACAACTAAATATCTTCATGATTGTGATGTGATATTTCAATTTGAGTGATGGTCTGATTATGTATTCTAAGTGGTGTAAAAGTTGCCAATACAGGGGCTGAATGATAAGAATTTGTGTTGCACAATAGGATGGAGAACGTGCTTTTTTTCTGGGTATGCATGTGTTAGTGGACCAAGGACCTATTTATAATATTTCCCTTTATTTCTGCTGGTGCTGGGATATGATTTACTGACACTTGGCTACGAGTTCGTCTGCATAGGTGAAAGTGAATCATAATTCAGGGTCAGCCAGACATGAGTAAAGGTTTTCTAAAGTACTGTATCATCACCCTCTAACTGATCTGAAATGTTTAATAACTTTTGAACCATTAGTCCTGTCATTATATTGGAATAATTCAAGTGAAATTCAGTCTCTAAGCTTTTCATTGGCATCCAAAGTGTCTTTTTTTTTTGGACCTCAGAGGCCCTGTAAAGGACCAAAAACATTCAATGATGGTTCAGTAGTAAAGCCTATGTGGTCTGAGAAATGGCCGTGGTTGTAGACACATCATTTTTTCACTTTTTCTTCAGTTTTCTCTCATTTGATATAATAACCTTTGAATTCACATGAGTATCAGTATAGTTAGTGAATTAAATATGAGAAAATACCAGATTTTCACTGAAAAATGCAAACTGCAAAGGATAATAATCTTATACATGATGATTGAATCACTTAGGAAAGGTTAAATGTAGACAAAAAAAAATATTTGGAAGTCACCACTAAAGTAGTGCTAGGTATTAAATGGTTATAATAATGGCCTTGGTCATTAACACAGGTGAAATAAAGGTTTTAAAAGGATGGAGAAGTGGCTTATGACCAAAGTGTTGCCAGTTATATTCCCCACACTGGCAGATAAATCACTGGCCGATGTGCCCTTGAGCGAGGCACTTAACCCATTTGCTCCCCAGGCACTTGACATAGCAGCCCAGTGCTCCTAGTCTGCTGTGTGTGGCATGTTCCTGCACGTTCAGCTGATGACGGGTTAAAAACAGACGTTCAGTATCATTACAAATTCACATGCAATATACTGACAAATAAAGAGTCTTATTCTACAATTTTCCAGTTTTTCAAAGAACAAAAAAAAAAACGAAAAAAAATCACATACTCTATATTTGGTTCACTTTTTTTATCTGTGTTTCAAAATAAACTTGAAAATTAGGACTTAATCGATAATTTTATAGAAATAGTTTAATACATGATTGAAAAAGGACGGGCAAGGGGTTTGGTAATCATCACTACTGAATCTCTCTCTTTTTTTTCATCACATCATTTTCCAGGAATTTGATGCTTTTTCATACTATACATAAAGGTTTGATGCACTTAGAGCTGCTTCAGTTTGATAAAAGTAGAATACATTAGTCTAGGCTGACAAATAATGTTAATATATAAAACTGTTTCATGCTGCACTATTATTGTACATGAGTAGATACATCTGTTTTAATGTAGTAAGGGTTTATATGTATATCATTTTTTTTTAATCTTTTATTGATCTTATAATAGATAGACAACTGTTGGCAAAGATGATAAGATAAGGTAAGATAAGATAAGATAAGATAAAGCCGCTATTGTCCCACATTTTGCAACAGGAGGATATTGCAGACCAGAATAAAGTATAATCACAGGGAACAATAGCTAAAAATGAGAGATAAAAAAAAATAAATATCAAAGCTTAATCAGTTACATAAAAGAAGAGTGGATACGAATACGAATGAGTAATAACCAGAGGACGGTATAGGAAAGCATAAACTGCAGATTCACAGCAAACAATAATAAGAAGAAAGTTTTATGATAGTAAAGAGATACTGAATAAACAATGAATATGAACTCAAATCAATTATTTAAATGGAAATTAATAGTAACCACATATTCTTTTTCTTTTGCTCTATAACGTTCGTCATTGCTTCTTTGTTCCATAAAAGGTAGAGAACCACCTAGTTTCAGTTGGAAAAGTCATTGCCACTCAGTCCCCGTTGTTTGTTTTTTTTTTTTTGATGAATTACTTAACGGAATTTTCTGCCCGTTTCAGCCTGACTCCTATATATCTCCAGGAAGCGCGTCCGTCCAACGCACGATTTCCTTTATTGTAAACAACAATGAAGTGTGATATTTGAAAGAACACAGATGCGCTACCGGTGAACTCCGGGCCACCAATCATTTGTAGTCTGTACCCAGAGCGGCTCCTGGATCCCTCCTCCTTTTCCCTCCTCTTCAAATTCATTGGCTGCCAGAGGAGTAGCGACAATGTTTAATGCACCATGCGGTGTCCGGAGTTCAGTCAGTGAGAGGAAGCGCTCTATGTGCTTAGGGCTACTTTACGTGCGGGAAATACTAAATAACATCTCTGTATATATACACCAGAAACCCACCTTTTTTTCCTTTCTTCTTTTCTCCCTGACATCTACAAAGAGACTGACGGCGGAATGCAGCGTTGTCGGTGCTGACCACCTCCTCGGCAGCTGCTGTTGTGGACTTTGATGGGGACGGAGGACAAGGACAAAATGCCACCACGGGGATCAGTCACTCATCGGTGTTCCGGACGGGGAAAAACACACTGATCGCGGTGGTGAAATTCTACTTTGGATCTACCTTTACTTTACATCTGGATTTTTTTATTTTTTTTTTTTGGTTGTTGCGCTCAGACTGTTTCTCCGAACAGTTTTCCCTTTTTCTGAACAACGGTGAGTCACTGCAGGCACAAGGCAAGCCGCTGCATCCTAATCAGACAGCGGAGAGGACTTCAGCTCATTGACATTACAGTCATACTTTTCTGGAGCACTTTTTTCCTTTTTTTATTTTTTTTATTTCCACTGCGCTACACTGTAGCCTGTCTGTGCATCGGAGGCTCGTGGCTGTTTTTTTTTTCCCTCTTCCTTTGCACAGAAGAGGGGGAAAGGATACGGGTGGTAGCTATACTTAAGAGGATGAAACTCTGCTTCATTCCTGCTGGACCTGACTGTTCACATTTTCACTGTTATACACTCGGACCCTTTCCTATGGTAAGTTTATTACGATCCTCAGTCCTATTTTTTTTGCTTGATCTCCTCGGGGGAAGCCTGTTTGTTGATCATTTCCAAATTATTCTTATTGTTATTATAATTCCCCATCCTTCTCTTTGCATGCGGATGCAACAGCTTCTTCCAAGGACCGTTGAATAGAGGCAGGGAGAGAGAAAAAAAAAGGAACAGAGAGCATCAGTGGAGAGAATTACACGGCTGTGCTGAGATGTTGGCAGCTCATTTCTGCATTTTTATAAGGCTCATTTTAAATATCCGGATTATGCGGATTTGTTAATGCGTGTAAGAGGCTCATTTTATACACACTTATTCAAATAGCCGCCACAATAGACCATCTTCAGTTGTACGCCTGCAGTGTTACCATATTATTAAAGTTGCCCTATTACAGTTTCAGGCAGCATGCTCATAATGTGTGAATGGACCATCATCACGCTCAGGTCAGGTCCCCCATTCCACATTATAGACAGAAGAATGACCAAGAAAATAACTATTCGTAATCTTGTGTTTATCACAATACATGTAGCAAATAAGCTGTAAGAGGAATAATTATTTCCCCATGTATCAGGCTGTGCAGAGTGCATTCCCAAGGTTAACTAATTGACAAGCTTCCCCCATAATTGTGGAGATGAATTACACATGAGCCTTGTTTCATTTTGGCTCAGCGGTGGATGTGGTTCCTTACTGGCAGAATGGCTACCAGGCTATGGCTTGGGCAGTTTTTATTTGAGCAACTAATTGACACGCATGCATTATAACAAGTATCTGTTCCTCTGTTCTTTTCTTTCTTAGGTGGTGTGAGTGAACATTTACAATGGCTATTCTGTTTGGAGACTGGATTGCGATTATTGCTCAGATGAGTTGGAGCACTCAGCTGAATATAAATTAGGTGTTCAGCACCACAGATTGCTGGAAGAGAGAGACAGAGACACAGCAAAGACAATCTACAAAGACAAATGCCAAGGCCTCACATAATGAACAGAACTCTTTTTATGATCCTGAATAATAGAAAAACCAAATTTGAACAAAATATCAACAGGTCAAGGAGAGCATAGACATAATACCGATTATAACAGCTCTTACAGCGTGGGGATGTATCTTTCTATTTTCTTTTTCCTTCTCCTGTGGGCTCAAGCCCTGACATTGAAAAACTTGAATTACTCTGTCCCTGAAGAACAGGGTCCGGGGACAGTGATTGGGAACATTGCCAAAGATGCCAGACTTGGACTCGATCAAACTGGGCAGGGAGGACAGGGTAAGAAAGCCAACTTCAGGGTGCTGGAGAACTCAGCACCGCATCTCATTGATGTGGACCCCCAGAGTGGACTGCTGTACACAAAGCAACGCATCGACAGGGAAACATTGTGTAAGAGAAATCCCAAGTGCCAGCTCTCCATGGAGGTGTTTGCGAATGACAAGGAGATCTGTATGATCAAAATAGATATTCAGGACATTAACGATAACTCACCCACTTTCCCCTCGGATCAGATTGATATTGACATTTCTGAAAATGCAGTTCCAGGGACACGCTTTCCGCTGACCAGTGCGCATGACCCAGATGCAGGAGAAAACGGCCTGAAAACCTATCAAATAACACGTGATGATTACAATCTCTTTTCCTTGGAGGTAAAATCCCGTGGGGATGGGACTAAATTTCCAGAATTAGTTATTCAACGACCACTTGACCGTGAAGAACGAAGCCATCACACCCTCATTTTGTCCGCTACAGATGGCGGGGAATACCCCAGGTCGGGTACCATGCAGATAAACGTTAAAGTTATTGATTCCAATGACAACAGCCCTGTGTTTGATCAGCCTTCATATGTTGTGGAGATTCCTGAAAACTCACCTCCTGGTAAAGTGCTGATTGATTTAAATGCCACGGATCCTGATGAGGGCAACAATGGACAAGTGGTGTATTCTTTTAGTGGCTATGCCCCTGAGAGAATCCGAGAGCTCTTCTCCATAGATTCCAGAACGGGGGTCATAAAGATTCAGGGTGAAATTGACTACGAAGAGAGCCCAGTTATTGAGATTGACGTCCAGGCAAAGGATTTAGGTCCCAATCCAATCCCGGGCCATTGTAAAGTCACAGTTAAAGTGCTTGACAGGAATGATAACTGGCCGTCTATAGGCTTTGTGTCTGTGAGACAGGGAGCCATCAGTGAGGCGGCACCTCCAGGCACTGTCATTGCTCTGGTCCGTGTCACAGACAAAGACTCTGGTAGGAATGGGCAGCTTCAGTGCAGAGTGCTGGGTAATGTCCCCTTTAAACTTGAAGAGAACTATGATAACTTCTACACGGTGGTGACAGACAGGCCCTTAGACAGGGAGATGCAAGACGAATACAACGTTACAATTGTGGCCAAAGACAACGGCATTCCTCCTCTAAATTCCACAAAATCTTTCACGGTAAAGATTCTAGACGAAAATGACAATGTTCCTCGCTTTACCAAGTCAGTTTACCTCCTGCAGATACCTGAGAACAACATCCCTGGAGAGTATCTCGGTTCGGTTCTGGCCCATGACCCAGACCTAGGACAGAATGGCACAGTTTACTACAGCATAATAAACTCTAATGTTAGTGGGGGTGACGTCAACACCTATGTCAATGTAAACGCTGCCAACGGAGCTATATATGCAGTAAGGTCCTTCAACTATGAGCAAATAAAATATTTTGACTTCAAAGTTCTTGCTAAAGATGCAGGATCTCCGCATCTTGAGAGCAATGCTACAGTACGTATTAGCGTTCTGGATGTTAACGACAACATACCTGTCATAGTTCTGCCTCTACTCCTGAACGATACCGCTGAAATCCATGTGCCGCGCAACGTTGGCGTTGGCTACATAGTCACCACAGTGCGGGCAGTGGATAATGATTATGGCGAGAGTGGAAGGCTCACATATGAGATCTCAGACGGTAACGAAGAGAATCTTTTTGAGATTGATCCAGTGACTGGGGAGGTAAGAACAGCCCATCCATTCTGGGAGGACGTGAGCCCCAATGTGGAGCTTATCATCCGAGTGTCGGACCATGGCAAGCCAACTCTCACCGCTGCTGCAAGGCTGATCATCAAGGCCTCTAATGGACCTCTTTCTGGTGGAGCGCCCCACGTTACGGACAGACAGAACTGGGACATGTCCCTCCCTCTAATTGTCACTCTTAGCATCATATCCATCATGCTTCTGGCCGCTATGGTGACCATAGCGATAAAGTGCAAGCGGGAAAATAAGGAGATTCGTACTTATAATTGTCGCATTGCAGAGTACTCGCACCCTCAGCTGGGGAAAGGCAAGAAGAAGAAGATTAACAAGAACGACATCATGCTGGTGCAGAGCGAGGTGGAGGAGCGGGATGCCATGAATGTGATGAATGTGGTAAGCAGCCCTTCCTTGGCCACCTCTCCTATGTACTTTGACTACCAGACACGCCTGCCACTCAGCTCACCAAGGTCAGAGGTCATGTACCTCAAACCCACTGCCAATAACCTCAGCGTGCCCCAAGGCCACGTGGGATGCCACACCAGCTTCACAGGCCCAGTCACCAGCACTACAGACACACCTACTAACCGCATGTCTATCATACAGGTAAGAGAAATTGCACTGTTCTCCTTCACTGTTGTGCCACCGTTTCCCCATCACAATCCTCAGACAGAACCTATTTCTTATATCAATGTTTGCTTCTTGTTTTGTAAAATGAGAGAGAGAAAAAAAGACAAGGACAAGCAGAGGCAAAGAGGCTCAGGAGCACAGAGAGAAAAGATGGGAGGGAGGGGTGAGCATTAGAAGGATTAAACAGTCATTCTGGTGCTCTGATAGAGCAGAGCCAGTAACATCAACACAGATCAGTTGTGCTTGAAATATGTCACGGCAGGCTTTTGAAATCAGTTTTCATGTAGAAATTTTTCATTAATCACCCAATTGCTGTCATTTCATTCCTTTCAAGATTTTTGCTTTTGGACAATTTATAAACATGTAGGGTTTTCTTAAGTATCGACTCAGTATAAACTCCCATGTTATTTAAGAGACATTTAACTGTTAATTTAAGTGCTAGATTTTAAAAATGACGTTAACATGCACAACAACAATGAGAGCTGCAATGTTGTATAACAGCAACATTTTAATTTAGCAACTACAGAGTTTCCTCTGGTTGCTTGGTTTTTTGTTTTAAGCCAGTTTTATTAATAAAATATCGTTTAGCTTTATTATTTTTGCGCTTAATTCTAGTGGCTTTAATTCTTGGAGATTAACAGATTGTTCGTGTTTTTGTGGCTACTTTATGGGTCTTTGTGTGAAGTACTTGAGTGTATAAGCCTCTAACGTGATAACTTCTCTATGTCTTTGGCCTTAAGCTCATTAAAAGTCTGTTGTGTCAGACGAGGATTAAATCCTCCTTAAGACAGTGGTATGTAGCATACCGAATAGTAGGCTGTGATAGCAAACTGATCTCTTTTTGTGTTATTTACCTTTTGTTATAGCATATAAAAACAGTCCAGTTTGAGTTCTATTATTATCTTATGTTGCCAGTGGCTATATTATACATTGTTTGGCAGAACCGGAGAATGCCATCCCTCTGGTTGGATTCTGATTGACTGCAACTATTACCCTTTTGATTAGGCTCTGTACAGTCTTTTTCCATCCCCTTATTTGCACTGGACAAGGATGTGACGATGACCATGATCAGATGTGACGTGTTCCCACCGGGGAGGAAGGCAACTGTCTGTTGTCCCCACTTTCAGTCTCTGCCCTGCTTTTATTATGAGCCAGCTGCATAGGGCAAGGGTCAGCACAAAGACCGTTAAGGCTTCCTAATCAGAGGGACAGAGTAATTGCTGGTCCATTCTCCAGGCTGTTTCTTTGCTAATGTAGTGATGATGAATTAGACTGTGCAAGGCTGTTGCACACTCATTCCATGCACTCCCATTCCTCTCCCGCTTCAGATTGTCTAATGCAAAGCAAGAAGCAGCAACGGCAACGCATTCCTTAGCGACTTGTTTACAGTGGGGGCCCTCAACGCGTCGGCCGTGCAGGGTGCTCTACTGTATTATTCAACAGAAACCTGTGTAGAGGGAGATGGCCTGAGGCATTAAGTTTCTTCAGAAGCTGTACAGAAGCATATCACTTTTCTCCCTTTTCCTTGCTTGTGCCTCCTCTTCCTCTGTGTGGACAGTAAGTAACCTGAGTCAGAGGAGAGTGGCTATGGGAAAAATGTCAGGAAACAAAGACAGAATTCCCCTTCCATCGATCCCAAGGCCTCTCAGCCCATCTGTCACTACAGTTGCCAGGGGAGAAGGCTAAATAGGAAAAATAAATAAAGAGATGGATAAAGCTAGGGAGCATATCGTCCGCCCAGTCAGTTTCACAAGGGCACCTTAGTACTCCTGTCTTCATCTGTGCCTAGTAGGTCTACTGTACCTGCCTGTAAGTTTCAGTCTCACTCCAGACTGCTGCTGGCCTCTAATGATGTTTTATAGTGGTGCACTGGCAGACAAGGCTGGAGTTTCTTGCTGGGAGAGGGGAATAATATCAGCAGAGCTCTACTGGCCTTATCATTGTCACCACTGTGCCAGCATCCAGCCCAGTGGAGAGCTTCATTTCATTTGTAAAGAGAATTCCTGGGATAAGGAGATGGATGATACGTAATGATACCTAATTCCGCTTAAGGCGTTGAAGGGAATTACTTAGTGTGGAATCAAGGTTAAAACCAATCTGCTGCAAAATTCCTCAATGCTCAGGAAGAAGGGATTTCAGTAATTCGCTCCAAAGAGTGAGCCAGCGCCCACTCTGTCGTGAATGCATTTCAATGTTTGTCCCACATTATGTTTTGCTCCGGCAGCTGTGTCCTGCTGACTGCTTCATGTATTTCTTTTTGTACCTTTTTTTGAGAAGCTGCCCTCCTTGCTTCCAGGCAATCTAAGGCTTCTCTGTATTTATGTTTCGATGAGCTGTGATTTATCATATTGATTTAAGTTTTGAGTAATATGATTCAGTATGAAAATCTATTTAAACAGAATGTTGTCGCTATGGGAGACAATCTATGTTAAACGGGTGCAGGTGGTACAGAGGCATAGGGGGATATTAAAAGGCTATAATAGCTGCCTTTAGGTGGCGGCATTCTGCCTTGTGTAAGGCCAGGAGATGAGGGTGTCAAAGAGAAAAGGGGCGCTGCTCTCTGCTGACATTGTCAATTATAACTCGGAAAGGATGCTCTTACAGCACTAATAAAAATGTCTACTATTAATAATATATGGCAGATTCTCACATCACCATCTTTTCTCATAAATGATCCTGAAATGATTACTGTCTTTAGTGAAGAGAGTACATTAATCCACAAATCCATGATGTTTGAAATTTCAACAGTTTTACAGCGTATAAATTACAACGATGAGGCAGAAATGTCATCCTATCAATTTATAATGAAAAAAAAAT
This sequence comes from Apogon talboti, assembly GCA_037367365.1. Taxonomy (NCBI): domain Eukaryota; kingdom Metazoa; phylum Chordata; class Actinopteri; order Kurtiformes; family Apogonidae; genus Apogon; species Apogon talboti. Next base: position 28,171,134 of record JAPQRQ010000018.1, on the reverse strand, counting down.
TTCTCAAAATGACTAGCAGCCATGAATAAATAAATAAATAAATGCCAATAAAAAGTGGTCAATGGGTACAATTGTGTTTCTTTAGGAAGCTTCTATATTAAACATTCACTCTTTTGATGTGTTCAGGTTGAGCATAATCATGGCAGCAGTGTAGCTAGAGCAGATGTTGAGAATGGATGCTTCCAGGAACGGTCCTACTCTGCATAATTTAGGGAGATTGTATATGTGTGCGTGTGTGGGTGTGAAGTCATTGTGTATTCCAGGCATGTGATTTAAGCCTTTAGCTGGCAGGCTCCGTGACAGAGTCCCTCTCTTTTATGAGCGTGACAATCTTGCATTTGTCCGAACCTTGAAACACCCTTCCTCCAAGAAACACACACAGACACACAAATACACACACTCACACACAGATGCTCATGTAACTAGGCTTGGGCTGTTTTTAAGGATTCTACCCAAAAGTCTTATCAAAGCCTCCGCTGTATATTGTATTGAAATTGCTCCCACACTTCAGTGGCCACTGAGGCAATGAATAGAAAAGCGCTCTTTATTTCATTTCTCTCCCTCTCCCTTCATCTTTAGATAACTGCTTTTCTCTGGAGCTTTCTATGGACTGAGTTTAGTAAACCTGTATGCATGAAGCCCGCATGCAGACTGGACTGAGCAGCTCAACAACTAGATGCAGTTGTTTTTTTTTTTGTTTTTTTTTGTTTTGTTTTTTTATAGGACTGTGAGGCAGTTCAAGACGTCATTTTTAATTTGTGTACTCTTCTACCTGAGTTGCGATCTACTGGGCCACTAGGCCACATTTGTTTTATTTGAGCTTGCCAGTACATTAAAAAAAACTTTTTCAGTTGGCCCGAGGGTGTATCTTCATATTTCCTCAAATAAACCTGCCGCTACTGTACATAGCACTACACACTGATTCTGAATTATTAATAGCCAGTTTTATTTTTCTTCATCTCCCCCAAGCTCATGTGATAAATACAAGTGAGAGGACATGTAGTCAGACCACAGATGTTGCTCTGGGGAAGCACACTAAATTAAGTTGTCTTCATATAATCAAAACATAGAAATTTGGACACTTAATGTTTGGTTTATTTGGTGCCATTTGTGTTATTTGTGCTGTGTTGCTTTGTTTTAGTACAGAAGCATCAGAGTGTCTCGAAGCTGTTGCGGCAAGACAACACACCACAAAATAGCAGCTACATTTTCATCCTCTTTCATTAATAAGTCATAGTGTTTAACAAATCAGAGGAAAGCGGAAGATGTCACGATAAACATCAGAGGTCTCTGGCTACATATTTATGAACATGTGGAGACAAGGACAGGATACAGGCTGAGCTGGAAACAGAAGCTACCCACACTCCCATATAAGCAGAATTTGAGTAATCTTATTTCCCAGAGACAAAATGCAACATGTAATGTGAGGCAGAATGAGCAAAAGCAGAGATGACGAGAGTAATCGCTCAAATGATTCTCCTTTTCCAACACTTACTGTGATTATGAAAAGTTTGAGAATGGAATATGTAGGAAAAATTGCTCTGCCTTGGTCATCATCATCCAGCCTCTTTTCTCAGAATGTTTTCTTCAGTGATTGGTTCCATGAAAGCAACATTAAATAGGTTTCAGTCTGGAAACTGAATGGATTTCTTCAAAGAGATACACAATTATTTGTTAATTTGCAGACACATGTTAAGTACACAGAAAATTTCTGTCAGATTTGGAGACAGACCAGGAAATAAATGTTTTATTCATTACAAGTTCTCAAAATGTGTATCACTGGACCCATGTCCCCTATAACTTGTTTAAAAAGAGTCAAACCTCATAGACATAGATAGATAGATAGATAGATAGATAGATAGATAGATAGATAGATAGATAGATAGATAGATAGATAGATAG
>JAPQRQ010000018.1:28130300-28141945 GCA_037367365.1 Apogon talboti | reverse complement strand
GACGTTAGAGCCTTTTTCCTTCATGAATGTGTTGTATCAGAGATTATGCAAGGATAATACAACATCACAGGAAATTTAGGTTAAACATTCATAACAGTAATATTAAATCTATATTTGTATAGGACAAATTACTTATGCTAAGAACACCAAAAAACACATAGAAAAGAATAAAAGTGCTAAACAAAGAATTTTTTATGTCTGTAAGCTCCTTATTTTTGTCAATGTAAAAATGTCACAACTGTTATTTCTCTTGTGATGTTAGCGGTTTAATTGAGCACAATAGTTCAAAACAGTGAGCATGATTTACAGCGTTAAAAAAAGCAATTTCTAATCAAGGCTTTTTTTTATGATTAAACTTCCACAGAAGATGAGTGCATGACCTTAAGTGTGTACATTTCTAAAATAATGGGAAAATGAAGTCCTGCTGAAGAACAGGTTCTTTCAGCTAACTCACACAAAGACCAAACAAACGAAATATTCAGACTCTAATCCATCTTAAATATTCACAAATCTTCCCTTGTGGCACGTTTAATCTTAAGACTCTAGTATTACTGTATTTTTCCAAAGCGTCTCAAGTCCTCACAATCTCAGAGTTTTTTCAAGCCCCTTCTTTCCCGAAGCAATTAATTTTTAATCATCAATGAACCTTTGATAAAAAAAAAAAAAAATGCAATTCCAAAATTAATTGACTGGTCAGAAGTCAGATCAGATGCCCTTTTCACACTTGGAACCATGGCAACCTCTATCTTGGTAAGTCTGGCCTTCAATAAACCTTTATCTGACTGTTGGAAAAGGCCATTCCATTCAACACCATTCATATTTCATGGACAGATAAACACAGGCACGTTTTTCATACAGTACATATAGATGTGAGCTGTATCTATAATTTGACTCCATCTGCATGTTTTTTTTTCCTTAACCCATAAAGATCCAGCGCTACTTTGCAGCAGTTCCCAAATGAATTTTTCGCTCTATTTAACCTTTCTGTAGTGATTTATCACCATGTATTACAATATTACACTCTGTGTTTTATGTTTTTACAGTGAAAATCAGGTATTTTCCCATATTTAATTCTCTTACCATGTAGATGTACATAAAGGCTCAAATTAAAGTTGCTTGTTTTTATATCAAAAACAGAGAAAACTGAAGAAAAAGTGATTAGTTTCAGCAGCATTTTTCATTAACCAAGCATAAAAACAATTGTCTCCATCCTTTGTCATTGATCAAACTCCATGGCTTGATGACGGTGTTTCCACGGTAACTGTGGCGCCTGATAAACTGCATTTTACACCAATTATTTACATGTATTGATAGGAGTAGTGGATCAACAGGTGTTTAACATTTTAGATCAGTAGATAGGTTTGGTCTCCAGGGGCTGTTTGGGTCTCTATGGGTTAAATAATGCAATTCTTTGACACTTAGACACATATTTGTCACGAATGGATACGGTTACATCACGTATGTTGATGTAAGTAAATATGCATATTGATATTTTTTGTACAAGTCTGCTGTTTTTATCTAAGTATGATTCAAAATGTGCATCCATGTGTAAGAGTAATTCTGTTTAATTGGAGCAGTTGTGTTTTCAAGCAGCAATTTATCAGGTTTTTATCTGTTATTCTTGTCTGGGGGTAAATTATCGTATAAAAGATGTACAGCTCGCAATTCAGACGGAAAAAAAAGCCAGGCATAAAAGGCTCAATTCAGACACAAACAAAACCAAACAAACAAAGCAAAACACAAAATCTGGCTGCTGAAAGACATGTTGTTTCTTCTGCGAGAGACACTTCTGCTAAAATATTTCTAGTGGATCCAAAGTGAAGATAATATGATGCAGCAACAGAGATGAGAAAACATGAGTAAACGTCCTGCTGTGGACGGACTCACTGACATTCAGTCATTAGACGAAGAGAAACAACAGTTAAAAGGTTACGCTGCGATCGATGACGTTAGAAAACCTGTGATATTCTTATAGGCAGTCTGTAATATAACCTTTCATACCCTTTGTCCATGTGATTGAGAGGCTTAATCTCAGCGCTGCGATATAAATATGAAACACTCAATCCTTAGTAAATGTATATATCATTGATGACAGCAACAAATACAAAACAATAATTCTGTATTGATTTACACTTAGGATTAAAATGAAATACCTGACATATGCCATTTTTGTTTCCCATTAATCAGGAGCGACCACAACCTGTACTTTTACAAACATCTGCTAATAACTAAGCAGAATAGAGCGTAAGTACTTTAGGTCATTAACGTGTGATTCTTTATACAGTGTTGAAGTGTTTATTCTGTAGTTTGATAAACAAACATCTGCTGTGAAAGGAGCGTTTGATTTGAGAGCATTGTAATTAGTTGGTGTACAAATATTATTCTGAACAGGTAACATATGGAGGAGTCATCGTTTCACGTGATGCCATCAAGTCTGTCTGTTTAAACATGATTAATTGATGCCATCAGTATCTACACCCGTTGTTCCAGCCGTGACGTGTACGTGCGTCATTCCACTAAACGCTCCAACGACCATGCGATTGAGCTTAATGTGGAGCAAATCTATCTCAATAGAAGATGTTTTTGTTTAGTAGTTACAAGACACTATTTGTTTAACCAATAAAGACCCAATGCTACTTTTGTGGCAATTACACAAATGACTTTTTCTCTGTATTTAACCATTCTTAACCGTTTAATCACTGTTTATTATAATATTATCCTCCGCATTTTGCATTTTTAAGTGAAAATCAGGTATTTTCTCCTATTTAGTTGACTGATCATGTAGATGTTCATTAAAGCTCAGATTAAAGTTGAGGGATATTGTATCAGAAACATAGAAAACTGGAGAAACTGTGACTTTTTCAGGAAAGATATCATTAATTTAACATAAACCAAGTGTCTCCATCCACTGTCATTTGTCAAAGTGATGATAAATGACAGGTTTTTACTGGTGAATCAATGTTGTAGAAGATGACGGTGTTGTTGCGTTCACTACAGAGCCTCTGAACGTCCAGATGGGTCATATCTGATGACCATGAAAAGATGATAAACTGCATTTTACACCAATTATTTACATGTATTGATAGGATTAGTGGATCAACAGATATTACACATTTTTAATCTGTAGATGATTTTGGTCACCAGTGGCTGTTTGGGTCTTTATTGGTTAAACCTTTCATTTTCTTTTTCATGGAATACTCATTGTGTTTTAATCTCAAAATACCTTTAAGAAGCAATCGGGAAAAAAAAGCCCAGGGCGTGATTTTAGGAAGTAGATTTGAGGAAAAAAAAAAAAAGCAACATCTGAAAACAGCCGCCAGATGCTCATTCTTCTAACTGTTTGTGCGAAGCGTCGGACAGAGAGGATTTGTCTGTGGGCCTTTCATCTTTCCCCACTCCTCCTCCTCCTCCTCCTCTTCTTCTTCTTCTTCTCGACTCTCCGTGGCCTGTCCCTGGATGGGCTCGTAGCCTGATTCATGGCAACAGCACCAGCTACTTTTGCTGGTGGGGGAATGAGAACCATCAGCAATCTGGACTTCTCCAGGATGCATCACTCAAAGTCAAATAAGATTTGTGAGTGAGTGTGTGTGTCTTTGTGTGCCCATACACATGTGCCAGATCGTGTGTTCACCCCATTCTTAGAGGATATTGCGGTATCGCACAGCAGTGAGGCGATTTGCAGCTAAGCTAGTGGAATCCGTCGGAAAGCCTAAAATCTTGTGGGGTGAAGGGAGGGGAAATATCACAGTCTTCAGATTCCTCCTCTCTCATTACGGAAGATTTAAAGGGATTATTCTATTTTCTTTAAGACATGGAGTTTTATTAAAATCCATTGCTATGATTGCGGTTCATCAAGGGTAATGTCCATTATTGTGTCCTTCTTCTTGTGCTTAGTGCATGTGATAGTGGGATGGGCTCGCTGTGGGGTGTTATTGCAACCTCTAAACCGCAGGCCGCCTGCATGGCAGCTCACCCCTGATCCTCATTCAGCCAGAGAGGCCTATCTCAAGTACTGTGGCAACACAGCATTGGAGAGGATTGATGAATATCTCAGACTCTTACCACTTGGGCCATAAATCTCTGACATTATCCCTTCACCCTGGTAGCAGCAGTGAATAATTATGGCATGTTTATGGAAGCAATGAGTAAAAATATGTCTTACTTCTCTCTGAGTACCATTACAACCTCTCATCATAGCATTATTGGACTTCTCTAAAAAAAAAAATTTGCGATAGGTCCCATAGAGAGTGCTTTTCTCAGCACCTACAAGTAAAGGCTGATGCCTGAAATACATTCAACATGCCCAGCCCTTTTCCCCTCACACCGCTCTGTAATGAAAACATTACAGGGTATTAATCCAAGTGTGTGCTCACTCATAGTAGACACTGAAAAACACACAAACCCATTAAAAGCTGTGGAAATGTTATTCAAGGCCCATTAAAAATGAAGTCGCGCTGATGAGGATTAGTTCAGAGTCATAGAGATTTATTGTTAGTCACTCTGGAACCATATTGCATAAGTCATCCCATGTCAGGTCTGGGAAGAGAGAAGGTATTATTATTGTTATTATTATTATTAGTAGTAGTAGTTTTATTATTATTATTATTCTCCTTATTATTATTGTTATTTGTCAGTTATTTGTGTAGTTCATTCCAGATCTTACTTGAATTGCTTTAAACAAACTTTCTAATCTCACATATCTGTTCAGTACAACAGACAAATGGCGGCATCGTCACAGTGCTTTTCCGAGGCCTCACCTACAAACGCATTTGAATCTGTTTGTTTTAATGCCTCATTTGTGTGTAATAGAGCTCAGAGAGTGAGCCAAGGCGGTTTGATTAGTTTGCATATTTCATGTTTACAGTTTCTACATGTACACAGACTTGCTTGCTGTAAACACACTGGTAACCTACATTATCATCCAGAGAGAACACTTTCACAGTGACGCGAGTGAACTGTAAAAACAAACCCCGCCAAACATGTTCTACCACGTAGAGTTAAAGATACTCTAAATTCCCTCGCAGAATGACAGAAAACCCGACGTATTTATCGGCTCCAATCTTCACATCAGACATGTTTCTGCTCCCAGTTGTTCCTTTTTTCTAATCACATGAACAACAATGTTGTAGATGTGGCGCCTGTGATATCAATGAAATTAATTAACGCTGCGTCGCTGAACCCCATGGCAGTGCACGTTTTCTCAGGCTTTAACCTCTCACTGAAAAGCTTACATGAATTGGTGATTATAAACCTGGAATTACGATGCTATCACAGCTACTGATGCCGAGATATTTTTAAGATAAAGACACAGGTGTTAGATCAATCAGGTTTCTTTGCAGCCTTGTACTTGTGTCTCTGCTTTACAGACTGACAAACAGAAATAACTCTTGTGAGTGATCCAAGTCTATGTGTAAAGGGCTGAGTGGAAGCTGCTGCTGTATTTGCAGTCTTTTGTATTATTGTTGATCTTCCTCTTTTTTTTTTTTTCATCTGTTTCTTTTCCACATTAAGAAACTCAATGTGAAATCTTTTAGGTTTTAACTTTGGAAATGACTATTTCCTTCCAAGTCTCTGCAGGGTAAATTGCAGGAGCACTTACAAAGCAAGATAGTTTGTTGTCACAGCACCTCTCTAAGAGAATGTGTGACAGAGCAGCAGAAGAGCTGTTCCAGTATCTGCTCTCAGTGGGTGAAACATGTTGTCCAGCACAGCAGTAGGGTGGATACTACGGAGCAGATTATAATGATACAGAACATCGTCACTTCCTGGACTAGAGCCATTCCGTGGCCATCTGTCCTGTGTCCATGGACAGCCGGTCATATGTGCAAGTGTGTGTGCAAGTGTGTGTTTATTGGACATCATTCTAGACATTAACCACACTCCTTTACATATGTTTTGATAAGCCCCTGTCTCTTTTTTTTTTTAACTCTCCCTCATTCTTTAATCAAAGTCATCATCATTCTCATGCTTTGAAAACCCTCGCTTAGCTGGTAATAATGCAAACAATTATTACAAGTTTTACAGGTTTTAAAATGATAAAGGTGACATAAAGCAGAGGTTGTTCTCAAGTAAGAATCTGTAAAACATTGCAGTTATACTTGGGTTTAAAGATTTGTTCATTCATAGTAAAAACTACCCAAATATCAGCGTATAAATGCTTAAGCAAGAAAATGACACAATACACAGGAGAAATAGACTACAATTTGTATTTTTAATGGTCTGGGGATTATTTCAGATATGTCTAAAACTAACAGTAAATGGAGGATTTTTCCATTTAAGTGATGTTAGAAAGATTTTTTTCTACCATTTAACAATCAGTCTCTTCTGTTCATCATCATCCAATATGATGATAAGTAAAGTCACAGATGGCTGAACTTCATTTGTTTACCTGACTTATTTTTCCACCTTCCACTTTTTGTACAATGAATGAAAATCTACTCATCTATTAGTTTTTGTGTGAATGTTTTTTCTCTGTTTTTTTGCCTTGTGTCAGTATGTATGTAAAAACTAAATCTAAAGAGATATAGCACAGAGTTCATTAACACAACTACATATCCATTACAAAAAGCTCAGTCCAAATTCTTAGATCAATTTTGAAGGCTTTTCAAAACTGACCAGATTATTCAAAATGAAATATGTGATCAAATAAAAATTGCCCTACGCAGTGAAATCAGCACGACTTGTGCAACACGAGCAAGACAGAAGTGGAGGCCCTTTGTCCCGGCTGCTTCCTTGGCTGATGTGAGCGAATATTTGTGGTGCCCTGGGGCATTGTTTCCCCATGTTACACTGCATCAGGAACCAGAGAGATAAATGGGCCCGGTCTGTCCAAGGCATCAGGACTTCTTCTCTGTTCAACCATAACTAGTAATGTCCTTTCATCCACAGCCTGCAGTGCTATAGATAATGGAGTATTTGAAGAAAAGAAAATGCTAAAACAAAGAGTGGCAGTATGGTTTCTACAATGACAGCTGATGGGCTAATCAGAAAAGAGGAAAGCAGCATATTACATAGCAAATGGATGGATGGACGGATGGATGGATGGATGGATGGATGGATGGATGGATGGATGGATGGATGGATGGATGGATGGATGGACGGACTAAGAGGGGCAAGGCTCCATGGGAGGGTACTCGGCTCCCTGCAGTCTCTAAGCCACCATAACAAATTCAAAAGAAAAACTTGTCAACGGGAACACATACTGTGCTAAGGAATGCCTGCACTCACTCACATGTAACATGAAAAGGCAGTCATTAGGCTGGCCCTACAGCTGTGGTAAAGATGTAGCAATTCCACTAAGTGAGTGTTCAAGCATTTGCACTATAAATAGGGTTTTGAGGTGTCCGCGCCGCTATACACTAGCCTCAGTGAGCTCTGTGTATGAAATGTATCAAATACCTGCGCACCTCTTTACTGTACTCACCAATACTGACACAGATTGAGAGAGAATGTGTGTATGTGTGCGTCTTGATGACTGTGTGAGGATGGCAACAGAGTGTTTTTTTCCGATAACCTCAGTTTGTTACTTTTTGATCCTGCTAAATTAAGATAAGGGGCTTGGTTAATTAAACTGTCACATGGCAATACCTTGAGGAATTGCGAGGCCAACACAGCTTTAATTGGGTGGCTGCTATTGTCCCCGCACTGCACCGCCTTCCGTCTCAGTATAGCCGCACCACAGAGGGGAAATAAACCCTCGTGGCTACCGGTAAAGGATACAGAAGCTGAAGGGATGATGAGCGTGAATATTTAATTCTGAATGCAGCACTTGGGCTGATCCGAGCTTAAATGTGAATAAAAACATATGGCGGGAGCAGTCTAAGTACAATACATGCTTTGCTTGCAGCTACAGAATATAGCTACAGAATATAGGGTATAGCTTTATATAGTAATGTATGCATGGCTTTGGAATGCATGAGTGAGAGCTGAGTAATTTTTGCACATTGCTGTTATCTCTGTGGTGCATTACTTTACAAGGCTGGACTCTAAAGCCCAGTGGACAATGTCAGCAAGCTTAAGATGCATCTGTAATTACCAGCAGCCAATTAACAGCTGACCTCACCATCCCACCTCAAACCACAACAAAGATCTATTATGGAGATTTAAAAGGCTTGCAGTGTAAACAAGTAAGTGTGATGGATCTTTATAAAGTGCTTATGGGTGTTTACACGTTCACTTTTGGTTTACAGATACTCTTTATTTCAATTCAGAATGTGGTTAAGTAAGGAGTTGGATGTATCACAGATGAGTAAGTTTATCTGAAAGGAAGCACCATTCAGTCGATTGAAATCTAGCAGGGCAATTCATTATGACAAGATTCACTCAGTTTGTACAGTGGGAATGAATTTTACAATATTATTAAACTGTCCTTAAGTACACCAAAGTATTATTTTTAGCCGAATGTAATTAAGTTTTATTTAAAATGCAGCTCTGAAGCACCACTTAATGCATCCTGTTAAATTAAATATTTACAGTTTTATCTGATAGTTGAGAGAATGAGTGTCACTGTGACTGTTAGTGGATCTTAGAAACACCGCAGGGTTTGGTTGTTGTATGAGGGGAAGCATCCTCGATAGCATAATACCGGTTCCGTGGTGGTGTTTTGACAACAGTTGTCCATCTGTCCCTGAAGGTGATCAAAATCTGCCTTGATTAATTGCACTCCATTTAAAGTGGGAATCTGGGTGATGGTCCCCCGTGCTGCCTCTCATCCCCTCCCAAGTGGGGATCAAAGAGGATGAAGTTTTGAGCCCAGGGATAATCTAGTTCCCTAGATTGTGATAATGCTCCTCAGGCTGATCATGTGGATGAGACGGGGTTTGGGTGCGTACTGAATGTGTATGCATGTACTCGTGCGCCTGCATGTCGGTGCTCGAAAGAGAAGAGGCAGACAATAGCAGAGTGAGTGAATTAGTACACATAGAACGATGGAAAATACACACACTTGCTGTTGCTGTATCCAGGCAACCACATTAGAATTCAAGACATATCGAACAACAGGTGATTGCCACCATCTTCTTTTGAACCGCTAAATTGTAGTTGACTCGACTCGAACGGCAATTAATATACATTTTCAGCTGACAGTAGAATTAAACAAATCATATTGTGCGCACCTTTAATTTACTTCACCTTGTTAACAGAGAAAACACATTCATTGTTGTGAAATATACTCTTGCGCTTGCATGTGGCATGTTTATTAGTGAGAAATCTGGCTCAGCTTGGCTTCATGATTTACAGTTTCCGAAATGACAGTGCGCTTAAGCTCGGCTGAATCTCATTTTAGTTTTAAGTTCCCTGTTGTTCCGCATGGTCTCTTCCCACCCTGATCCGTGTCTGGTGTTGGTGTCCAGCTGTTCCGTCAGCACGACAAGTGGTTCAGGAAACTCCCTCATTGTTCACTGACCAATCGCAAACACACCAGAATGCTGTCAACGAGCATTTTCCACCCAGTGGTTTGCATTTGCCTGCACCTGTGGTTTTAGCCCAGAGGGCAGGGGGATGCAGGATGGGGGTGGCGGAACGGGCAGAGGCTGGGCATTGGGGTGGAAAGGCAGTCAGGGTTGGGATTAGGTTGTCTTTCTGTCTGTCGAGATTAAACGAAAGAGATTCGCTGTGAGTTTCCCTCATTTTGTTGTGTTTTCCTCAAAAAGCATCAGAGGACAAGCTGAGCCGTACCAGCAGAAGAATTTGCATTTTTCTAATTTGCATGAAGTCATTGGAGCTTGGAGGCAACTTACGGTTGTGTGTGCACATATGCAGGCATGTTTGTGTCCATGCACGTGTCTCGCAATTTGATAAGCAAAATAAAGAACTTGTCCAAACAATCTTAGAGACATGACTAGAGAGAGCAAGTCTCGTTCATAGAAACTTTGTGCTCCAGCCACCTGAACGGTTAAAGCAGTTGGTGTTTTACTGGAATTTACCGGAAAGTTAAGAAATTACACTAAGTGCTTTCAGTGGCTTACAGCGTGTTGTAACACAGTATCATGCTGCAGTAGAGTCTACTGTGGAGAGTTACTAGAATAGATATACTCTGCACTGCAGTGCTTTGCTGGCCTGGGTTGTGAATCTTATCATGCCGAGTTGTGGTAGTGTATTTTGTGCATGTGTGTACGTGTTTGCCAGAGTGTATGACTGTGTGCGTGTGCTTGTGTGTGTGTGTGTGTGTGTGTCCAGGCCCCTCTGGAGTCCATTAATCCCAAATCTAACAGACTTACTGCAGAGGCAGCCTTTGATGTGTGCTGAATCCCTCTCTGGAATATTGGATGCTGCTTCCATAATATTCACTTCCCCGTTCTCTCGTCAGGAATATATTGTTTTGTTTTCCCCCCACAATCCCTGGATTTTCCGGCAGGACAGGTGGCTGCCGTGTTATGAGTTTGTTTACGACTCAGGTGTGTTTTCGCCAGTTCTCTGATCTGTAATTTTACATCTCTGAGCTCTTTTAATCCCATTCTTATCTTGTGTAAGCCTTCTAATCTTTGACCCTAATCTTAAACCACCACATAGAATCGGGCAACATGGATTGAAGAGGGTTGTTTTTCTCACCTTCCAATTCACTGCATACATTGAGAGTTAATTTAGGTCCAGCAGCCTTTGGGTTTACTCAAGTCTGAGAGGTATTTATGGCTATATATGTTTTTGTTTTGTTGGTTCATTTGTGGTTTATTGCAGTGTCCAAGACTTGAATGAGCCTATTGTAAAGCTTCGAGCTCATAACCCTCCAGTCTCAGGAGTGAAACAGATGGAGAGGCAAAGAAAGTATAAATTAGATAGTGAGATGGAAAACACATTTCTATTTGAAATGATTATCCCCCCTGATGGGTAGACTAATAGACCGTTATTGCATTTCCGTCAGTTTCTTTTAATCTAATCACACTTATAAACAGATGAGTGAGAGTGTTAGTGTGTGTATGTGTATGTTTATCCATACAGAGACGCAAGCAACCAGTGTCTAGACAGCAAACACCAATTTGGCTGGGGCATGGAGGAACATCAATGCTAAAGCAATGCTGCTGAAACACTAGGCATGATCCTCCGTCTTGCATGAAGAGGAGATTGCAGTGACAGACAGACGGCAAAAGGAGAAAGAGGAGGAGGTGCGCTACAAATAGTGGAGAGGTTGGCAGAGCTCACTGTGGCTAATACATCCAAAGTGTGTCAGTTAGCTCGCTAAATGTGTTAGGCCCTGGGGCTGGAAAAGCCAACACCATCGACTCAACCTACCTCTCTCCACCTTTCCACTTAGCCTCTGTTCAACACCCGCCAATATCCTTAGGGGAGCTACACTGCTGTTCATTGGCACAATTGATCAAATGCCTACATGCTAAAGTGTACAGTTTTCTTATTGCACGTATTAGTCTCACGAGTGCATGTGCTGGAGGATGAATTGAAAGTGGTATGCTGCTATGGACGGTAGCCCTACAGTTCGTGTGCCTTCACACTTCTTATGTTTTTTTTGGCAGATATATAACATTGTTTAGCTGGTCAGGGTGATTACATTTAATTTGCAGTCAGTCATGTCATATTATTTTCATTATATTTTAATCAATCAGAATCAGAATTCTTTATTAGACCCAGGGGGAAATTATAGGGTGTTACAGTCCCTCCATTCAAGTATAATAAAAAGTAACAGGAAAGAAGTT
>JAPQRQ010000018.1:28118531-28129690 GCA_037367365.1 Apogon talboti | reverse complement strand
ATAAAGCTATAAACATATACTGTATATTAGCTCAGCATATACATATATACCAAGTACCAAAATATATACCAGACAATATATTATCAATATGATAATTAAATAAATATACATAATAAGTGTGCAAAAATATTGTTGCCGGTTTCTGTACTTTTTTGCGTTGTATGGTGGAATTTATGGCATACGTTTGTTTATTATGTATGTATTTTAATTAAATTCTGGAACCAGACCTTGAATTTGAGCCAAGTTTGAGTTTGTACCTGAGCTGTTTTTTTTTTTTTCCCAGTCAAACGTTAGCAGATATTTATTTACCAGCTAGAATTGGCTGGTGTTATTTGCTCAAATTCAGGTACATCTTTATTTTTACACAGCCAATAGGTTCTCTGCTGATATTGTTGTACAGATCTTCGCAAGTGTGTCTCAGTTGTATGTTACAGTGGCGGCATCAGGAAGTGGTAACAGAAATAAATCTGTAAATTGATCTCAGGTGTGTTTAAATCTTTGGCAGTTTTAGGAAGAAGTTAATATGATGGGGGTTTTGTTTTTTTTCTGCACATGCACTGTATAACAAATCCTTGCATGTGTGTTATTTTAACTTTAGACTTTTTTTTTTTACTTGTTTGTAGCTGCACGGACAAAGGTATTGGCAGTAACATGAAGCTCTCAAAGAAACATAAGACTGATATAGTTGTAAATTTCATGCAGTTTTATGCAACATACAAATAATCAAGACACATAGTAGAAGTAGTAACGAAATCATGTGCTACTGTATATGTTTATGTTGTTGTATTAGAAATGGTTCTATAGACAAGGAATCAGAAACACTTTCCCTAATCCTGCTAAAGCAGCACACATGGGAACGATTACTCACACAAAGACATGACACCCTGAGTTGTTGAAATCCCTTTGTTCAAAAGAGAGCGACAAACACAGAGGCAGACAGAGAGAGAATAAAGGAAAGTGATTTAATTCAGCAAATGTGACAGTGTTGTATGATGTCTGGTGGATCTTGTTATAGTATAGATTGCGTGAATGAAGCCTTAACAATGGCGAATATATTCATCCCCGTTTTAGGTCAGTTATCTGCGCGGGGATGCGGAACCCCAATTTAAAGGCACTCAATCCAATCAGTTTATGAAGAGATTCCTCAAATCTGGAGTGTTGGAAATAACATCATTAAAGTAGCATCTTTAAAATGTAAAAATGTGTTGGAGAGAGGCACTTCAAAAGACGACCCTCTGTGAATTAGCAACAAAAGGTTTCCCTTCATTCTTTCTTTAATAGGGTGTTTTAAACCTGTTTTCTCCTTGGATAGAAACAGGATTTCTGTAATGAGCTGGTGAATCATAGACTCTCTCGGCTTAATTTTTTTTAATTCCCTGCCCCCTCCCTCTCTTCTTGGTTTCTTTCTTTCTCTGAGTCTCTCTCTCTCTCTCTCTCTCTCTCTCTCTCTCTCTCTCGTTCACTCGCTTTCTCACTTTATTTCTTGCTCTTATGATCTCTCTAAATGGGCCAAGGCAACTTTCTTTACTGTCTACTGGGGGAAGGAAGTAGATTAGGGCTATTAACAGGCAGAAGGATGCTGATCAGCCTTTCTGGTCTCTGGTCTCATGTTTGGTCCATACTGTGTTCTCTCTCCTCAGTTCCAGGCACCCCTTGAATCTGATGCGTTTATTTTGTGTACGTGTGTGTACGTTTGTGCGTTGTTGGACTGAAACAGCCCATTTGATTCCCACAAATATGTCCAAATATATTCCGAGGATGCCACGCAGCACCAAAAGAAGCAAAAAGTGCACTCCATTCATGTCTGCAAATCGTAAGTGGTAAGGAACAGAAATAAAACACAGCGCATGCATGCTGGTTCTGTTTACATTGCTTATGAGCGAGCATGCTGCGATGCACACGCAATAAAGACAAGACACACACAAGGATGCTATATTTAGATGACAAACTGCCATAAACTCAGGCTAAAGAAGAAGGAAATAAACAAAAGAGAAGAGAAAAAGCAAGGCGGTCCAGAAGCATCCCCTGTCACGGTGCAATCCCCCATGTCCTAATTACACAGGCTTAGGGGAAACGGAGGATTAGCCACTGATTCACCACGCTTCTCGCCTCATCTTCTAATAAGTCCCCTTTTTGTCTCCTTGCCACCCTTTGTGCCCAACTCCACGTCTCTTTTCAGGTAAATGTG
Organism: Apogon talboti; assembly: GCA_037367365.1. Classification (NCBI taxonomy): domain Eukaryota; kingdom Metazoa; phylum Chordata; class Actinopteri; order Kurtiformes; family Apogonidae; genus Apogon; species Apogon talboti. Next base: position 28,127,502 of record JAPQRQ010000018.1, on the reverse strand, counting down.
ACAAGATACTATTGACCCGTGTCTTTGTGGATGCCTTTGTTTCTACCGTGTCTTCCTCCGACAGTCCCAGGTTAAAAAGTGGACCTTGTTATTTTACATTTTAACATGTAGAGTTTAAAACTTAATCTATATTATTTACTTTAGATTTGGTTGATGCATTGGTTCTCAGTGAATCTGTTTGTGCTAAAATTGCACTAGTATATTTGTGTACAGAGAGTCTAAACCTCTTCCACTGGGTCCCACACGAGCGAACTTCAGAAAAAGTATGAACCGTGGTCACTGGAGAGAGACAAATAATTTGCTGATCCCAATCTTTTAAATCGACAAACATCATATGTGTAAATGGAGGTGCAATTCATAAAGATTCTGAAAATTACCTGTTTCTCACCTTTGACTGTAATCATTTTTATTTTCCTGGGATAAGGTCCTATGGGGCACAACAAAGAATGCAGCCAGACTGTGTTCAAGTTAGCAAAGTTACTTTATTATTTTCATAGTTTTTACTCAAACTAACAGTGAAAAACACTTTGAACTTTAATAAAGTGTTTTTTCAACCAAAAAAAAAAGGATTTTATCATATATATGTATCTTATACTGTATCATTGCAGCCCCACTAGTCAGTGGAATTTCTGTGTAAAATCTATGATATGTAAAGTTTCCTAAATATCTACATCAACTTGTTCTATATCATTTTATTCAGTGTAATGGCCTCTTTCATCATGTCACAGGTCAGTCCCCTTCAAATGTTGCCATTTAGAGTACTATAACACAGAATATACACCTCGCCCATATATTATCTCATCTCTAAATATGAGTTTTGGCTGATAAGTTTCAGATTTTTAACAGCAATCCCATAATCCTGCAGAATTCCACAGTATCATCCACTACTACATCCTTTACTGTTATGTTTTAGAAAGCCCCAGCGGCATAAACTACATACTGTGTGTTTAAGTCATTGCTTCCATAATGTCAAAATGTGACTCAACACATGTGGTAATGATGCCCTGTTTGTCGGGGTAGGTTTGCTGCAGGTACAGCATGTACCTATAGACAAGTTTTGCACATGCTATTTCAGTGTATTTTTAGGCCGGAGACATATTTGATATGTATAAATAGCTTGATGACAGCAGGAATGAAAGGTTCTTCCTCTCAGACATCTATATCTAATAGCTTGCCTGTGGCTGCTCTGCTGCAATTGCTCAACCATTAGAACATTTGTGGAGTGAGAGAAGGAGAAGCTGAAGATTGAGCTATAGCTAGAGGAAATGTTAATTTTAAAAGCTCTTATGTCACACGTTGGAGAGAAGGTTCAGATATTTTGACTGGCTGAAGGAGTGGTCTTCCTTGACGACCCACTGTTACCCCTTTAAAACCATTTGTATCATATTTGCTACGTCAGGTTCTGAGATGTCTATCTTATCAACAAGATCAACACTTTCCTTAAAAACCTGTTGTATATGACCCGATACGTGTTTTCTTCCCCCTGGTGGATTATGATCCCACTGAAGCCAATAGATGGGCCTTTGTTTTGCCATTTTCAATATGGCTGCTATTGTTAAATCATCCACACACTTTTTACAGGAAAGCCTTTGGTAATTTTCAAAAAGTTATGTTAAGAAGAACATTTGTATTGTTAGTCTTTTTTTTTCTAATAAATACTTCATGTACTGAAAAAAAGCATAGTTACTTGGTTCTTTATAGTACAGTTAAATTGTGTTAAAAATATTGGTATCAAATTTGATACTGCAGGTATATAAGGTGCTTTATAAAAACGCCAATGTATCAAATGTGGTACAAAACTATATCGTAAACAAAAGGTCTAATAAACATCTCATTTTCAAAAGATTACAATTTTTTCACTAGTTTTTAATGGGTCAGATTTTACATGGTTATTGTCTGAGTTTTACTGTGAGCAGTGAATGCAACACGCAGTTGTATGAATGACATAAAAATTTGGAAAAAAACTTAAGTCACAGTTTTAATTTTAGTGTTTGATTTGTATAATAAAGACAAGTGAATATAAAGCTCTTTAGACTTTAGTGAAAAGGCTGCCCAAGCTCAACAGTGGGAAATTTCTGAAGAATGCTGTCACCCATCTCAGTTACAGATAAACATCACTATGCCTGTTCTCAGTGCTTTTTGGCCTTGGATAAGTTCCCATGGCTGTTCATTACTGTTGAACCTGTTCGTTATGTTTGTCGGCTTTTTTTTCTAGTCTCAGGTCTGATTGTCAACAGATAACAAGATACCAAAGATAACAGAATAACAGTGAGATTCCTCTTCTCATTTTCACACAGCTGTCTCAAGGCCGACCTTTACTCATTATTAAAGCCTGCTCAGACCTTCCACAGTACAGAGCAGGCAAAACACGGCACCGCAGCGAGTGACACCTTCAGACCAAGCTGTGAGAACATGTAAATGTGAGGATGGGCAGGTCCGATTTTATGGCATCTTCAGATTGAGTTGATCTGACATACAGTACCCGTATGTCTGTTGGGGTCTGGGTGAGCGTTATTTTCCTGCTGCATTCAGATAAATCCATGTAAGCACACGCTCCAACAAGTGGACACACGCTGCAGACTTTATGTAACCAGGGAGGCCATTTGCATAGAAATCTTTGTCTATGAGGGCCACATTATGAATTTCAGGGCCCTCGTTTCTGCTTTGTGTTAAAGGGAAAGTGCTGTTAGAGAATATCAACATGGCCGTCCAGATGCCCCTCGTCTCCACCCACAGACCTTCCTCACCACCCACAGTACACAGCCCTGCTTGCTCATCATTGATTAGGCTTTGTGTGTTTGTTTTTGTTTGAAAATGAGCTTATGCTCCCCTTCCTCCTCCTCTTGGGTTTTATCCCTTGCTCTCCCCTGCATAAATACTCACTCCTTGGGGTGTTCTTTGAACAACTTAGCCAGGCATTAGCTGATGGAGGGGTCTGCAGTTTGTGAGGGAACGCCTGAAGAGAGGACGTGTTTGATCCTGAGATATATGTCCTTGATTCAGTCTCAGTATCGCAAGCCACTGGGCACCCCCACTGCTGTTGCCAAGCATTTCCTGCTATGCATCGGTATTATCTAGCCTCCCACTGCGATAAAAGCTATTACACTGGAGAGAAGTATCCTTCTTATTGTGCTAAGCCACCCACAGCACAAAACAATCCAGACTTATTCCCTCAACTCGCAACTCCACTCACAGAAAAACTTTCCATTAATTGTTTTCTGTTAACCAACAATTTATCATGTAATAACATAAAATTGTTTTTGATTTGGATACAGCTCAATAACAAAGAGTGTATATTGATTGTAGGCCCTGCTTCCAGGGAAGTCGAATATAATTTCTCAATCAAAGCTGCACCAAATTACCATATGAAAAGACATCATAGGCTTTACTTGCTTTTGTTGATAGTTTGAAGCAGAACTATGGCTTATTTTAAATTATCAGTCTCACAGTAATGATAAAATACACCAAAACAGCAGTTTTGTTGCAATACCACCGTAGTGCAAACACATGAAAAACTGTTGACAAAACAGACCGGCCAACTGCAGAGAACAACTTGCACTCGCAGCATTGGTCTCATTTAAAATCATAACAATATCAGATGCAGTAATACACTTGAGTAATGTTCCTCATCACAGCAGTGCTGCATAAAAAGAAGGAGGAAACTTACCCCACATTAAATCTGATGCAACAAGTGAGATATAACTCGGTTTATTTGTAGTATAAAAAAGGATTGCAGTATGAAATCATATTTCATACTAATACTGGTTATTGTATAAAACGCAGAGTCATTTTAATTTGGAAAACATGTTGTTTAATTAGACTGGCTTCTATTTTTTTCTAAGCAAATTGTTCACCCTGACTCAAAGTTTCTCCAGTCATATTTACTAAACATTACCCTCAGTCACAACGGAGACTCTCTCATCTGAGCTGTTCAAATATTTAGTCACCCTGATTGGCTGAGAACTGCGGGTGGGGGTTACATGGATCAGCTGGGCTAGGTAGCAGTAGGCGGCGAGATTAAAAACACAATAACACACACACACACACAGCGAGCTCCCTCAGGTGAACAGGTGCAGTCATGGTCTGTCACAGATGCTCTCTGCAATTCGTCAGCTGCCATTCCTCCTGTCCACCTTGGGTGGGTTGGGGGATTTTCACCACAACACAACAACTCAACACACACATTATCCTAGATCATTCCCAGTACTCGTGGGCTACTTTAATAGCTCACTGCGCTGTCTGATGAGGACCCAGGTGTACACCACAGTGGAAGAACTCAGCACCTCTGTGATGAAAGCTACGCTATAAATTGATACGTGTTTGCAGCTTTCCGCTCACGTTTTCCCGGATTTAGGGAACGAATCAGTTCGCCCTGAGTTTGGCTTCCTGCTGCTGTTGCTTTGCTAGCACTAGTGTGTGTCTACAGGTCTCTGTTGGTTCCTCCCTCCCTCTCCTGGAACCACAGTGTGTGACAGAGGGACATTAATCACAGGCCTGGGTAATAAAGCGAGGAGGGATGGGCATGTAGGGCCAGGGGGGCAGGCGTCTAGAGGGAGAAAGGGGTGTTTAGGGAAATCACACCATGGTTTATGACACACACTGATAAACAGGCACACTTTTATACTCACAGGTTTAGGTGCACGTCCTTCACACACTGTGCTGATATTTACACTGTGGACATACAGCAGCGTCTTAAAATAGCAGACAATAAGATTTTAGAAATTGTCACTAGTTACATTCTGTTAGTCAATAACCAGGCAGAGCCATGTACATTCCTGTCACCTGTGTGTGAATTAACATGCCTTATGGCCATCTTTAATGGACTGTTAATTACCTAAATGATTATTTTTTTTCCTAGAAAGACAACAGAGGGTTTGTATAATTAAGGTACAGATGAGAGGTTCTATCACCTTGACTGTTGTTGACGGCGTCCTGACCCTCTGACACCGTCATAACATCAGACGGTGATAAAATGTGAGTTTGTATGTTCCATTCTAAATGGCAGCAGTACACAGAATTTAGTTGTCCAAGGGGTTTAACAATATTGAAGGATTTTTTAATGTTCTTTTTTTTTACCTTCAAGATTTATTTTTGACCTCTTTGGGTTATTGGAGTTTTTTTGTTTTTTTTTTTCCTTTTTTTAATATCAACCTCATTTCATCTTGACATTTTACAGTGGACTATGGTTGTGAATCAAATAGAGTTGTGATAGTGGATATTATTTGTGTGTGTGTATGTGTGTGAGTATGCACCACCATCCTTGCAGTGTAGGGTTTTTGTTTTTTTTTGGTGCATTTTATGTTGCATCTGCACTTGCATCTCACTCTTCCAGAGGTATTAGAAAAGGGTACGCTGAAAAATGAGACACCAATAATAGTTTCTGCTTCTTGTAAATCCAATAGAAGTACAAAACAGCAGTTTAATGCACTACATCCATAAGATCAAGGCGTTAAAAAAAGAAGAGAAAGCAAAGAACGTAAAACGAACTGAGCAGAGGAGGAAGATTGCCTGTAATATTATTAACAAAACTTCGAAGAGGTTACTGTGCTGCTTTCATTTTGTTCATTTTCATGTTGTTTCTGTTTTGCAGGTCCCTTTTTGCTTAGAGTTAAAATTCTGTAACTATAAATACGCTTTGTAAAAAAAGTATAGGCCTTGTGTCACTGTAACCTAATCTTCTGTTTCTAATAACTGTTAATCACTCGACATGAGGTTTTATTTTTTATTTTTCGTCTACTCCATTTAAATGCAGTTCTTCTTTGAAACCGTTGAATTATTCTTAATTTATTCTGCAGAAATGGTCACGCTCACTTTAGAGTATGTAGGGGCTTATGATTCCTTTTTAGATAAAACAACTCATTGGTTCAGAAACTAATTAACAAATTCTTCATATCGATGAACTTTGACGAGCCCACCTACCGCTGGTGATGTGAGAAATATCTGATTTTGTCAAATAACACATGGAACCAGAGTTATTTATTTACTCCTCCATGAAATGCTGCTGAATTAAAGGGTCTTTCTGGCAAAAGTTTTCTTTGACTCTGCATGTCCTTTAGCTGTTGCTTAAAGATATCTTGGAGCAGCTTTATAACTCTTTCATGCACTCTTAGCAGTAAAGATAACTGGCAGCTACATAGCTAAGCGATCTAATTTATTGTTACCCTCGTCGCACTATTCTGCCCTAAAGCCAGGCAATTAACCCTGCCAGAGGTAGTGAGATAGCTCCGACTGCCACTGTTTTAAAAAAGAACACAAGCACAAAAGATTGTGTGAAGTTAATTAAAGTTTTTTGTTAGCAATAGAGGTGTAATAAATATCTGATTTCAATCGGGGTTTCAGGTCAAGTATCTACAATAGACCTGCACAGATACAGACTTCAGCTGTTTCTGCCTCATGACCTGGCCATTTGATCTGTTTTTTTCTGCAACACTTTCTTGTAAAAGGAGCCAAGTCTCATTCTGTCTTTTATTTCTGATAACTGGGTTATTTTTGTCACTTTTCACACAGGCGGACCACATGATTTGCATATTATTGTATTGTCCCCGTCCTTTTTCCTTTGTGTCCATTCAAGTCAGGGCCGGAGTGGCTTTAAGATGTGCTGTCCTTTTGAACACTTGTACAGTATGTAAGATGAGATTTAAGGGCATTTTTTTTTTTTTAGGCATATCTGTAGCCAAGACTGTAAGAGAGATAAAGTCTAGGAGGTGAAAGATAAAACTGCTGTGTATTTTTTGCAAAGGTTTGTGCTATAGCAATGCTTGTGGAGAAATACAAATACTTGAAAAAAAATGATACCAGTGATGTTGCAAAGGAGGAAATCTAATCTCATGATGGATGCAGGAAATTTATCAGCGGCATTTTGAAGCACGTTGATAATATATAAAGCGATCTAAAGTGGAAGAGATAGTAAAGTAGAAACCTCATTGCAAATTCACTATTTTTGAGTCTCCTGATGATTTATGGCATTTCCAAGTCATGTTTAATGCACTCTGTCTACAGTGTATTTATCTGTGTAATTTATCTTGAGATGACTGTACATTAGCGCATTTGCTGAGGATGAAACCAGAGAAGGAGTGACTTAGCAGATCTCTGGTAGCCAAATCATCACAGCAAAGTGTGTCCTTGGTGGAGGCTTCTATTGCCCATCGCAGAGAGCTGGTGTAGCCATGGTGAAGAGAGAGAGAGAGAGAGTGAGGGGAGATGAATGTCACCCCTGTTCTCATATGTCATATTGTTAGCCATAGATATGAGGAGAACGCCTCAAGGTTGAACGTGCAGCTGAGACATGAATAATCTATCAGAGATTTCCTCCAACTAAATAGAAGGAAATATGTCTGCATGGATTATTTATGCTTTAATATGCACACGGTGAATGGACAATCACCTCTGAGAGCATGAAGACATTGTAGAGACCAATTTAATTGTGTCTGGAATGCGTGCAAGCTGAGTGTGTGAAAGGCAGCGCTTGTCTAGCTGTTAAGCGTGGTTCCATGCGGAGACTGTATCTTGCAGCTTGGTGATGGATTACAGTAATGGCGCGTTCTGTCTGGAATGCGTTTTCAGGTTTGTATTATTTATGTACATGCTTTGGACCAAGTCGTCAGCCTTTGTCCCGTCACATGTTGTTCATGTTTTCTTAGTCAATCTCGTATCACTCTTGCACAAACACAAGCAAACTCACAAGCATTTACAGATGGATCCTCTCGCCCACACGCCATTTAAATGCAGTCCATCGCAAACTGGTCTGGCCTCCACTTTCCAGCTCACCTTATTTCATCTTCAGACAGCTGCTTCGACATGGGAAATGTCAGGCTCTCTCTCCCACCACTGTTTGGCTTCTTCAAACATTTGTGAAGTGTTAAGCTCATCTCTACAGCTTAGGAGGGCAGTCTCTCAGGAATCTAGGCTGCTGACCTGCAACACGGCAAAGACAGCCTAGCCAAGTGCACTCAAGCATATCCACTCTGCCTGCTCATTCGCATCAACGAAAGATTGTATTAGCCCTAAGTTTGCGGTCTTTAAAGCAGCACTCTAGCAACGCCGTAAAGGTCCATGCATCGCATAATGGAATTGATGGGGTCGCTTTACAGCTCCTAACAGCGCTGTTGTCTTCTCACGCTTATTTGAGAATTATAGTCGAAATCCTCTTCAGCTCTGACTCATTTAAACCCTGCTTTTAAATACATTAAGAGAACTTCTTTTAACTCTGAGTGTTAAATTCTACCAGCTGGTTTTGGTTCCTGACCCCCAACCACAACGTTCCGCTCACAAAACGATAAATTACCCTGAGTTTAAATGTGGTTCTGGTTCCTATACTTTCACAATTTTTACACAATAGATTTACAATTTGTAATTCTGTATCCTTGTGTTAAGTACATTTTTTCCTCATCTGCTAAATACCGTATGTGTTTCGGCAGGTGTGGGCAACTTCATAAATGTATTCTGAAAAATTATTTGGTTCAACTAAACCATGTATTGAATAAAAGCACAGATGACTATCACTACTATGCACCCGATAAATGTCACAGGAGGTTTACGTTTGGATTTCAGCTGCTAAAAACTTTGTTTACAGAGCCACAGAATATGGTGTGAGATATTGATTTAATCCTTATTCTCCTCCTGATCTAACTGTGCAGGTTAGGGAGGTGTGGGGTGGAGGTGAAAAGTCTTATAGCTATGTATCGATCTCCTCATATCGATCTTTGTACTGAACTATATTTACTAAGCCGTACCTGCTTTTAATTGCCCTTATTACATCTACAGGATATAATTAGAAAACACATGCATTACTTGTGCTTTATGTGCCAGTGAAATGTGAGTGTTTTGTCCTGCTTGGTTTAGAATTTTTTTTTATCAATTTTTGCAAAACAAATTAAAAAAAGACATGAAATGATAGTGATAAATGATAATGAACTGGGCAGAGATGAAAGCTGACACACACACATACTGTGTGTGTGTGTATGTATGTATG